>CP136063.1:110044632-110644632 GCA_032622095.1 Siphonodentalium dalli
CACAAAAATCAGCAGCATAAAAATACCTAGTCCAAAATTGACTATACATTGAATGTATAGTCCAACTTTCCCCATCGCTGGTAACGGAGCTTTTTCTTCAAGTCCGGAAAGGAAGAATATGACGCAAGATACGACCAAACCGCGATGTTTCCCGGGTAATACATGTGCTACTGCATCACCCTGACATACCTTTCATCTTCCTTTTCCAAAAAAGAGACATTTATCGAGCATTTTGTGGCGAGGAGGCGGCCAATTTCAAACATGGTTGTGTTCGATCGAACGTCCGGTCACACCACACGGCGCTATCGTGGGAACAAGTCATTTCGTATCCTGACCAGCTCGTACCCTCCGAAAAAAGTCAACTCGTACCCTATTCTGAGTCAACTAAGGCGTGCGTTCAGTTTCTCATCTAATAACTTTGCTTATCTTATTTTTTCACCGGATTTGAACGTACTATGGAACCCACAGTGATCTCCTGGACGTAAAAGATGCATAAATAGAACAGAAACATGCCTACATATACATACAAATAAAATAAAATAAACATACTTACCTGTTTTCAATCGTCGAATTCCATCACGATGCGCCGTGTCGTAATCCAGTTTCTCATCTAATAACGTTATAAATTTGTCCACCCTGTTGTAAGGAATGGGTCCTGGGTCTTTACCATTGGAAAACAAATTGCGCCATAGAGGTTTACACTCTGTAATGGCTATGGCGATTATAGAACGGAGAGCTGTCAGTGTGCAGATAGTGTAATCAAATGCTGTTATGTAAATTAAGTATGAAGACAGTTTGACTTGAAAATCTTGTAAATGGAAGGGACAGATCTATTTTTCTTCTTTTCCGTGAATTTGGGAAATGGGAATGGACAGTTTTCTTACAACTGTATGCTTTCCCTATTCGCCCAAATGGACTGTAATCGTTCGATACCAAGTGTAGCCATCAAGTGTATAATACAAAAATATTATCAGAAAAACACAAAAACATGTGTAAAACTGAGTTTTTATTTCTTCTTCTTTCGTGGTTTGCGAGCCACCACCGCCTCCTCAAATCAAGCCTCTCAGACATATGTGCCAATATGTTTGCTACTAGTTTGAAGGACAAACAGCTAGATGTCAAGTGGAGAAGATGTGTGTCATTCTTGCCCACTGGTTACGGGAAATCAATGTGTTATATTTTGTCGCCATTAATTTTGAATAAGGTTGGTATGAGTTATCCAATTGGGCACCTTAGTATCTTCCGTCAATTCCGCGAAATTGGGTGGCTTTATTGTCATGGATGGGTGTATTTGTATACATGTGTTGGCTGGATGTATGATCTTGTGTGGGGTGTATGGATAATTAAGGAGTGGTTGTATGCTTATGTGTATTATAATATATGTGTAAATGGAATGGCTTATTGCCACGATTGATGAAGTTGGTATGTGTATGTATGTGAAAACAGGGGCGTAGTGGGCATTTATGGACAATTGGGCACAATTAATATATCCGAGACACGAGCTGGGGGCGCCACACAGGGGGTGCTTGGCCAAAAAATTGCTCTACGAAAGTTCATGTACACTGCCACAGTGATACTATGTGAACCCAATCATAATGTATACTAGGTCTATGATATATTAGTAATTCACGTTTCATCATTCAATCATGCATTGGCAATCAGTTAAATTCACGAGTAAGAAAACAACTTGTTCTCAAATGCTTTGTCTTATAATAGTTTATAAATACAATAAAGTCATTCAAAACAATTGTGGCAACAAACATCACTTATAGTACGTGTTAATTTATTCTATATTCATATCAGAATTTCAGAGATGGAAATACGCGAGTTCTTGTTGTCGCTATGATAGCTTTTGGTATGGGGATGGACATCCCTGATATCGACATTGTTGTTCATTGGGGTGCACCTGCAACTGCTGCAGTTTCTGTTTTAGGGAATGTATGTGCGATTGGCAAACGCGTGAGCCTGTGGTGAATATTATATATGAACATATTCTTCCTTTTGTTTTGGTTGGTCATAATTATGTATAATATTGTTTTGATGTTTTTATTGGAAATATAATATACATCACAGTATTTGATTACACTATCTTCACACTGACAACTTTCCATACTATAATCGTTATGGGTCATAGACATTACCAATTAAGTGTAAACCTCTATGACGCAATTTGTTTCCCAATGGTAAAGACCCAGGACCCATTCCCTAAAGCAGGGTGGACTAATTTATGTTATTAGATGAGAGACTGGATTACGACACGGCACATCGTGATGGAATACGACGATTGAAAACAGGTAAGTGTGTTTATTTTATTTTATTTGTATGTATATATAATTTATATATAGGCATGTTTCTGTTCCACTTCTGTATCTTTTACATCCAAGAGATCATGCATGTTTCTGTTCTATTTATGTATCTTTTACGTCCAGGAGATCACTGTGGGTTCCATAGTATGTTCAATCAATGTGAAAAATAAGATAAGCAAAGTTATTAGATGAGAAACTGAACGCACGCCTTAGTTGACTCAGAATAGGGTACGAGTTGACTTTTTTCGGAGGGTACGAGCTGGTCAGGATACGAAATGACTTGTTCCCACGATAGTGCGTGTGGTGTGACCGGACGTTCGATCGAACACAACCATGTTTGAAATTGGCCGCCTCCTCGCCACAAAATGCTCGATAAATGTCTCTTTTTTGGAAAAGGAAGATGAAAGGTATGTCATGGTGATGCAGTAGCACATGTATTACCCGGGAAACATCGCGGTTTGGTCGTATCTTGTGTCATATTCTTCCTTTCCGGACTTGAAGAAAAAGCTCCGTTGCCAGGCATGGGGGAAATTTCGACGGGATATCTTTAGTATCCCGTAGATTTTCGACTAACTCCTACAGGGAGCAACAGACCCGTCTGCCCTATTACAACTGCGCGTGCTATTATTTCATTCATTCATAAATCGAGAAGCGCCACAAGCAGTTGTTTGAATTCAATTATAGCCGCGAGCACAAATATTAATTGTTCTTATGAATAATAACTGCAGTAGACGGATACGATCTCAGAACTTTTGTTTCGAAATTCGTTTTGTGCGGCAGAGAAATGATTTAATAATGAATATTTAATTAAGTTTGCTACTTGGCCAATTGACGGCATTAAATTTAATAATCATAATGTAAAATAAAATGAATTAAATAAGCATGAAATCAATTGTTTAAGAAATTAAGTATACAATTACATTTATTACAATATATAAAGTTTCTATTCAACTATTAAAAAGGTTGGCATTATTCAAATGGACTGAATATTACAGTGCTTAATTGTAGGATTGAGGGAAGATTAAATTTCATGCAACAGAAACTTTGGAGAGCTTAATCTGAACTTCTCTTCCAGTTCTAACTTCTATTTCATATTTATATTCTTATTTTCAATTTCAGTCCTCCTATGCACCCATCAAACCTTAAATATCCTCTGCTGTAATGCCTGATGGTCATGATAACATAACAGCATGATATGTGGCCTTTCCATTATTGCCACATGGTTTGTTAGCCAAGGCCTGTGAGTGGAACACAGCTTGGGGGTTCCATCACATCAGGTGAGAAAGCAAAAAAAAGAAAGATCTGCAGTTCAGTAAAAGTAACGAATTAAGGTAGGCCAAATGTGTATTTAGTTATAACCTAATTTTAGATACATCATGCAACAAATTCTTTTGCCTGTCACCTTTTTAGCTCACAACTGACAATAATTACTACTAGTACTATATTACTCATTGTTTACAACTCGTCAGTGAAATATATGAATGAAAATTTAATGAATGAATCCCATCCTGTCTTCTGCTTCTGGCACCTTCATGCATGACCTTGTCAGCTAAGATGTTGCAGCTTTCTTAATGACAGTTTTCAATGAAACTAATTTTAAATGAGCAGATAATTATCAAATTTTATGTGTCACATAATTTCACTATGTTTTTGAAGTGTTTCAGAGATTTTCATTGGCAATATTGAGGTGAATTGGTGAGTTATGGTGCTTATTTACCACAATCTTTTCAGAGGTTACGTCAGCTTGAATATCATATATTATATATTTATCCATATACCTATCTTCTGTAGTCAGATACTCGGAACCAGTTCATATCTCTAAATTCTGATGAAAAGCCTGGACAGATTCAGATATGTTTATGGCCAGAACTGACGTACAGAAGATTCAAATTCATCCGTTCCTACAGTAGCCTACTAGTACAGAAGTCTACATGGATAGCCAAGCGCACTGACTGACTGTTCAAAGCAAGAATAACATCAAATAAGCATGCAGCCAATCTTTGTCATGTACATATTATATACCAGGACTATAATTTGTTACTGTTGGGTGCTTAATAATGTTAACTTAATGGCCTATTAATAGTTATGGGTGGGGATTTATTTGGAAATTATATTAATGGTGATGGCAATTTCGCTCTTGTCTAGGTCTCAATGCACAATGCCAAATAATACTATTATTAGTATTATATTTACTATTAATTATTTAATACCTGTAGTGTTCAAAATGATCATCAGGAATTTTCTACAAAATTTATAATCATCATCATGCGAACACTTTTATTAGGTGCAATTAATAATCGTGTCTGAATATTTAACCATGTTATTTATTATTGTTAATTCATACTATTTATTTACTACTCTCAACAGACTCAAGTGCCCAAATAAGTATACATGTTCCATAATCTTAATTTCTGGATAAATTTCCCACCTGTATGGTCAATTGGTCATTATTTGGCCCTGTACATTTATTAATTTTTAGCCACAAATAGATCAATATTCAATGGTGCAAAAAATGGAGCGTGGCTGTCGAGATTGGAGAAACAAATTGCATCATGACAAACTTAACATGAAAGAACTGCGCTTTTATATCCATAGGGGTAAAAGTACGTACTTTACAATGGAACAGTTTGTAACATTAATAACGGTATGTAACTCGGGCCATGTCGCGAATGAAAATTTAAAAGCAGTTCACCCTTTACTAGCTATTATTCCGCCCTGTACTGTTATTTAATTTTGCACAATTTCCCACCCTGTACTGTGTAGTGTTATTGGGCACTCAAGAGTAGTTCCATTGAATGGGTACATTTATAGATTACTACTCTTGAGTGCCTAATAAAAGTACAGGGTGGAATAATAGTACAGGTTGGAAAATGTCGCGTAACTGAATAATAGTACAGGGCGGAATAAATGTACAGACTGGAAATATTAGTACCATACATCCCAACAAAACGCACCATCTGACTGGTTTACTGATGCCATGTGACAGAAATAGTTTCGATGGATAGCCAGGTCTGTGAATCTACAGTGTGCTGATCACTGTCAACAATCAGAGTTCATTTATCTATGAATAACACAATTTAAGATTGGTGAATTATTTCTTTTGGTTAATTTAATAAACGTACAGGACCAAATAACGATCGTACAGGTGGGAATTTTACCTCAATTTTAATAATCGTACATGTATGTTTATTAGGCACTCAAGAGCATGGAACTTCTCACAGAAAAATCCTCATCACTATTATATGGCAGTGAATCTTAGAGCGAAAATGCCATCACTATTATTAATTTGAATTAAAAATCCAGCGAACCACTAATATTATTTGGTATGTAATAATGTACCAGCTACTAGTATGTTACTCAATAAAATAATAGTATACATAATTAGGCTAAACAAAATAACAACCGTGTTTAGGGTAACTACCCTCCTCCCCCTCCCCCCAAAAAAAAATATGGGCCGCCTCATGACAAACTGGAGGGTGGTGACCAGAATGAGCCATTGATTTGAATAGATAGTGAACAACACTGCCAGTCATTATTTTATCATTTTATGCATCTAAATTCCATAAATCGCCTTAGGAAGTGACCCACCTTCCAGTCCCCATACCCTCGGACACCCAGGAAAGCTAGCTCTCCATCCCTCCTCCCCCCCCCCCCCCCCCCAGAACAGAATGGCCAAAATAATGTTTAGCATTAAAAATAAAATGAAAAAATTAAATTACCAGTCCCCCCTTTTTTTCTTTCTCTCCTGTTACCCTAAACACAGGTGTTATTTTATTTAGCCTTATGTAAATTGATGGTGATATATTGGACTGCAGGGATACATGTTACATTTAACATTACTTGCAACTGAATTACGAAGGGAGACACAATGCAGTATTTGGAATAAATTAGAAATGCATGTTTGGGCAAAGAACAATAGAAATTAATTAAAGAATTGTATTATTGTATATTTTTTATTGATTTGAGAAGCTCATATGAATTCTATGGGTAATAATAAATCACAATATTCCACACATTCTTGTTTTTCATGTCCAATTATGTGGAAAATATTTAATATTAGCAGGGTTTCGACAAGTGATAAAATGCCAGGGCAGGCCTCTTTAAGGCTATTGCTGTCAGGATTGAAATCACAAGCGTCAATACGTTTGACCATGGTTCAGTAAAGAATACACTTATTTATACTGTGGATGTTATTATGTTTGTAACCCACTTCGAAATAAAAAATGTAAATACCATGTTTCATTATACAGTTATCGCATTGTTTCGAGGTTGACACAGGGAATTGTCAACCCGAGGAAGTCAATATTCACCAAGGCCGCCGAGGTGAATATTGGCTTCCGAGGGCTGACAATTCCTCGTGTCAACCAAGAAACAATGCGATAACTGTTTTATTATATGAATAACTGTGACAATGCGGCTTTTTTCTGCAAGTATAATATATCTACTTTACTAATTGATAACTTTTTCCAGGTCAGCTTGGCTGAATGAGCAGGGTTCTTCAATAGTACGGACCACAGGAGGCCTATAAAAGGACAATTTGTGAAATACGTATATCCAGATATATGTAGCCAAAACGAAAAACACCACAACGTATATTAATAATGCCCCCATCACTAAATTGGGTAAACTCCTGAAGAAGTTATAAACCAATTCACAAACTAAAGATTAAACCAACAGTTACTATAGTCCGTGAGCATCCATAAACACGTAGCGTTAAACATGGTGCATGGCGATTTCCTGATTTCGAGGGTTTCAAGTTCAAACAAAGATGTCCCTAATATAATATCTTTGTATAATTGTGCATGTTAAATAGCATCATATAAAGGCTGAATACCAATGCCGGATGCATCCTGCGATTGGAAGATGTAAGCAGGGATGTGGCGTTTAGGTTTAGGTTTAGGGGTGTCGATCCCCCAACTTTGGTTATAATTTTCAACAGTTGGAAATTTCATGCCTCACACAAAATGTTTACACCACATATAGATTAAAATTGTTCTCATTGTTTGATTGTCCAACCAATAATTAGTGGGGAATTTGTTCGTTTTAGACCAACAGTATAATCATATTTCCACACTGATTTAGTCCAGATTTTGGTCTGGTATCGCTATCAGTTCGAAATGTCCAACCAATGTAGGGTGTGTCACGGTTAAAAATTTCCAACAGTTGTACGGTTCCAACCCAAGGGGTGCAAATGGATTTTTATTTATATCATTTTCAAGGGAACACCCAAGATGGCTGTCAAAATGGCCGTCGATCCATATTGTTAATCTGGAGGGGTGTTTATGAAATATAAGCAGACATAAAACAGACGAACATATAATACAAGTTCAAAAGGATCATATTCATTGGATGATAGACGATTCTACCGAGTGCAAGTATTTCAAAATAAAAATTAAATCTCGAGACATATGGTTTAACTCTTTCTACTAAATACTCATGGACAAGTATATAGTTCAAATAATAAGTTCAACAAACGACCATTATTTTTCGAACATTTCCCACCAATGAATAAGAAACCTCTGGAACTTGTATTATTTTTCTGTCGGTCTGTCTGTCGTTCGCTTCTATTTCCTGAACATACCTCCAGATGAATAATAGTTCCAATGTATACTTGTATAACTGAATGGAAGAACCCATCATCTAGTGAAGACAGTGTTAAACCACCAGGAGCTTTGACCTGTCAGAGTTCTCACGGTATATTACAGAAGAATATTGAAGGTACACACCTTGACGGGTTTTTATTCAAAGAGTAGCATATTATCCTATATTAAGACCAAATTATATGGTCTGAATTTGCTATTAGTTGGACGATTTCCAACGTTAGAGGGTGTCAGGTTGGACCGTTAGAGGGTGTATAAGGTTGGACAGTTTCTAATTGGAAAGTTTGAGGTACTAGCTGGATAATTCCAACCCAAGGGTGTGGCATGGATGTGGTGACAGGGGATATTGGGCGTGTCTCACCCCCCCCCCCCCCCAACTTTGGTCAAGATTTTCAACAGTTGGAAATTTCATTCCTGACATAACATTAGTTGGAAATTTCACCCCAACAATAGTATGAAAGTGTTCTTGGAGTTTGATTTTCAAAAAATTTATCAAGGGAATTTGTTGTTTTTGGACCAATATTTGCATATTTTCCTACTTTTGATAAAAATTTTGGACTAAAAGTTGTAAATTTTCCAACCTTAGGGGGTTCTTTATTCCAAGGGTTCTCTATTCCGAATGTTCTCTATTCCGATGGTTCTCTATTCCGAAGGTTCATTATTCCAAAGATTCGCTATTCCGATGTTCGCTATTCCGATGGTTTTCAATTCTGGGCGTATGTAGCCAGAAATGAATAAAACAATTACCCCCCCCCCCCCCCCCCCAATCCACAGGAGGAATGAAAAATAATATGACGCTAGTTTTCACATATAGTACATTTATTTTATACACCCTATTCTATTTTCCAAATTGTACCAAATGTCGGTTATTAATGGCATGAAGACAGTATTAGTTTACCGTTTATTATGGAAAGTTGAAAACACGATGACCACATGACTGAAATGAAATACATGTACTGTGCAAAAATATCTCAATGACGAGCGTTCTATTTTTTTTTTCATTCTCCCTTATCTGCCATCTGTTACACAGTCTTTTACTCGCGGGTTATTTCGAACTCTATATATAGCTCTATATATAATGGAAATATTGTGGCCTTATTCTACGAAGCAGAGCATATAGAAACCAACAACATTTTAGTAGGGTCTCCCTCTAATAGAAACTTAAATAAGCCATTTCTATAATATAAATGTAACGTACATACAACACACATAGGTGTGTTTTGAATTAATTATACAACATTGTCGTTTAAATTATTCACGTGATGCATTATTATTTATTACATGTTTGTTTATATACTTATTTATTTATTATTTGTATTATTTATCTCGTTTATTGAATCTATTTATAATATATTGCGTAACGTAAATGTGTATTGAGAAATAATGTCATACGTAACAACATTAAATCTTATGAAAATCCACGAAAACCAAAAACATCACATTTAATAATGTTTTAAGTAATTTCCTTCATAAAAAGAGTCTTCGGGAGAAAGAATCCTCTCAATACTTTAGAATATAGAATTAACCTTTAAAACAACAAAAACCTTCGGAATAGAGAACCTTCGGAATAGCGAACCTTCGGAATAGCGAACCGTCGGAATAGAGAACATTCGGAATAGCGAAACTTCGTAATAGCGAACCATCGGAATAGAGACACCCCCCACCCCCAGTGACCATGTAGTAAACAACTACTAGTTAATTTAAGAAAACAATGTTTTCCTACATTTGGTCAAAATTGTCATCATTTTGGAAATTTTCCAACCTAAGTGGGGGTCAGGTTTGAAATTTCCAACTCTATGAAGGCTTGAGGCCAGTCTGGATGCTACTATATTGCGATTTTCTTGTTCATATTTTAAAATGTTCTCACACCGGGTCGAAGCAATGTCGGCCCGATGTGTCGTGGTCCCTCCCCCGTGGTCAATAACACACTGCTAATTAGTTTCAGAAAACAATATTTTACTACATTTGGTCAAAATTGTGGACTGAAATGGTCATCAGTTGGAAATTTTGCAACCTAAGCGTGATTATGAAGTTTACAATGTCATACACTAGGAAAGCTTGAGGCCAGTCTACATGCTAGGATTTTGAGGTTTTCTTGTTTAGATATCAAATATTTCTCACACCGGGCCGAACCATGGTCAGCCCGATGTGTCCTGGTTTCTCGCCCGTAGTCGGGTTCAAAATCTGAAAGTTCTCATACCGGGTATGTAGAACCATGGTTCATGAGTAGGCTGCAGGCCTGAGCATTGAGGTGCAAGGGGAGAGGGTTCGAATGGAATTCTGCAAACTTGTGTTTGGTCTGATTCAATGGGTGCAGTTGGAATTCCCAAGGTGGACACCCAACTGAGACCCTCCAGCCACGTCCCTGTGTGGGGTGCAAATGGTATTTCGCAAACATTGTAGTTTGGTCTGATTCAAGTGGGGGTGTAGTTTTAAATTTCAAGGAGACCCCCTAGTCACGTCCCTGCAAACTTTCCCTAAATTAATGATCAGAATGATGATTTCTGACATATATTGATTGCTAGTTTGCAACATTTCTAATAAACACTTAAATAAATACCACACGATTGTGTCACGTCGGATTAATAGATATTGCCTGTATATACATTGATATCGGAAATAAGTTCTCCAACATTACATTTTAAAGGTGAATATCCTTTATTTTCTTTTAAAGAGAATAAAGGATTAGGTTGTTCTTTACAACAGATTACGGTGGTGATGAGGAAATCAATATTCCGCCCTTGCATAAATTTTGATTAAAATTTAGGTGACAACTTAATTAATGATGTTTTGAGCATAACATATATTTCCAAAATTTAACTGAAGGCCATTTGGTGGTTTGCGCTCAAAATTACACGTAATACTCTTCACTTTTGAGTTTTTCCCGGCATCGAAATAGGTCGATAAATACTCGAACTACACCTTTCTACGATTATGATATATCCCAGAAAAATGCATTGAAATAATAAAATAATAAAAAATATACAACTTTGAACACGATGTTTGGGGGGGGGGGGGGGGGGGGGGGGGGTGTCACACTAAAAAAAAACCCAGCCATTTTCACGACATGGAACAGAAAAGAGCGTTCCGAACAGAAAAGAAGGTTCCGTGTTAGTCTATTCTTGATGTGGTAGAAATAAAGAGCGTTTGTTTCACTTTTGTGCGAAAAATTTAAAACAGCTGGAAATGGAAAGTATTTTTCAAAGAATATGAAGCCAGTATATCAATATTTCGTGTGTTTGTCAACCTAACTTATACCTCCTTCCAAATTGCGTAGACATAGTTTGGAAGCTCGAATAAGCCATGTACCTTTAAACGGAATTCTTACTAAAATCATCAACAACAAAAAACTTGAATATCATATTACTATTCTGTGCTCTCATTGGTTTTTCAGTGCAAATAAATTATTTTTAAAATAGTTTTCTTCGTGAAACTCATAGAAGTATGAATAATTGGTCATATTTGCGTGACGCCATAAAACATGTACGTTATGTATTCTACGCCAGAAAATAACTATATCTAATATATGAGGTATAATATGAGGTTTTGGCAGCCAGACATAAAATTTCAATAGAGAAGGTTGTAACAGGCTTTGAAATTGTGTTACCCGAGCAAAAAATTCCAGAGATCGCCTCTTTAAAGAGCGTCCATGCATCTGTCGCAAAAGCTGCAGATAATAAAGAGCGTTCAATAATGAGCTTATGTTGCCCCAAAGCGGTAGATAATAAAGAGCGTTATCAATAAGGATCTAATTCTATTATCGTTTTCGACGTGGATGATTTTGTGGATGTTTGCCCTATCACTAACTCGCGGTCATTTTGGATCTATACCAGGTCCGGTTCCGTGGTTTCATAGATTCATTCATCACAGTTTCCGTGGTTTCAGTGCTACATGTCAAAGTTTTGGAGTAGCATTTCCATATATGGAGCTTTTGAATTATTCATGAATTCCATATATGGAAAGTTAAGTAAAACCACGGAACCGGATCTGGTGGATCCGAAATGGCGGCGAGTTAGTGATACAGGGCATATTTTGGGTGTGTTCTATGCACGAATGATGGTGATTGCAGGTAATTTTCATTTCTTTTGCCAAGTATACGTATATAGCGGAAAATTGGCGAAGGAAAGTCTGAAATATATTTGGCGTCAAATCTGACCGCGGGTATTTATACCGACATGGCTCATTCGAGCTTACACATTTTGTCTACGTAATTTGGAAGGAGGTATAATTTTTAAAATAGGTTCACAAATACACGAAATATTGATATGCCGGCTTCATATTCTCTGAGAAAAAAACTTGCCACGGTCACAGCCATTTTCCAGCTGTTTTCAATATTTCACACAGAAGTGAAACAAACGCTCTTTATTTCTAACATATCAGGAATAGACTTAAAATGGTACGCTCTTTTCTGTTTCATGACCTATTTTGATACCGGGAACAAAAATCAAAAGTGAATATTTTTAGGTGTATTTTGGAGCGTAAACCGCCACGTGGCTTTATAAGTTGTTTGCCTTTCAATTAATCGTTTAGTTCGATCAAGATGTACATATATCTAAAAGATATAGTTATGTAAAAAAATATATATATATATATATACATATATGTAAATGTCATATAACCATGTTATGATTATAAGGCTGAAATTCGACATCTCGACGCCCGCTTAATGAAATGAGCTTACCTGGAATCGACAGAGCAATAGCAATAGCATTATCTTCTAGCAGAAACGTCCGTTCGATTGTTATAATCAATCCGCGTATCCGGCGCCCGTCACATGTCAAGAGTAGCTGGACCAAGTTGCAGCCTGCCCGACTGTGCATGCTCGCGTGCTCGTCAGACAAACTGACTGATTTCGCCATATTCTCCAATAATCCCCACCTCGTCACTTTCATTAGCGATTCCACCTTAAATATTTAAACCATTTCTTGCACGCAAGACGCAAATCATGATCCTGATATCACAAATGATAAATCAGATGACAACGAAACTTTAAACCGAGCAATTAGTATTGATGAAATAAAAATGGCGCTACGTAGCCTGAAGAACAATAAAGCCTGTGGTCAGGATATGATTCTCAATGAACGATCCAAGCAACTATAGGCCCATCACAATCCTGAGCTGCTTTGGAAAGTTATTTACAAAAATACTTTCAAACAGAATATATGAATATGTAGAAAATAATAATATTCTCAAAGAAAATCAAGCCGGGTTCCGTAAGGGTTACTCAACTACTGATAATATGTTTATAATACACATGTTAACTGACCTCACAAAGAATTTAAACTGCAACCTCTATTGTGCATTTATTGACTTTGAGAAGGCATTTGACAAAGTCTGGAGACCGGGACTTTGGAAAAAACTATTGGCAAGTAATATATAGACAGAACACAACGCGCATCTTAATCGAGGATCTTTTATCGAATGAGTTGCGGATGGCGCAAGGATATATTTCGCGAGAGCGTAGCTCGAGCGAAATATAACTTTGCGCCGTCCGCAACGAGTTCGATAAAAGACTCGAGATTATGATGCAAGTTGTGTTTTGTATTTATTATACACCGTTCAGTCAGATAAGTTCAATCCATGAATGTCACCTCCATTGTTACGATAGCTACCTTTATTGTGATTTAAGTCTGACAAATAACCAGTAATTATGGGAGAATCACCGGAAGCGGATGATCGACGTAATGTACGTCATCTTTCTTGGCGACAACGTCAACAAGAATAGTTCCGGCTTGTATTCCACTAGAGGTATACACTAATATGTATTCAATGGCTGGGATTCCGTTGAATACATGTGCCTCACGTCAATGGGTGTGGAATAAAAATGGGAAATTTTTTCGAGTTATTAAAAATATTTATCAAAACGTCAAATCATCGGTCAAGTTAGGAAACAATTATTCATCTCTTTTCCCATGTCTGTCAGGGGTTAGGCAAGGTGGAAACTTATCACCAATATTGTTTTCCCTATTTCTGAATGACCTGGAGACTTTTATGATAAAGGAGGGTATTGTCGGCCTCACCAAAATCTCAAACCAGACTGAACAAGAATTAAATGTTTACACGAAATTACTTCTCATACTATATGCAGATGATACAGTGCTTATGGCTGAAACCCCAAAAAAACTGCAAAAAGAACTTAACGTTTTCAGCTTGTACTGCAATAAATGGAAACTAAAAGTAAATATTAATAAAACGAAAATTTTACTCATTTCAAAACGTAGCTTACCAAGAAACATACAATTCACATTTGATAGCACTAATCTTGAAGTAGTGAAAAAGTTCAATTATTTAGGAATTATGCATACAAAATCGGGATCATACACAGAAACAAAACAAATTCTTGCAACAAAAGGCAGTCATGCAATGTACTCTGTGATAAAACAATCCAGAGAAAACTGCCTCTCAGTAGCTAATCAATTGGACCTATTCGATTCACAGGTGCTGCCAATATTATTGTACGGCTGTGAGATATGGGGTTATGGAGATAACCAGGTACTCGAAAATGTACACCGAATTTTTTTTAAACATATCCTAAATTTGAAACCATCAACCCCCAACTATATGATTTATGGCGAATCAGGAAGATATCCATTGGACATCACAATAAAGTTAAGATTGTTAAAGTATTGGTTGAAAATAAAAAATATGACATACACACGGTATGGGAAAGTGCTTTATGATTTGTCAGTGAAACTTATGGGAGATGCCGATAAAAAGCTTTTTAAGTGGACAAGAGAAATCCGAGAGATCTTACGTAGCTGTGGCCAGGCAGATTTATTGACATCTGGTGAACTAAAGTGTGCCAATCAATTCCTTGATTGCGTGAAAAACAGTCTTCTAAGAGACTTTAAAATAAAGTGGGACTCTGAAATGAACAAATCAAGTAGAGGCCAAATATATCGCATATTTAAACACCATTTCTCCTTTGAAAAATATCTTGATATCTTACAAAGTAAAAACCGAATTGAATTCTGCAGATTCAGAACAGCGAACCACAACCTCCCAATAGAAACTGGGAGATGGAACGGAACACCCCACAAGGATAGAACATGTCGCTTATGTAACCATAACATGATAGCAGACGAATTCCACTATTTATTGGAATGCAAAAAGTTTTCGGAAATAAGGAAGAAAATTATCCCCCAAAAATATGGTGATAAAATAAATATTTTGATTATGGATGAAATCCTGAACTCATATGACCCCATAATTCTAAACAGAATATGCATGCTGATCCGAACAGTCCACACAGAGATCTCAAACATAAGCACATCATGATAACACTTTGTGCTAAAATTCCACTTCAACTTTTGTATATTAGATATGATGTGTCTCTTCAAATATATTTAATATATTCATATTCATTATATGTATTACCCAATCCATTGCTGTATGATATATACTAATATAGACTATATTGTTAAATGCGTATATTGTACATGTATACATATACACATTATATATTGCTGAAGGTGCTCATTTAAACGGTAATTTAACGGAGGACTGTCCCCTTTTAGGGACGAATTTATACCAGCCCATTGTTTGTGTATTGACCCCCCCCCCCTTCCAATCCATAACTTAACATGAAGACAGACACAAGTTCTGAACCACGTATAAACAACACAAGCAGGCATGCATTCGTGTCGTGCAACACTCACAGTGGGCCACGGTCCTGATCCGAACTCATCAATCAACTAAATATCTGAATTTGTCAAATTATCTTAATATTGTCACTCCTAAATTCCTAATTAGCTATGACAAACACACCATGTAACTATATCTGTCATCAGAAAGACTCTGTCAAATTACTAATGTTATATTACTGACTATTTACCGTTAAACAGAGATGTAAAAGATGACACATGGGGTCATCTGTTTTCAGGAAGCAGTACTAACAATTTCATACCACAGAGCCAAATGAAACACGATAACATACATTATTATATTCACATATTAGAATATAGATATCCCCATAGCACCGGATACATGTATATAATGTATATATCCTTATGTTCTTTTGTAAATACTTCTTTCTCTGTACTTCTCGATGTTCATGCGAATTATATATGAGAATAAATCATCATCAGGTACCGATAATAGATTATTGGACACTCATTACACGTTGGCGCAAGTATGACATAGCCGTCACTTCAGCAAATATATGACTTTACTATACACAGGCGTTCGACGCTTCTGTCGCTACGTTGTTCGAACGTTTGTTTCAAGGTAACAACGAGAACCTATATGGAACCAGGGTCCCCCATGGGACATTTCTTGTTCAATGTCGATCGGCATGTACAGATCAATTAATCGTTGTTACATTGTGGCTTTGTCCATTGGTTCACACTGTTGGCTTTATAACTTCCATTCATGTTCTACCGAATCATGCTCGACCCTTAAGGTATACTTATTGCTATCAACCAGAAAAAGACAAGCCCTTGCACGAGTATGCCCTAACAGCTAAGAGTTTCATCTATAAATACACCACCCATGCAAATGAGACATGCAAATATTATGTTATACCTGGGACTAATATGTGTTATATTAGTCCCAGGTTATACCAATATTATACCTATGCACTATGTATATGGCATAATTGTATATTTATTGTTAAGGGTGTGGCAGGAAGACAGTCTATAACCTGACTACGTACTTGTCACCCCACGAATATTCAATATAATATAGCTGTTAAATCTATTCTATATTTGTGTATATTGGAAAAATTAATATCATATCCGATCACATCCTATCGAAAAACTTTATATTGCCAAAATTATTCTAACTACTATAGTATAGTGTCATAGCCAATGTTAGGTTTCAATAGTTTACACAAACATTATCGGTTCGTTGTTGTTTATCGTCCTTTTCAGTCGCTATGTCTAAGCCGTTCCATGATGTAATTTTTACGGGTGCAGGAAACACACGCCCAAATCAAGGTTTATTTGCACACGAGAATCACTCAACTGCACGTAGGAACCACCGACACTCACAGACCAACTGAAAAACTTGCCCAGATACATGCAGTGCAGCATGAACCTGTGTACCTAGTACCTACATGTGCGTGGATCACATAATTATAAACAATCTGTGTACATCCATATTGTATCGTAAACTATATTATGTTAAAGGTACCCAATCCGATTCGATGGTCCCCATATAATCAGATCCCAACAACAACAACAAAATTTTAAATTCCTCTTCAGTATCAGAATCGATTAAATGCCTAAAATTAATGCTGACCACAGTCAACTGTATAGTCCAAAACCTGTTATTTATCAACATTTTGTTCAACGAAATTTGGCCGGATTTTCAAATATCTAACATCTAAAGCCAGCCGCCAAAAAGTACCGGTTGTGAAAAATAATATATTTTTTAAATCGGTATCTGATCACTCTGAGATTTGACGGATGGGTTCTTCGACTCGAATCAGATATTGTTTACACCCGAAGCCAAAGAAATTGTAATTTGGGAGCGTTAAATCGGATTATGCATCTTTAAACGGACATGGCTCATTCGAACCTCCAAATTTTGACTACGTAATTTGGAGGGACTGACACGATAGGTCGGTATATACACGAACTATACTGATATTCCGGCTTCATGTGGTCTGAAAAACACTTGCCAAATTCACAGCCATTTTCCAACCGTTTTCAATTTATTTGCCTGAAGTCAGACAAGCGCTCTTTCTTTCTACCATATCAGGAATAGACAGGGAACGTTCCTTTCTGTACTATGTCGCGCAAATGGCTGTTTTTTTTGGGGGGGACCCACCGTGTTCATATTTTATTTTTTCATTACTTTAAGGTGTCTTTTTGAGTTACAGAATGCACGTATAGAAAGGTAGTTCAGATATTTAATGACCTATTTCGATACCGGGAATCAATTAAAAAAGCGAGTAATATTACGTGTATTTCGTAGCGCAAACCGTCATGTGGCTTTAAGTGTGAAAGCAAATCATAAACCATACAATATCACAATATAATAAGCGAATGTTCCATGAAGTAATTCCACACTCAACCATTTTCATCAGATCTCTATGGAGGGACCAAGAAACTCCACGTTGAACCGACAATAACCATGCATGTTCGGATTCAATCCCTTGTAATTGTGACTAGATCCCATGTGAACCTATTTACACAAGGATATGTTGCAGCACCAGCGGTACTCTCTTTATAATGTGTTTTCACTGTGGCCCGCGCCATTCAACGGAATAACGGGTATAAGTGAACAATGAGCTTATTACAATATGTCAATATTTGGGTCCAATATGAACCTCTTTGCACGAGGATATATTGAAGTAGCATAATACCAAACCCATGGACCTATTTCAACCAAATTTGGTGTGGTGACTCGGGGTCCCTGGCGGGGGTTATAATTGGCGATTTTTTTTCTTCTTCTTCAAATTTGTTATAAAAAATATTTAATTAAATTAATTTTTTAAAAACGTAATAATTGAGGAGCTCAATCGAAAAAGTTTTTTTTTTCAGCTAGTAAACTATAAGGCACTAATTTAAAACTAATGGCTTAAATTTGAACCTCAAAATTATATAGAAGAATAGGAAGTCGATAAATATACGAAACTTACCAAAATCGACCATGAACGCTCATTATTCATGCTATATATCAGGAATACACTAACAATATCCACTCTTTATTGTTTTTCGCTGAAGAAAAATCGGTACAGCTACTTGAATAAGTCTTTCTGTTGCATATAAATTCCGTATCAAAGTATTTCGTGTTTATCGACATATTTTAACTTCCGAAAACAGTCGGAAAATGGCATAAGCGAGCATGTGTGAAAATTTTCAATCAAATATGCTGCTGGCATATGTAGAGTGCATTTGCTCTGTCAATACCTGTAGAGATTTTTTTGACAGAATATGGAGGTAACATCGACAATTTGCATGACTACCACCAGCGTGTGGACATATAGCCTTAATATAGTTAGTATGCGCATTATATATATATTATCACATGAAGTTCTTGAATTGTTTATTTTTGTTTCTTGTTGTCATTAGACCTTTATAGATCTATCGCAAATAGTGATATTTTTTCGATATTTCTATTCAGTGTGATATTGAGTGGGTGGTAGTGGTGGGATGGACCGGTGAATTTTAGTTATATGCATGCCTTTTATAAAATGCGGAAATAGTCCAAACGCGCACGGAAATCGCATGGTTTGGAAGGTGATTTTTATCTCTGTTTCTCTAGTCGGATATTTCCCAATATACACCACCACTCTACGTGCTACATTACAACTGTATAGAGTCTTCTACCTGTATACGGTGCCGGATTGGAAAATGAATAATTAATAATAGACCTGAATCAATCGATGAAATCTGACGCTGTCGAACTGAGACCTTTATATGGTGGAGCAAACAGCGAGGGTCCCACGGGACACCCACAAGAGCAACCAAGTCTAAAATTTTGCATCAGCAATTAAAGTCTGTGGCAGCCATAACAAAACATCCATATCATGTGTGGTTATTATACAGGCATGGCATTCATGGATCATTCTCATGATGTATTACCTGGTCTGAACGGTGTGGGTGTAACTGATGGTATTAAAGATACATAATTTGATTCGATGGTCCCCGTATCATCCAGGTACAACAACAACAACGGAATTTCACCAAAAGCCGATTTAGTGATCAAAATTAGTTACCAATAAATACTCACAACTATACCAATCACGATATCATTGTTTGCGGAAAAGGTTCTAATTATAAAAAAGGTTTTTCTTGGCAGTTTGGTGATGGGCGAGTACGTAAACATATATAGTATTCTGTATACTATTTATGGAAGAAGTCAGCAGAATTTTTGCCAGGCAGCCAAATATATTCCAGGTGGTGAAAAATTACAGATTTAAAAAATCGAAATCTGATAACTCTGAGCTTTGATGGATGGGTTGAATTCAAATATGTTTTACCCCCGACGCCGAAGAAATAGTAATTTAGGGGCGTTAAATCGGATTATGTATCTTTACCCCTTTCTGTAATTAATGAATTCCTCCCATTCTGTTAAAAATATATATTGGAATGGCCCATAATTCATTTTGATGGATGTTTTGTTAAACAAGGGAGTGGCTATACGGTCTTTGTTTGGGGATGTGAAACTTCATTTCACCCAAATAATATCTCAAACTTTCCTTTCCTCGATGTTTTTATTACAAATTTCCCAACCTGGTACCCCCTTATAATAAATGGTTGGAATATTCCTAACTGATAATCGATTTAGTCTTAGATTATGACTTAAGTAGACAAAAATTAGAGTCTTGGTTTAACACGTCATAGTTTACACCATGCATATATTGGTCGGGCACCCTATTAGAACAATCTGAAATTTCCAATTAAAGATACGGATGGCCTTCGCGGGGGCTATTGTTGTTAAAATAGTCACATCCGTTAAACCGCTATATATACAAAAATAATATTAAAATATTATACCGATCAAAAATAACGCGTAAATAGTATGGTATTGTCAAGTGTTTGTAAACAAAAACCATGTTACACTGTAAAAAGGACTGTGTGGCAGTTTCCACACAATGACTGTGTGGAGGCATTATCTGAACATAAATGTGTACATAATACACACATATGTGTGTATCACCCAATATCCACACATATATGTGTACATCACCACACATATTTGTGTGTGACGTCGGTTTTTTAAATTTCACGTGGTGGTCACGCGCGCGTCGTTGTTTCGTACAGGCTCACAGGCTGCCGTAAAGTGTACACATGGAGTCTTGTTGATGGTGGTGGATCTCGAAATTCGTTATATTGGGCGGTCTCTTCGATTATTTCTATAGTTAAGGTAAGATTATATTTAAATTGGCAAGATATTCACCTTTGTGAGAATGTCCGTATCTATATGAGGCCCCCACCCCCACCCCCCTGGAATATGGAATACCACTTAACACAGAGGGTGGAATACGGAATACCAGTTAACAGCCATATGGAATTTTCCGGATAAATGTTCTATTGCCGTACGAACGCCGGTCATCCCGCAGTGTCCACATCTAAAATGATCTAAAATGAAGATGATCGACGATCTGTATAAATGTCAAACTGTTAATTTATTGTGACAAAAATCGCATTTAAATTATTATTATGATCATTTTTTGGAAGGTGTCGAAGGTCGGCGTACGAATACCGGTATTTTTGGAATACCGAATACCTCCTAACAGAGGGGCCGGAATACGGCGTACCTCATAACAGGGCATGGAATACGGCGTACGAAAAGGGGGGTGGGGGCCCCATGAACATCACCAACTTCAACTGGGGAACTTCAATATTATCCTAAGTCTCAACAGAATGATGTCCCCGGAGGGTGAATTTGATGAGGCTAGCCCGATGTACATTCATCACCTGGGGATCTCATTCTGCAAATGACAGACACCATTGGCTTGCACTGCGTTCATGTGTAATACATCCCTATATATATATTCTCCCCCGTCATTCCATCGGAGGACTATATAGTCATGACCACCGTCCGTCTATGTGTACGTCGGTGTGTGCGTCCGTCCGGAACTTTGTCCAAGCATGTATTCTGTCATTTTCTGGTAAATTTGTTTTTAACTTGGCACAAATATCAATCAGTATGTGAACCTGCGCATCTGAGATTTTGAGTTTGGTCGGACTTATTTTGGCGGAGTTATTGCCTTTTTTTTCGACATAGAATCTTACGTCCTGGGACGCATCTTTTGTCCGAGGTAGTATTCCGTCATTTTCCAGTAAATTAAAAAAAAAATTCGCACAGATGTCAACCAGCATGGAAACTTGCGACCCTTTGAGTTCAGTCGGAGTCATTCTGGTGGATTTATTGCCATTTTACGACATAAAATATTCAATGTTTTTTATTTTAGTGATGTTGGCCCTTTCTCGACACATTATAGATCATGTCATGAATCTCTACTATTAGCTATACGCACGTAGAGATCATATTCCACCAGTACAAAACCTTGGAACTTTTTGAAGTTTTGACAGGGAACCTTATAAAGTCGAAAAGATAACGCGGGGAATATATTTCTTAGTTATTACCTGTTCCTTCATAATGTACTTCACTGTATAGGTGAAGGTCCAAACTCGAAATTTCACGATTTAAGTGAATTTGTGAGCGATTTTGCTTTGCGTCGTGTACAATTATTGAATTTCTCCTCGGTAATTAATTCAATGTTTATTGCGATATCAGCTCACAAAAGTCACATAAAAACATTTAATTTCTAGTTGGGATTTTCACATGCAGTGAAGTATATTATTAAGGAACAGATAATAACTAAGAAATATATTCCCCTGAGTTATTTGTTCGACTTTATGTCAAAACGTCAAAAAGTTCCCAGGTTTTCAGCGACTTTTTATTTATTTTGTTTCATCAGATGGTGAAATCGCTCCCGGCTTGATGCGCATATATTTTTTTCGAACTATGTTCTAGGTTTAACGATATATTGACCATGCACATTAGAACAATGCAACACACAACTTACATTAATTATACTGGAAGCAGTTTAATTAAACCCCCGAGTGCGTCGCGGCTAAAGGAACAATACGAGAAACTCTGAGGATACCAATCTTATTTTTACCATCGATTTACATATAAATAAATAATTCGGAGTTTCTCTGCATGATAATTTTCCACCTTTGCTTGTTTTCAGGAAATTTGGATCAATTTGATGAAGTTTTTATCAATGTAGAACAAACCATTGCACCAGTGCGTCGGCCCGGTGTTAGACTGTCCGATCAATATCAGTCGAGGAGAATGTTTGTTGCGGCTTTAACGGTCAGCTTTTACTCAGTAATTTTAATATTTTGTTAAATGAGATGAAATTCTGCGAACCTGTGAGTTTGGTCTGATCCAAGGGTGGGGTGGAGTGTAGTAAATACATGAGACACTGCAATACGGACTTTATATGCTACCAGAAAGATTCATTAAAGTCATAGAATCTGTATTTTCTTCAACTCAATGTTGTGGCGACAGGGGAGGGGAGTCGAGTGGTGGTCTCAAACCCTCTCCCCAACTTGGCCAAAATATTCAACATTTGGAAATTTCATGTCTGACACAACATTTTTTTCAGACCAAAAGCTGGTTGTAGTTTGTACTATATATATCATAGATTTGTTATTCCAACCGTATTTAGTGTGAAATTTGTTGTTTTCAGAGACAAATATTGTCCTGGGGGCGAGTAAAATATTGTCCTGGGGTGTGTCAAAATGTTTCTTCAAGGGGAGGTTGGTAGATCATGACATGAATCTCTACTCTAGCTACGCACCTAGATCATATTCCACCACTACAAAATATGGGTGGGAACTTTTTGATGTTTTGTTTAGTTATATATAGTTACTAGAAGGTGACCCGACTTCGTCCGGGCTTTGACCTTGAATTGTCTATTTTGAAGGCCAAGGTCAAGTGGGGTCACGATTTGACCCGTCCAAAACACAGTGCCCGAACAAAAGTACCCGACAAAAGTACCCGTCGAAATCCATCCGGTTTTACCCGATTTGACCTTGAATTGACCATTTTGAAGGTCAAGGTCAGGTGGGGTCAAACACCAACGCCCCAAAAATGGTGGAAATCGGCCCAGCGGATACCGGGAAATCGGCCCAGCGGATACCGAGATACCCTATGCATCAAATTTCGTTCGTAAAAATCCGCCAGTTTAACCCGATTTGATTTCCACTGAAGTATATAAACGCGCCTCAAGTTTCAACGTAAAGATAAATTACCATCGGTGCCCGAGATATCGCCAAGACGTCTGAAACAGTCAAATGCATCGGCCGGAGAAGAGTTAACGTGATCTAACTTTATGACCTCTAACGACGTCATAGAAGTTACGCATTGTTTTTACCCTGATAGAAGATCGTACCACTTCTTCTTAATAATTGAGGCAGATAACTAAAACGGATACATACATGTTATATATCGTTGGAAAGAGGAAACACGAAAGATTCTCATAGTGTCATTATTATGACTGGCATGTTATTATTCGCGCTGTTTCGAATCGATTTGTAAGCACCGAACTGAAATATATTAGCGCAAAACGGCGTAAAAACAGATTTGACCTCGGCACGTGAAAAGTTGACCTCGCACGGACAAATTAATAGGCCTATGTTGGTCCTGACCCGAAAATACCCCCACATACCAAGTTTCATCGAAATCGGCTGGGCCATTTTCGAGTCCATCGATTACACACAAACAAACACACAAACAAACAAACAAACAAACAGATCTTCCAAAATATATAATAGACTAGCCGATGAGCCCGACGTTGTCCGGGCTATTCAAAAACCAAATTTCAAGTCGATAGCTCTACCCGTTTCCGAGATCTGGTCTGCGCATGCGCGAAGCTGGCGTCGCATGGGCTCGGCGACCCGATAAAATTCGTATCCGGGGCAAGATACATTCACATACCAAATTTCAAGTCGATAGCTCCACCCGTTTCCGAGATCTCGTCTGCGCATGCGCGAAGCTGGCGTCGCACGGGCTCGGCGACCCGATAAAATTCGTATCCGGGGCAAGATACATTCACATACCAAATTTCAAGTCGATAGCTCCACCCGTTTCCGAGATCTCGTCTGCGCATGCGCGAAGCGGGCGCCGCACGGGCTCGCCAATACGACAACGTTCACCGCCTGGTAAAACTACTCACACGTACCAAGTTTCGTCCCGATCGGTCGAGAATCGTAGATTTGTATAAATGACAGACAGACAGACAAACAAACAAACAAACAGAGGTCTTCAAAATATATATGAGATATACCCTACCGGTACATATTGTCCATGCTATTAAATTACTTCTAGATCATTTTGAGGTTTAACCCTTTCAGTGCCAAGTCCAATTTTTGCTTGATCATTTGAATTTATTGATTATAATAATGTGATACATTGATGGAAAGAGCTCTAAAAATGATCAAGGAAATATGGTTTGATACAAAAATCGGAATTGGCATTGAAAGGGTTAAATGGGCCAAGTTAAAATTGGTAAGCTCGGAAATCAAAACACATGCATGATCTGAAATTGCTCTGCCACCTCTCTGCACCAAGCCTGAGATTTGTGTGCCTGTCATTTGCAGAATGAAGTCCCCGGAGGGTGAATTTAGTGATGCTATCACGCATAGCGCGCTAGCATCACTAAATTCACCTTCTTGGCACCTCATTCTGCTTAGGCCTCATCTTCTCTGGAAAGTTTCTTTATTATAACTTCTTCACATAGATGAGGCCCCCACCTCCCACACCCCCTGGAATACGGAATACCACTTTACACAGAGGGTGGAATACGGAATACCAGTTAACAGCCGTATGGAATACATAAAAATATATTAAAACTTCATTTTTTGGAAGGTCGGCGTACGAATACCGGTATTTTTGGAATACCGAATACCTCCTAATAGAGGGGCCAGAATACGGCGTACCTCATAACAGGGCATGGAATACGGCGTACGAAAGGGGGGTGGGGGCCTCCTATTTTGTATAACATGATTGAACGAAATAATAAACTTGATTTGGATTTTCTGATTCAACAATTCCCTATCGCATAGTCATATATTTACATTTTAGAGTTGTGCGTTTATCTGGGTTTATCTATTGTTTCTGTAGTCTATATGATACGCATCTTTCCGAAGCATAAAACCTATTTCTGCTCGAAAATTGTCTTTATGTAAATTGACAAATTCAACTGTGTGGTGAAGACATTTACTGAACAAATGTGTGTTCATCACATACACACTATATATTATACAGCGTGCTTTAAACCAGAACCACAATTTTATTATTTTGCACGGTAAGGTTCTCATGTTGATAAATTAACGACGTTTTTTGTGTTTATATGGATTGCAGATGAGAGGAAATATCTACTGAGACCAGTGACGTGGCGACAGGGCGGATATTGGGAAGGGTGTGTCTATATCCCTATCCCAAACTTCGGTAAAATTTACTAAAAATTCCAACAGTTGGAAATTTCATGCCTGACGCAAAGTTGCAAGATTTACACCACATGCATTATAATAGGTTGAAATTGTTCTCTTTGTTTGATTTTTCAACCAGTAATTAGTGGGAATTTTTTTTTTTTTTTTTAGACAAACAGTAACATATTTTTCTACTTTTGGTAAAACAAAAATGGCCTCAAATGGCCATCGGGTGGAAGACTTCCATTTGGTTGGAAATTCTAATAGTTGGAAAGCTTGAGGTACCAAATGGAAAATTCAGAACGAGAGGGGGTGTGTAAATATAATTCTACAAATATGGTTCAAGGGGAGGGTGGGGTGCACTTCGACATTTGAAGGTGGACACCCCTCGCCAAACGGCGACCATCGAGCCGCGTCCCTGAATGCGACTTGTGGATGCCACTGGAATGCCCTAGTCGTATACTACGAAGTTCTATATGTGGCATCCGGAATCACACAAAATGTGTGAAATTGGTGTTTCAAATTAATTTCATTTGAATATGATGATCATGAGCATCACTGTTGCAATAAACCTTGAAATACCACAATGGACGATCAATGTACCAAGTGAAACAAATTGTTGGGTAGGTGGGGTATTTATTTGTCCATTATATTGGTGGTTTACCGAGACGATGTGAAAAATTAACATGCATATTTTGGCTCCTCTGCTGTGTATAACTTGCGTAAATTCGGTTACCGAGGGAGGGGCCGGGGGTGGGGTGATGTCGTATATCTAATACACCGTTTGTGTCCAAAACTTTAAATTGTGAAGAATATTATGTGATTCAATAAATGTCATAATAGCAAATAATGAACTTATAAATAATCTAAAATTATAAATACTGCAGAATAGTGAGATGTGTCATTAAAGTATTATTAGCATTTGGATTAAGTGACGTACATGGTGAAGAGTTATCGTTTATACTATAAAAAGGGGGGTGCTTATTTTCAAACTCGCCATGTTTCTCATATTATAATCCTTATATATGAATGTATTGTGTTATATAGCTAAAATTCCGCATGTAAAATTGCAAATTTGCCGTGTCAAGATTGTGCTTAATGGGGCATCGATCTGGCCATATAGATAAAGTAAAATATATTTATAAAATGTCCGAACATTCGTTATGTGAAGCTATAATGAGTAGTACTCGTATGTATATATTTAGCATGTTTCAAAAACTATATTCCTTTCTGAAAATGCGCTCTTTAATGTATGAATTATAATACTGTTATAGATGTACATACACTGTAAATAATATTCCCACAATGGCATGTTATAAACAAAATAACTTCTCTGCTTACAGGTTCAATGGTGAAATCATGGCGGTCACGCGGTGCGACGTCGATGTAAATAACAAGACATGGACATGACTGCCTTGGCAACGACGCAGATAAACTCTAGTCAACCAACCAAGAACCACGGTGGAATGTATGAGTTAGACACAAATTCCACAATCAATGATTATGGTATACATATGACGATGTCATGTGCTGTAATTTGGTTTCTGTGCAAGAGGCGATGACTTCTATTCTTCGTCAACTCGAAATTTCTCCCCAGAAATTGCACCGATATATATACATTCAAAAAGACTATCCTCTTTGGAGCCCTTAATTTTCTTGTATAGTTCAAGGGATCTCAGAAAGCTTCAGTTAGTTTTAGAGCTTGTTCTTCTACACACGTGAGGGTGAGTCTGATGTAAGACAGCCAACCAGTATAGCAATATACATATATATGTATATATAGCAGAGACTGAATTTGAATTGTTCCAATACATTCAAGTTGGAGGAAAATTCTAGTTATTGATGTGAAACCCATTGATGGAACTGAAACATGCACGCTTATAGTTTAAAATTTCTTTGAAATCTCGTCGGATGACCAAAATATTATGTGAATGTGTTAAACGGCTGTTTTGTTTTGTGTCGTTGTATTATTGAAATTAAAGACTATAGCTATACTATATCATTCGACAATCACGATTTCTGCTGTGTACACAAAAGAAGGCCGCGGACCCCCGGGATATGCATGTTTGCTGTTTGATAAGTTAATATTCGAAAACGCCCAGCGCCGCACGTCAAGCATCAGTAGACTATAACATTTCATATGTATGGCAAGAAAAAAAAACGTCCAACGATAGCCGAACTAAATGTATGGCCAATAAATATCGGTGTAAACACTCTTCGTTGAATGTGATTTTATTTGCAGGATTAGCAGCCTATTGTTTGGATCGACCACACAAATTTGTACACATGTAATTAACACATATGTGTTGTCTTGCCCAACAGCATTGTGTACAAGAACAATACAAATAGTGTAATGGCGGTGAACACTATTGTTTGGATCAACCACACAAATGTGTACGCATGTGATTAACACATATGTGTAGTCTCGTCCAACAACATTGTGTACAATAACAATACAATCTTGTGTGGTAGCGGTGAACATATTGTTTCCTTAGTGCAAACATATTTGTGTCCATTCAACGAACAAATAAATGTGCTGGACCCAAACATCTTTGTGTGTGTCAACTACACAACTATGTAGGTCAGTTACCACACATAAACTGTTCATCTGCATCCACACAATCTTGTGCGCAACTTAGCACACATTTAATGTGTGCCTACAAAGAACAAGTTGTTCGGTCGATCCACACAGTTTGTTTGCCACCGCCACACAACAGATGTGTGATCATTTGCCACACAATTCACCACACAATGTTGTGCTCGATCAAGTGGATACACAAACTGTGTGGTAACTGTGTGGTTCTACCACACAGTAGTTTTAAGAGTGTATGTTACAGTTCAGTACGTAAAGAGTATGCTATAAACAAAACACTCGACACCGGGGAGACCCCATTAATGCAACTTTGGTTAAAACTGTCACTAAGTTGTTTACAAGATACTGGTATAGTGCGCTCGCTAATCATCGCCACTCAAAATTTCAGAGTTGAATGAGTCAGTGTGAAATACTCTCCTATTTTTTTTTTATTCGTCACGGTGTTGGGCGTTTAGCTTATCGCTCATTAATTAAGTGCTGTATTCTAGAGGAAATTTGCATAACTTGGAAACTGTTATTTCTAAATTATAACATATAACGAAGGCCATATGTGCCTTTAATTGTGTATTACTTCCATTTACACATAATTACATTTATATAGATAATTCTCGTGTTGCATCGACATCACATTGGACTGCACGGTGTGGGTGTAACTATATGGTATTTACCCTGTCTGTATTAAATTAATTCTCCCAGTCAGTTAAACAAATACATTGGAATGGTCTGTAATTCAGTTTGATGGGTGCTTTGATCATTTAAGCAGAGGTGTGGAGCCCTATAGAGGGTCTTTGTTAAGGATGTTCAACTTCATATCACCCATTCCAATTGATATATCAAACTTTTCAACAGTTTAGATATTTCCCAACCTGATATGTACCCCTTCTTGTTGGGATATTCCAAACAGATCACCGTTTCAGTCCTAAATTTTGATTTAAAAAAGTCAAATATTCGAATCTTTGTCTAAAACGTCGTATTTACGATCGAAACAATTTTATTCTATGATTTTCCCAATTAACTGCCATTTGTTTCAGTCTACAAAATACTGCATCAGCAATTTAACCCTTCGATGACTGAACCTTTCTGAAATTTTGCAAAAACCCTGGGCCAATGTATTCTCTTATATATGCGAGTCCCCCATATGGAGCCTCGCATATATACATATAAGATAATGCATTGGCCTAACAATATTTTCATTGATATTGTATAAGCCAGTGCATTATTTTATATATACGAGGATCCCCAATGGGAGATAAGTATATATAAGTGAATGCACTGGCACAGTATCTTTAATGCTGCACCAGCGCAGTTCCCGCCATGAAAATGTTAAACCCGTGACAGGGATAGCACAGCCATCAAAACCATCGATATGAGATGTGGTTATTATGAATTATCGCATTTCAATTTAAAAAAACAAACATTGGAATGGTCCACGATTCATTTTTAGGGATGTTTTGATAATACAAGCAGGGGCGCGACTAGAAAATAATTGTTGGGGATATGCAACTTCATAAACTTCTATCCTTCCAACTGATATCTCAAACTTTCCAATTGCTTAGAAATTTCACAACATGACACCCCATTATAATACGGTTGGCAACTTGTCGCCGTTTTATTCTCAGATTTTGACCAAACCCTTTCTTTACTAAATACTCATTGACGGGTTGTTCCCTTCGGATATGTTCGTATAGGTCGTTAATTATACTTTACTTCACATTATACAATCGGTATATTTTACACTATATATCGTTATACTTTACACTATATCGGTATATTCCACACTGTATAATCGGTATATTTTAAGCTATATCCAGGGGGTGTCAGGAAAAAATTTCCGGACACTAGGTGCTTTTTTAATATTTCTGCCCTCCGGGTACCCATCGCCCCCTAATTTTTATTTTTTCCGATTCTCGGATAGGGACCCACCCCCTCCAAACTGCTTCAAATGACTATTTTACTCAGTTTTCCTGCATGATCGTATCCGATCAATGTTCCGTATCATGATTATAGAAGCATTCCTACTTTTTTTATTTACCAACAAGACTGTGAAGTTTCAAAACAATTCTCCAATAAATGTGGGCTGTATGATATGCTGATGGATTGACATTTGAAATCCAACATGGCTGCTAATGACCATGTTTGTTTTAAACAAATTTTGGGGGGGAAAATGGAGGCTCCCATCTAGAGGTCACTTCGAAGATCCATATGAAGTTTGGTGATGATTGGATGAGAAATGTGACCTGTAAGGTGTGCTAAAGGATTTGGTCATACAAAGATTAAAATCCAAGATGGCCACTGGCAGCCATTTTTTTTTTTTTTTACAAAATTCGGGAAAAATTGGTAGGCACCCATCGAGAGGTCACACCGAATATCCATATGAAGGCTGGCGATGGTCGAATGCGGGATAAGCTCTGCAGTGTGTGTTAAAGGATTTAGTGATGCAAAGAGTAAAATCCAAGATGGCTGCCAGCAGCCATATTTTTCATCAAAAATCATTCAAATTTGACAGCTCCCATCTAGAGGTGATCCTAGACCCATATACCGAATATCATTGAAATCGGTCAAAGTTTGTTTTAATACCTTTGTGTTATTTTATTATGGTTCTTTGAATAGTCTATTTTTATTTGAAGAGTTCAGTGAAGAGTTTACATTTATTTAAAGAATCTATATTATTGTGTTATGTTTTCATTTATATCAGGGGGGCCTCGGTGGCTCAATCGGTTAGGGGTACCACTCCAAGCCGTTTCGCCCTCCAGCGCTGGCGATAAGGGTTCAAATCCACATGTTTCCATCGTGGACTTTGTAACTCGAAATCGTTATCTGGTGGAGTTGCCAGTTACTCGCCGATGGTCGGTGGTTTGCCGCACATGGTTGACGAGTTTATCAGCCATTGAAATCACTGTTAGATTAGTCGCAAGTGTGCGATTTCCTCCACCACTAAAACTGGCAATGTCGTGATATGGCCTTAGTGGCTAAAGCGACAATAAACCCCAATCAATCAATCAATCATTTATATCAGGTTGAATAAATGAGTTTTAATAGAACTATTTAAATCTGAGCATTCATAGATCCTTGCATAAATGTGCATTCATAGATCCTTGATGAAAACATTTAGTAAGCTGACCTTTTTATTTACCCGTTGGTGTCATCCCTCATTATTAATTGATGGTGAGCTCGAACTCCACTACCAAAAGTTAAGTGCATACTTATTACATAATAGAAGCATTCTTAAAACCTTATGTCTCATTATTTTGAAGAAAAATGACTCTAGGAAAAAATTTACAGGGCCAGGAAAAAATGTGTAAGCCGGGCTACTGAAGTACCAACCCACCCCGCCTGGTGTTCGGAAAAAAATTGCAGACCCCCCCTGCTATATCGGCATATTTTACATTATATAATCGGTATATTTCACACTGTATAATAGATATATTTATACACTATGATTTTACACTATATCTGTATATATTACACTATATCTGTATATTTTACACTATGTCGGTATATTTTACACTATGTCGGTATATTTTACACTATATCTGTATATTTTACACTATATCGGTCTATTTTACACTATGTCGGTATATTGGTTGGAATCTGAAGTTATCGGAAACATTTCAATCTAGTTTTCTTTTGATCTGAAATTTCCAATTAACTACGTTGAGTCAGTCTATAAAATACGGGATGAGTGCCATGGCATCTGTTCCGGTGAAACTTGTCGGGAGCCAAACAGTAAGAGATTCGAAAAAAAATTATGGTGACCGAATCAGTCACTTGAGCGTTAACATATTCTCAACAGTCGAATCCCTGTGGGAATCATTGCGCGATATTAATATAGCCAAAAAATTAGTAGGCCCCCTCACCCGCGTTACCCCCTCACCCCATCAAGTAGCCCCCCTCACTCGCGTTAAGTAAGCCCCCCTCACCCGCGTTAAGTAGGCCCCCCCTCACCCCCATCAAGTAGGCCCCCCTCACCAGCGTTAAGTATGCCCCCTCACCCGCGATAAGTAGCCCCCCTCACCCCCATCAAGTAGCCCCCCCCCCCCTCACCGGCGTGAAGTAGTCCCCTCACCCGCGTTAAGTAGACCCCCCTCACCCGCGTTAAGTAGGCCCCCCTCACCCGCGTTAAGTAGCCCCCCCTCACCCGCGTTAAGTGGGCCCCCTCACCCGCGTTAAGTAGCCCCCCTCACCCCCATCAAGTAGGCCCCCTCACCCGCGTTAAGTAGGCCCCTCACCCGCGTTACGTATGCCCCCTCACCCCCATCAAGTAGGCCCCCCTCACCCGCGTTAAGTAAGCCCCTTCACCCGCGTTACCCCCCCCACCCCCATCAAGTAGGCCCCCCTCACCCGCGTTAAGTAGACCCCCTCACCCGCTCACCCCATCAAGTAGACCCCCATCATCCGCGTTAAGTATGCCCCCTCACCCGCGTTACCCCCCTCACCCCCATCAAGTAGGCCCCCCTCACCCGCGTTACCGCCCTCAACCCATCAAGTAGGCCCCCTCACCCGCGTTAAGTGGGCCCCCTCACCCGCGTTACCCCCTCAAGTAGCCGCCCCTCACCGCGTTAAGTAGGCCCCATCACCCGCGTTACCCCCTCACCCCCATCAAGTAGGCCCCCCTCACCCGCGTTACCCCCATCAAGTAGGCCCCCTCACCAGCGTTACCCCACCTCAAGTAGGCCCCCCCCTAAACCGCGTTAAGTAGGCCCCCCTCACCCGCGTTAAGTAGGCACCCCTCACCCGCGTTACCCCCCTCACCACATCAAGTAGGCCCCCCTCACCCGCGTTACCCCCATCACCCCCATCAAGTAGGCCCCCTCACCCGCGTTAAGTAGGCCCCCCCCCCACCCGCGTTAAGTAGACCCCCTCACACGCGTTAAGTAGGCCCCCCTCACCCGCGTTAAGTAGCCCCCTCACCCCCCATTAAGTAGGCCCCCCCTCACCCGCGTTAAGTATCCCCCCTCACCCCCATCAAGTAGACCCCCCTCACCCGCGTGAAGTAGTCCCCCTCACCCGCGTTACCCCCCTCACCCCATCAAGTAGACCCCCATCATCCGCGTTAAGTATGCCCGCGTTACCCCCCTCACCCCCATCAAGAAGTCCCCCCCTCATCCGCGTTACCCCCCTCACCCCATCAAGTAGGCCCCCCTCACCCGCGTTAAGTAGACCCCCCTCACCCGCGTTATGTAGACCCCCCTCACCCGCATTAAGTAGCCCCCCTCACCCGCGTTAAGTAGACCCCCCTCACCCCGCGTTAAGTAAGCCCCCCCTCACCCGCGTTAAGTAGGCCCCCCCTCACCCACGTTACCCCCTCACCCCCATCAAGTAGCCCCCCCTCACCCGCGTTAAGTAGGCTCCCATCACCGCGTTACCCCCCTCACCCCATCAAGTAGGCCCCCCCACCCGCGTTACCCCCACCCCATCAAGTAGACCCCCCTCACCCGCGTTAAGTAGGCCCCTCACCCGCGTTACCCCCCTCACCCCATCAAGTAGACCCCCATCATCCGCGTTAAGTATGCCCTCTCACCCGCGTTACCCCCCCCTCACCCCATCAAGTAGACCCCCCTCACCCGCGTTAAGTAGGCGCCCCCTCACCCCGCGTTACCCCCATCACCCCCATCAAGTAGGCCCCCCTCACCCGCGTTACCCCTTCACCCCCATCAAGTGAAGGGGCGTTACCCCCTCACCCCATCTGGGCCCATCAAGTAGGCCCCCCTCACCCACGTTAAGTAGGCCCCCCTCACCCGCGTTACCCCCATCAAGTAGGCCCCCCTCACCCGCGTTACCCCTTCACCCCCATCAAGTAGGCCCCCCTCACCCGCGTTAAGTAGGCACCCCTCACCCGCGTTACCCCCCTCACCCCCATCAAGTAGGCCTCCTCACCCGCGTTAAGTAGGCCCCCCCCCTCACCCGCGTTACCCCCTCACCCCCATCAAGTAGACCCCCTCACCCGCGTTAAGTAGACCCCCCTCACCCGCGTTACCCCCCTCACCCCCATCAAGTAGACCCCCTCACCCGCGTTACCCTCTCACCCCCAACAAGTAGACCCCCTCACCCGCGTTAAGTAGGCCCCCTCACCCGCGTTACCCCCCTCACCCCCATCAAGTAGGCCCCCCTCATCCGCGCTAAGTAGGCCCCCTCACCCCTCTCAAGAAGACCCCCCTCATCCGCGTTACCACCCTCACCCCATCAAGTAGGCCCCCTCACCCGCGTTAAGTAAGCCCCTTCACCGCGTTACCCCCCTCACCCCCCACCAAGTAGGCCCCCCTCACCCGGGTTAAGTAGGCCCCCCCCTCACCCGCGTTAAGTAGGCCCCCTCACCCGCGTTATGTAGGCCCTACTCACCCGCGTTAAGTAGCCCCCCCTCACCCGCGTTAAGTAGTCCCCCCTCACCCGCGTTAAGTAGGCCCCACCTCACCCGCGTTAAGCAGGCCCCCTCACCCCATCAAGTAGGCCCCCCTCACCCGCGTTAAGTAGGCCCCCCTCACCCGCGTTAAGTAGGCCCCCCTCACCCCCATCAAGTAGCCCCCCCTCACCCGCGTTAAGTAGGCTCCCATCACCCGCGTTACCCCCCTCACCCCATCAAGTAGGCCCCCTCACCCGCGTTACCCCCCCACCCCCATCAAGTAGGCCCCCCTCACCCGCGTTAAGTAGGCCCCTCACCCGCGTTACCCCCTCACCCCATCAAGTAGACCCCCATCATCCGCGTTAAGTATGCCCTCTCACCCGCGTTACCCCCCTCACCCCCATCAAGTAGACCCCCCTCACCCGCGTTAAGTAGGCGCCCCTCAACCGCGTTACCCCCATCACCCCCATCAAGTAGGCCCCCCTCACCCGCGTTACCCCTTCACCCCCATCAAGTGAAGGGGTGTTACCCCCTCACCCCATCTGGGCACATCAAGTAGGCCCCCCTCACCCACGTTAAGTAGGCCCCCCTCACCCGCGTTACCCCCATCAAGTAGGCCCCCCTCACCCGCGTTACACCTTCACCCCCATCAAGTAGACCCCCCTCACCCGCGTTAAGTAGGCACCCCTCACCCGCGTTACCCCCCTCACCCCCATCAAGTAGGCCCCCTCACCCGCGTTAAGTAGGCCCCCCTCAACCGCGTTACCCCCTCACCCGCGTTAAGTAGACCCCCCTCACCCGCGTTACCCCCTAACCCCCATCAAGTAGACCCCCTCACCCGCGTTACCCTCTCACCCCCAACAAGTAGACCCCCTCACCCGCGTTAAGTAGGCCCCCTCACCCGCGTTACCCCCCTCACCCCATCAAGTAGGCCCCCCTCATCCGCGCTAAGTAGGCCCCCTCACCCCCTCAAGAAGACCCCCTTCATTCGCGTTACCACCCTCACCCCATCAAGTAGGCCCCCCTCACCCGCGTTAAGTAAGCCCCTTCACCGCGTTACCCCCCTCACCCCCATCAAGTAGGCCCCCCTCACCCGCGTTAAGTAGGCCCCCTCACCCGCGTTAAGTAGGCCCCCTCACCCGCGTTATGTAGGCCCTACTCACCCGCGTTAAGTAGCCCCCTCACCCGCGTTAAGTAGTCCCCTCTCACCCGCGTTAAGTAGGCCCCACCTCACCCGCGTTAAGCAGGCCCCCTCACCCCATCAAGTAGGCCCCCCTCACCCGCGTTAAGTAGGCCCCCCTCACTCGCGTTAAGTAGGCCCCCCTCACCTGTGTTACCCCCTCACCCCCATCAAGTAGGCCCCCCTCACCCGCGTTAAGTAGACCCCCTCACCCGCGTTACCCCCCTCACTCCATCAAGTAGCCACCCCCCCCCCCCCCCCCCCTCACCCGCGTTACCCCCCCCACCCCCATCAAGTAGGCCCCCTCACCCGCGTTAAGTAGGCCCCCTCTTCCGCGTTACCCCCCTCACCCCATCAAGTAGACCCGCATCATCCGCGTTAAGTATGCCCCCATCGCCCGCGTTACCCCCCTCACCCCCATCAAGTAGGCCCCCCTCAACCGCGTTAAGTAGGCGCCCCTCACCCGCGTTACCCCTCACCCCCATCTGGCCCATCAAGAAGGCCCCCCTCACCCGCGTTAAGTAGGCCCCCCTCATCCGAGTTAAGTAGGCCCCCTCATCCGCGTTACCCCCTCACCCCATCAAGTAGGCCCCCCTCACCCGCGTTACCCCCTTCACCCCCATCAAGTAGGCCCCCCTCACCCGCGTTAAGTAGGCCCCCCCTCACCCGCGTTAAGTAGGCCCCCCTCATCCGAGTTAAGTAGCCCCCCTCACCCGCGTTACCCCCCTCACCCCCAACACGTAGGCCCCCCTCACCCGCGTTAAGTAGGCCCCCTCACCCGCGTTACCCCCCTCACCCCCATCAAGTAGACCCCCTCACCCGCGTTAAGTAGGCCCCCCTCACCCGCGTTACCCCCATCAAGTAGGCCCCCCCTCACCCGCGTTAAGTAGGCCCCCCCTCACCCCGCGTTACCCCCCTCATCCCATCAAGTAGGCCCCCTCATCCGCGTTACCCCCCATCAAGTAGGCCCCCCTCACCCGCGTTACCCCCCTCACCCCCATCAAGTAGACCCCCCTCACCCGCGTTAAGTAGGCCCCCTCACCCGCGTTACCGCCCTCACCCCATCAAGTAGCCCCCTCACCCGCGTTAAGTTGCCCCCCTCACCCGCGTTAAGTAGGCCCCCTCACACGCGTTACGCCCCTCACCCCCATCAAGTAGGCCCCCCCTCACCCGCGTTACCCCCTCACCCCCATCAAGTAGGCCCCCCTCACTCGCGTTAAGTAGGCCCCCCTCACCGCGTTACCGCCCTCACCCCATCAAGTAGGCCCCCTCACCCGCGTTAAGTGGGCCCCCTCACCCCCATCAAGTAGGCCCCCCCCTCACCCGCGTTACCGCCATCACCCCATCAAGTAGGCCCCCTCACCCGCGTTAAGTGGGTCCCCTCACCCGCGTTGTTACCCCCCTCACCCCCATCAAGTAGCCGCCCCCTCACCCGCGTTAAGTAGGCCCCCTCACCCGCGTTACCCCCTCACCCCCATCAAGTATGCCCCCTCACCCGCGTTACGTAGGCCCCCCTCACACGCGTTACCCCCATCAAGTAGCCCCCCTCACCAGCGGTACCCCCCCTCAAGTAGGCCCCCCCTCACCCGCGTTAAGTAGGCCCCCTCACCCGCGTTAAGTATGCACCCCTCACCCGCGTTAAGTAGCCCCCTCACCCCCGTCAAGTAGGCCCACCTCACCCGCGTGAAGTAGACCCCTCACCCGCGTTAAGTGGGCCCCCCTCACTCGCGTTAAGTAGGCCCCCTCACCCGCGTTAAGTAGGCCCCCTCACCCGCGTTAAGTAGGCCCCCCCTCACCCGCGTTAAGTAGGCCCCCCCCTCACCGGCGTTAAGTAGGCCCCCCTCACCCCATCAAGTAGGCCCCCCTCACCCGCGTTAAGTAGCCCCCCTCACCCGCGTTAAGTAGCCCTCTCACCCCCATCAAGTAGGGGGCCTACTTAACGCGGTGAGGGGGCCTACTTAACGCGGTGAGGGGGCCTACTTAACGCGGTGAGGGGGCTACTTAACGCGGGTGAGGGGGACTACTTGATGGGGTGAGGGGGCTACTTAACGCGGGTGAGGAGGGCCTACTTAAAGCGGGTGAGGGGGCCTACTTAACGCGGGTGAGGGGGGCCTACTTAACGCGGGTGGAGTAAGTACACCATGATAATCAGTAAGTAAACCATGATAATCAGTAAGTACACCATGATAATCAGTAAGTAAACCATGATAATCAGTAAGTACACCATGATAATCAGTAAGTAAACCATGATAATCAATAAGTAAACCATGATAATCAATAAGTAAACCATGATAATATGTAAGTAAACCATGATAATCAGTAAGTACACCATGATAATCAGTAAGTAAACCATCATAATCAGTAAGTACACCATGATAATCAGTAAGTACACCATCATAATCAGTAAGTAAACCATGATAATCAGTAAGAAACCCATGATAATCAGTAAGTAAACCATGATAATCAGTAAGTACACCATGATAATCAGTAAGTACACCATGATAATCAGTAAGTACACCATGATAATCAGTAAGTACACCATGATAATCAGTAAGTACACCACTATAATCAGTAAATAAGTAAGTAAGTAATATTTATCTCTGATAGATAGTATATTGGTGACCACGTTCCATGTATATCGACCATATTTATCTCTGATAGATAGTATATTGGTGACCACGTTCCATGTATATCGACCATATTTATCTCTGATAGATAGGGTGGGGGGTCCTACTTAACGCGGGTGAGGGGGGCCTAATTAACGCGGGTGATGGGGGGCCTACTTGATGGGGTGAGGGGGCTACTTAACGCGGGTGAGGGGGGGCCTACTTATGGTAACCACGTTCCATGTATATCGACCATATTTATCTCTGATTGATAGTTTTTTGGTGACCACGTTCCATGTATATCGACCATATTTATCTCTGATATAGTATATGGGTGACCACGTTCCATGTATATCGACCATATTTATATCTGATTGATAGTATATTGGTGACCACGTTCCGTGTATATCGACCATATTTATCTCTGATTGATAGTATATTGGTGACCACGTTCCATGTATATCGACCATATTTATCTCTGATAGATAGTATATTGGTTACCACGTTCCATGTATATCGACCATATTTATCTCTGACAGATAGTATATTGGTGACCACGTTCCATGTATATCGACCATATTTATCTCTGATAGATAGTATATTGGTGACCACGTTCCATGTATATCGACCATATTTATCTATGATAGATAGTATATTGGTTACTACGTTCCATGTATATCGACCATATTTATCTCTGATAGATAGTATATTGGTTACCACGTTCCATATATATCGACCATATTTATCTCTGATAGATAGTATATTGGTTACCACGTTCCATGTATATCGACCATATTTATCTCTGATAGATAGTATATTGGTTACCACGTTCCATGTATATCGACCATATTTATCTCTGATTGAGTATATTGGTGACCACGTTCCATGTATATCGACCATATTTATCTCTGATAGATAGTATATTTGTGACCACGTTCCGTGTATGTCGACCATATTTATCTCTGATTTATAGTATATTGGTGACCACGTTCCATGTATATCGACCATATTTATCTCTGATAGATAGTATATTGGTTACGACGTTCCATGTATATCGACCATATTTATCTCTAATTGAGAGTATATCAATATATATAATTGGTGACCACGTTCCATGTATATCGACCATATGTATATATCTCTGATTGATAGTATATTGATGACCACGTTCCATGTATATATATCGACCATATTTATCTCTGATAGATAGTATATTGGTTACCACGTTCCATGTATATATATCGACCATATTTATCTCTGATAGACAGTATATTGGTGACCACGTTCCATGTATATCGACCATATTTATATCTGATAGATAGCATATTGGTGACCACGTTCCATGGATATAGACCATATTTATCTCTGATATATACTATATTGGTGACCACGTTCCGTGTATATCGACCATATTTATCTCTGATATAGTATATTGGTGACCACGTTCCATGTATATCGACCATATTTATCTCTGATAGATATATTGGTGACCACGTTCGATGTATATCGACCATATTTATCTCTGATATAGTATATTGGTGACCACGTTCCATGTATATCGACCATATTTATCTCTGATAGATATATTGGTTACCACGTTCCATGTATATCGACCATATTTATCTCTGATTGATAGTATATTGGTTACCACGTTCCATGTATATCGACCATATTTATCGCTGCGATATATAGTATATTGGTGACCACGTTCCGTGTATATCGACCAAAATTATCGTATAAAATTTATATAAGGGATCGATATCGTACTTAATATAACGCTCCCCCAATGCGATGTTGCTATTTTTCTTTCTGCTTAAGTATGTTCTGTTTGAAAAACTGCGTTGAATCAATATTCAAAGTAGTATTTACCTTTTATTTTTTAATCAATCGGCATTTCATAACGTCCGCGGGGGGGGGGGGGGGGGTCCAAAAATTACAACTGGTATAAGTATTACCGTATTAGCTCTATTTTCGCATGCGATGACGAGATCGGAATACTCGTCTGCATAGACTCTTCAGGTTTGTACTAGATCAGGATTCAAATAATAGTACAAGTAGCAGGGGTGTGGTCGGAAAAAAAGTGACATGAAAGTAGGCTGAAAACACTTTTTTTCCGGATCTTGGGTACCCACCACAACCTATTTGAAGGAAAAAATATTTTTTCCAATTTCATGCGGGGTACCCACCTCATTTTTACCACCAAATCTGTAGTCTCACACCATTTTAACCAGGACGGACCTGACTCCAAGCATAGTCTATTGGAACAAGACGGCTGTCAATCAAGACTAACACCATTTAAGCTTGATGGTCAGTATTTCCGTTTCTGGTTCTTCAAAGTCATTCCAACTTTTGTAATAACACGAAACAGGAAGTGATCTAAAACAAAACCTGTAAAAACCCAAAATAACACACAGAATACATGCGCTGATAACTAAATTATTGATTGTTTCGTCCCCAAATATTGTCTGAGGTAGCTCATTATAGCGCCCGCTCTCCCGCGGAAGCGAAGAGACCTGGGATATACGTATGCGGATATGGGAAATACTAATCGACTTGTTCAGCCCACGCTAAAAATAGATTGAACTTACCTAAAATAGAATAATTTATTCATAACTCAAGGGTCAGCCGAGTCCAAAAAATTATTATTGGCGACGGCCGCCATTTTGTATTGATTAATACCACCTCGAAATGCGTAACTGGGCAAAATGCTCCAGGGCTATAATAAAAAACTTTGTTCTGGTAAATGTTAGCTATACTTGAACATCAAACGTAGGAACATCATGCTCCTAAAGCCAAAGATATTAAACAAATTTAATGTAAATTAAACCAAAGCTCTGGTTAACAAAAACTGAAATTGCGTTAAAAAGTTTTGTTTACATATTTTATAAAATTATTAAAAATATTTTCCCCGAAAGAGGATTCTAGGGGCCTTACTTGCCGTTTAGATTTTATCTTCCATTTTCTAACGGTATTTCAGCCTAAATGATTGAAGAAATGTTCTCAAAGTTCAAGACCGACACACGGAAACTATAAGTTCCGATTGAAAGATCGCAGTCATTTTAAGATTGCTTCTTGACGTCATGACACCAAGACGTCACAAACCTACATCGGCGCGCAAAATTCCAGACATGACTGCGTCGATGGCCAGACAGCCGAGACTCGTATTACACGGGCAGGCTAAACGTCCACATTTACGTTATATGTGATTATTTACATATATATGATTTTCTTGTGTCCCGTTACGGTTTATCATCAAATCATTCTGAAGATAAAAATTCATCCAATAATCACATGAACAGTAACAAGCGGGCGCAAAATTACGTTTACGTATGATCATATCACATGTAAACAAGTATAAAAACATTAGTGTACCTTCCTTTTATCACAGTAAGTGTAACTTTAGATGTGTCCCATAGTATCACATGAATTTATGTCAATTATGATTTTTGTAAAAAAAAAATTGGGGCAACACCACCTGGCAATTAACTCTGCAACAATACGGGTATTCAACTGAAATCCACCATGTATCACAAAACTAATTTTCATTTCCATGAGCTGTTCTAAGGCCAGACCCAGGTCAAGCATTCAGACACATACATGTACGTGTAAATATAAACTTGAAAATAAGACGGTCATATGTAGTCTGCATGCAGAATAAGCTCCAAGGAGGGTGAGTTTAGTGATGCAACCCAGCATAGTTGGCTATAGCATTACCAAATTCACCATATAGGCCTATATGTGACCCTCATTCTGTGGCTCTCATTCTGTGGCTAGTTCTCCAATGTTGGTCGAGACCAAAATAGAATGAGGTCGTCAGAGGTTGAATTTGTTGATGCTATGCCGGGTAGTGTCGCCAAATTTGCCCTCTGCAGACCACACTGACATAACTGTCCATTTTCATCTGGAACCAGTAGCATTGGTACATGGCAATGTAATCGGATGTAAAAGGCGAATTCCTGAGAGTTGGTTCGTAATCTGGATTTCTGAGAAGCATCATGCCTAAATCCACATTTAACTACCCCCCCCCCCCCCCCCCCATAAACACTGCCCTAAGTGGCATACACACCTTAACAATGATGCGAAAAATTAATTTTCGGGGGACTATAGAAATGGGCTCCGTCCGTCTGTCCATCCGTTCCCCCGTCCGTCACACTTTTGAGTACCTTCATGGTGTAATAATCTCCTCATACAGATTTCATCCCAGAGATTTGAAACTTCAGAATATTTCAACATATATAGTTACATATTTCAACTATCAGATATCCAGCGAATACACACCCCACGAAATGTGCTGTCCTATGAGATATCCAATTGTTATAGCTCAATTTGACGGCCAGATTAGCCTTCATACAATATCCTAATCAATAAAGCTTCTCAAATGATCGGCATATAGTCGGGGAGCCAATAAGGTCCACCTGCACCCCCCCCCCCCCCGATGATTACATCATCATTACAAATAACCTTATTTTTATTGTTCCCTGTGGTATCCAGATAAAGAATCCGGAATTCACCGAAAAATAAAGGTGGCCCTACTGGGTGCTAGAGCCATTTGAATCCAAGATGGCCGCCATTTCCTCTAACTCCGACCAGATGTATTTAATCGTTGTAATAGATCGGTTGTTAGCAAAAGACACAGACACAATGTATGCCATTTTGTTGGTATGATGTCCTTCTTCAAAATGACGGCAAATAATTTCGAAAAAAATTCAAAATGGCCGCCGAAAAATGACGTTATATGCACGAAAATAGGAAATTTAATTAATATTTTACCATATATTCCATTTTTCTTCACATTAATCATTAGTAAATGGCAATGTTTTTGAGACAATCTTCAAGCATGATATTATAGCGTCATTTTAAGACATTTGCCATTGACGAGGGTTCCGTAATAGATACAGAAAGAGGATTTGAAAAATAGGGGTGAAATTTTCGATTTTTTTTGCAAGACGATTTTGCTGTATTTAATCGTTATAATAGATCGGTTGTTAGCAAAAGACACAGACAAAAATGTATGCCATTTTGTTGGTATGATGTCTTCTTCAAAATGACGGCAAATAATTTCGAAAAAAATTCAAAATGGCCGCCGAAAAATGACGTTATATGCACGAAAATAGGAAATTTAATTAATATTTCACCATATCTTCCATTTTTCTTCACATTAATCATTAGTAAATGGCAATGTTTTTGAAACAGTCATCAAGCGTGATATTATAGCGTCATTTTAAGACATTTGCCATTGACGAGGGTTCAGTAATAGATACAGAAAGAGGATTTTAAAAAGAGGGGTGAAATTTTCAATTTTTTTTGCAAGACGATTTTGATAGTCATTTTAACGACAAACCACACAGGATGTTAATAGAATGTCAACAACTATGTGCTTTATTTTATTTGACGGATGTTTTACTTCAATTGGAATGAAATTGGTGTAGAAAATTTCCAAAATGGCCGCCGAAAATATGAAAAATGGTAAATATTGCCCCATGATGTCCTGCAATGGCTTACAAGTTGTGGTTGATATATAAAATTGGCTAATCTGTATTCTATACATTGAATACTAACATGTCTGATGCACCATGGATCATTGTTTCTATTGTCACCACTGACATCACCAGAAATATTGGATTTTTCTCTCACAAACTTGACATAAATATCGGCAAAAATTCACTTTTCAGGGTTGGACAATTGTTTTAAGTAAAATGCAACTATCATTGGTATCAAAGGTATTTATTGTTATGGTCTATCTTAAATGTGTCACACTACGGTGTTTATAGACCAAATTGCTCAAGATGGCTTCCAAAATGGCAACCAAATTTGTAAAAAGTTATTTTTTTTACATATATCCTGAACATTATTCTCTGCGTTATCCGACAAGGTATTAAATTGTGACTCACTTGGTTATTATACGTGTTAGTTAATTAGCTGACAACCACGTTCTATTATGTTTGTCCCAGTTCCGTATGGGGCATGACAAATTCATTTTAAAGTTGCAGTATGAAATTTGGCGGAGAACCTCTTTTGTGATTCTTGCCATATTATTGAAAGAAAATCGGCAGAACTTTGAAACGGAACTGAGATGAAACATAATATGTGGCTTTACTGGTCCATTATGATAAAACATATCAACTGGATATAGGGTGAATGCCAGGGAGTTACTATATGATCATATGTAAGGTGAATAGGTATACAGGGAGTTATTGTATGGTCAATGGTGAGACGAGTACATGTATGTATACAATGAGTGACTGTATGATCATAAATGTAATGAATAGCTATGCAGGGAGTGACTAAATTGTCATGTGTCAGGTGTTTGAGTATACCCGGTGTTCCTGCTTGGTGATTCGTTGCGGTATGGTCATGTGTAGGTTATACGGGTATACACATGTGTTGCTATATGGTCATGGGCGAGGGGTATGTGTATATAGCGAGCGGCTATATGGCCATGGATGATGTGCATATGCATACATGGATTGAATATACTGACATGGCTGGGGAGTATTAGTATATCTTGAGTGGCTATTCTGCTATGGTGTGACAAATTGGGATACAGGGAGTGACATGGCCAAGGGTGAGGTGAATATATATACAATGATTGACCATGATCATGTATGAATGTTTTGAATAGGTACACACGGGGTGACTATATGGCCATAGGTCAGATGAATGAGTATACCAAGTGCCATGGATGAGGGTATGTGTATGAAGCGAGTGGCTATATGACCATTGGTGGTGTGGATATGTATACCCGGGGCGACTCTATGGTCATTGTTGTGGTGTTGATGTATATATTGAATGTCTATTTGACCATGTGTGTGTGGAGAATAGGTAAACATGGGATGACCGTATGGCCAATGGTGAGCTGAATGGGTATACAAGTAGTGACTGTGGTTATGGGTAATGTTTGGGATTATACCCGGTGTGCTTGCATTGTGACGCATGGCTGTATGGCCATCCATGGTCATGGGTCAGGTGTACGTTTATACAGTTGGTCACTATATTGTTATGTCTGTGGTGTTTATGCATATATGGAATGACTGTGTGGTAATGGGTGGCTATCGCTTTTCACGTTTAAAGTTCCCCCATGTACACAAACACTACCAAGGTGGAGAACTCTTTGACACGACCTCTCTATTGATTAACATATCCTTGAGTTATTGTGGAAAGCGTTAGCCACCCAAATTACACATGACCTCATATGTACATAAACACCACACAAATGAAAATATAGTCACCCACTCTATACACGTACACCTGACCATACAGCCTTATTTGGCTATACCGGTACATGCCACAAATGACGATACAGCCATGAATCACCATGCATGAACACAAGGTATACCCCTACACCGGACCATATAGTCACTCTATGTATACATATTCACCACATTCACGATCATACAGTCACTCATTGTATACATATTCACCTCACCATGGACCATACAGCCACTACATGTATGTCTATTCGTCATACCCATGACCATAGAGTCAATCCAGATATACATATACACCTCACCCACCAATGGTGAGCCCTTCCAAATATACCAATACCCGCACACACGACCACTCATAAGTCTCATACTTGCATATACACCTCACATATGACAATTCATCAACTCACTGTATACTCATACACGCCATCCATGATCATTCATCTACACCATATACACCACCGATGATAATACATCCACAACATATATAAATATACGACCCACCCGTTACCAAAAGGGCACTCCCTATATAGCCACACGCTCGTCAATGACCATACAGCTTATTCCAGGTATGCATATAACTTCAATCTTGACTGCAGGCATACCATGTGCACCTATACACATTACCCATAACCATAAAATCTCTCCCTATTTAGCTACGCACTCCATCCATGATCATACAGACAGCACAAATATACATATACACCACATGTCACAATACAGCCACACACGGTACACATATACATCACGACCACCACGACCTTACAGTCACTCCATATATACATAAACAACACACGGATGACCATGTAGCTACTCTCGTTATATCTATACACCACATCAATGTCCATACGATCACACCGGCCACACACAATATACCGTACAGACAATGGTACAGTCACTACATGTATACCGATTCACCTCACACATGCCCATACAACCACTCCTGAGTCCTTATATTCCTATGCATCTCACCATGGACACCCCACTCATAACTATATAGTCACTCATTGTATACCTACTCATAACCATATAGTCACTCATTGTATACCTATTCACATCATTCATGACCATACAGTAACTCCCTGTATACCTATTCACATCACCTATGATCATACAGTAACTCCCTGGCTGCCATATTGGCATCCATCTTTTATCCAGTTGATCACTTTTTATCATAATGGGCCAGAATAGCCACATATTATGGTTCATCTCAGTTCCATCTCAAAGTTTTGCCCATTTCCTTTCAATAATATGGCAAGAATCACAAAAGAGGTTCTCCGCAAAATTCCATACTGCAACTTTAAAATGAATTTGTCATACCCCATACGGAACTGGGACAAACAGAATAGAACGTAGTTGTCGGTTAATTAACTAACACGTATAATAACCAAGTGAGTCACAGTTTGCTACCTTGTCGAATAACGCAGATAATAATGTTCGGGATATATGTAAAAAATTAACTTTTTACAAATTTGGTTGCCATTTTGGAAGCCATCTTGAGCAATTTGGTCTATAAACACCGTAGTGTGACACATTTAAGATAGACCAAAACAATAAATACTTTTGATACCAATGATAGTTGCATTTTACTTAAAAATATTGTCCAACCATGAAAAGTGAATTTTTGCCGATATTTATGTCAAGTTTGTGAGAGAAAAATCCAATATTTCTGGTGATGTCAGTGGTGACAATAGAAACAATGATCCATGGTGCATCAGACATGTTAGTATTCAATGTATAGAATACAGATTAGCCAATTTTATATATCAACCACAACTTGTAAGTTGTAAGCCATTGCAGGACACCCTGGGGCAATATTTACCATTTTTCATATTTTCGGCGGCCATTTTGGAAATTTTCTACACAAATTTCATTCCAATTGAAGTAAAACATCCGTCCGATAAAATAAAGCACATAGTTGTTCACATTCTATTAACAGCCTGTGTGGTTTGTCGATAAAATGACTATCAAAACCGTCTTGCAAAAAAAATCGAAAATTTCACCCCTCTTTTTAAATTCCTCTTTCTGTATCTATTACTGAATCCTCGTCAATGGCAAATGTCTTAAAATGACGCTATAATATCACGCTTGATGACTGTCTCAAAAACATTGCCATTTACTAATGATTAATGTGAAGAAAAATGGAAGATATGGTAAAATATTAATTAAATTTCCTATTTTCGTGCATATAACGTCATTTTTCGGCGGCCATTTTGAATTTTTTTCGAAATTATTTGCCGTCATTTTGAAGAAGACATCATACCAACAAAATGGCATACATTTTGTCTGTGTCTTTTGCTAACAACCAATCTATTACAACGATTAAATACAGCAAAATCGTCTTGCAAAAAAAATCGAATATTTCACCCCTATTTTTCAAATCCTCTTTCTGTATCTATTACGGAACCCTCGTCAATGGCAAATGTCTTAAAATGACGCTATAATATCATGCTTGATGACTGTCTCAAAAACATTGCCATTTACTAATGATTAATGTGAAGAAAAATGGAAGATATGGTAAAATATTAATTAAATTTCCTATTTTCGTGCATATAACGTCATTTTTCGGGGGCCATTTTGAATTGTTTTCGAAATTATTTGCAGTCATTTTGAAGAAGGACATCATACCAACAAAATGGCATACATTTTGTCTGTGTCTTTTGCTAACAACCGATCTATTACAACGATTAAATACATCTGGTCGGAGTTAGAGGAAATGGCGGCCATCTTGGATTCAAATGGCTCTAGCACCCAGTAGGGCCACCTTTATTTTTCGGTGAATTCCGGATTCTTTATCTGGATACCATAGGGAACAATAAAAATAAGGTTATTTGTAATCATCGGGGGGGGGGTGCAGGTGGACCTTATTGGCTCCCCGACTAATAGTCAATAGAACTTTCACGAACTTGGACATCGACACTAAGTCTTTCCGATCGCTCTACATATAAGCATTGTCAGATCTATCATCGAATAATGTGACTCTGCATCGAGCCCACATCACACATATCAAAGCATTGTGTTAGAGAAAATACAAAGAAAAGCAACGACACTAGTTCGTCAAATCAAAACTCTATGCTACCGTGACCGAATGATAGGACTCAATCTGATGTCTTTACAATATCGAAGATTTAGAGAAGATCTAATCGAGGTATCTAAACTGATGAATGGTCATTACAATATCAATGGCTGTGACCTATTAGAATGAAATTCACCAGGAAGAATAAGGTGACATAATACCAGTCAGATTGTCATACTGATGAGTATCAGAGCATGTTCTGATCAAACTAGAGCAGCGCCTGCAATGGCTGCAGCCGGTTCATTTGATGGCTTGGGCAAATGACTGGGGTAATATTGCAAGCGTGTTAGAGCAAGTAATTGGTTAATCGCTATATAAAACTGATCATTATTAGTATTATTATTACATACTGCAACTATATAAGACATCCAGCGAATACACACCCCACGAAAACCCGAAATGTGTTGTCCTGCGATATATCCCATCGCTATAGCTCAATTTGACACGGCCCCAGATTAGCCTTCCTATAATATCCTAAAACCAATAAAGCTTCTCAAATCATCGGCATATTCAATAGAACTTTCACGAACTTGGACATCAACACTTTCTAATCGCTCTACATAAGCATTGTCAGACCTATCATCGAATAATGTAACTCTGCATGGAGCCCACGTCACAAATATCAAAGCATTGTGTTAGAGAAATACAAAGAAAAGCATTACAATATCAATGCCAGTGACCTATTAGAAAGACATTCATCAGGAAGAACAAGATGACATAATAAAAAGACACAGATGCGCACTGTTAACAAGAACATAGGAAAATATTTCTTCATGCAGAGGGTGGTAAATAGCTGGAACACTCTGCCAGACTTCACTGTTGAGACTCCAACACTCGATCAATTCAAAATATACATAGACTCATTATTTTATAGAATACGAGTTCGACGACAAGTAATATGTTCAAGTGATTCACAAAAAAATATCGAATGCAAACATTGCAAATAATGTTATTGGGACAAAAAGTCGCAAGACTTGTTCCGTATTATGATGACGATGATGATGATGGTGATGATATCATTCATAGAACAAACCATTATTATGACGATCGTGTCGTTATTTGTTTAAAATACGTATCAATTGACATTAGCACCCGTTCCCTCATTAAAATCAACCTATTTCGACCATTTTAGGAGAACTCCGCGAATTCGGGGAACTCCGCAAATGGACCTCCGCAACTAGGGACCTACTGCAAATTGTCACACCGATCAGCACCTAATTAACGAACTGGTGGCTAACTCGGCAGTCTCCGACTACACTCTATAAAATACATATCAATTGACATATACGCATTTCACAAATTATCTTTTTCTTCTATTTGTAATTGGCATAGCTTATCACAAACCAAAATCAACGACAATAAACGAAATTGAAATTCCAACGTTTATCGGACTCGGGGTCGCACTACAACTTTTATGCGTCCCAAAACAACCGGACTCGGGGTCGAACTACAACTTTTAAATTTAATGCGTCCCAAAAAAAAAACATAAACTATAAATAAAACGCCCAGCGAACCATATGTATCTAGAATTTGTACATTATAGTATACACCCGAGGGCGTAACAAGCCTGCTGCAAATCCACTCTACACCAGAATAAATTGGATCAAGAAAAGTGAGCGACGCTGTGGGAGCTTGTTGCAAATCTCTGATCGCTCATTCGGCAAACCTCGTTACATTCCGTCACCGTTAGCTTGGCCCAGAGGTCATAGTTCGATGAGTCCAGAATGCTTATCGTCTTGATTGGCAGCCGTCTTGTTCCAATAGACTTGTGTGCTTGAATCAGGTCCGTACGTCCTGGTTAGAGGAATCACTGAACTAAATGGTTTCACATAGGCGACAGTGTTAACGTTTCGGCCAAATTCACTGAAATGATGCCTGCAGGCCATACCAGTGATATTTACCCAGCTAGATTGACGCCAGTTGATCACGAAAATGCAAGAAAAATCATAGGTCATGTGTTTACTTTTTTAAATAAATCTCCAAGTGTACGACAGGGCTATCCCACAGCCAAATTTGATCTGAAAAAAACCAGAACTACAGAAGCTAGTTAAATCAATTTCCCGCTCACAAAAATCCATTCCCCCATTCATTCACCAGTTTAAATTATTTAGATATTATGTACAAATCAAATAAACGCGATGTCATCCTTTAATAACGTGTCGCATGTATCATGTGAAGGTCATTCTTCAGTTACCTTCACCATAGACTAAAATATCCTTCCTTCATCTATGCCTTCACCTTTAGCAATTCCACGGTGTACTCGCTCCCCGACTCTAGAACACATTTAGCTCCCTGATTCCTAGAATGCAATCGCAACTTCTCGGATTATCGTTCTTGGGAATGTATTATTTGCGTACGGAAATCACCGAGGTTTGCCGATTGTCCTAGAATGCTGACCACAAACTCCACGAAGCGCCCTCTACGTTATCGATGCTCAGCGGAGCGATGGGAGATAACTCTGCCTGGAGTTTGTGCTGACCGCTTGGATTTTCCACAAGGAAGCAGTTTACGAAGGAACAATAATTGGTAGCTACTAGAATTATATATTAAATTAAAATAATTACTGATGTTTATAGAGATTTCACCGATCACATACCAGTTAGATTCTTAGAACGAAACCGATAACCGATTCCGTTAGCGAAATAATCAACAAATCAATGCAATTGTACGAATTATATCAGATTATAAATCTTACATTCTAGACCCGGACATTAATTGATTGATTGACGTTTATTTTGATAAATTCAATCAGCATTATACAATATATAATTACAGAATACATACATTTGATAAAAGTGATAAAGTTGACAGAGCTGAACATTTGAATGAGAATGAGAATATTTGCTTATAAGAAGCTGTAAAGATAGTGATGTCAGAGAGGAGAGTAGGTGGGCAGACAAATCGAAATAGGAAGCTAAATGCTGAGGCCTATCGAGGGTGACACAAAAAGTCCCAGAAGGGACTTAATTTCCATTGTGGTACTTAGGAAGCTTCCAGCGATACGAGAGTGTTGAAATAATTCCACTGTTGCCAATTGGTCAGTTGAGTTTTGTATTAATTAAGGTCTTTGCAATTTGCTAATCCAATTTATTTATTTATTATCCGATTCATGATAACAACTAACATTCTAGACCCGGACATTGTATACAGTAAAACCTTTGCACTGAGGCCTACAATAATGCCCTAGATCTAAACAATCGACTCCTTAACCACAGCAGAATTATCGGTAATTTCTCATTGAGAGCTTTCCGATGAATGGCGCAACAAGCCATATTTCCGATTAAATCTGAAAATGAGCCATAATTCTGCTGTGTTTAAAACAAACTTCAGCCCAAAATTTACCCGACGGGAAATCGTGTGAGATTGCCGATTTTCCTACAATAGGAAATATATTTAGTTATATTATCGTTTTTTATGATAAAAATACTTCCTCGAAATTGTCAAGTATTAAATTGTATATTGTGCGCATGCGCTACGTCTGCAACATATGGTAATGTCAAATGGCGGAATCATTAAATTCCGGAACTTTTCAATTCCGGAACGAAAAGTTCCGTAAATTGGGTCTTTTGATCCATTCTCACATTCTGCATAGGAAGCAGCAATCTGCGAAAGCGGTCATGTTGACCTAGCAAGAGCATGTCTAACGAATTGGCCGCACCGTCTTGTCAGGTGTTATCGTTGATAACAGCTTAAAATGCAATCAATTTATGAAAATTAAAGAGTTACCCTTCTGCAATCACAGCCGAGCGAAGATTTAAATTGTAAACAATTTTTGAGACATAGCCGGTCAAATAACGGTAAAGAATTTTTCAGTAGTCATGAAAATTGACGAATATCAAATTATTCACGAAAAGAATTCCATTATAGATTATATCCATTGAGTCTTGAGGGTTTGTAATTACTTGTAAATATGCGAATAGATATACATTTATAAAATTAAACATTTTAAATGAGTATTTCTCAGACCTCAATATTGTCCAATAAAATATGAATTTCGAAGTCAGTTTGCATCTTATATTTTCGAAATTAGCATGCAAATACACAATCCGAGTAGGAAATTAATATTCTAAAATGTAAATTTTAACTTATATACCTTACTCGTATTTAAATTCGCGCAGTAAAACTGAGCGAAAAATAATACGACTCCCAAGTTTAATCTAAATCACCGTCCATAGGAATAGAAGAAGGCTATGTTGCTGAATTTACAAATGTACATAGTTTATGAACGGTTGAATAAACAATTACGCCTATAAAATGTATGCATACGTTTACATTCGGCCAACCGCTATCAAGAACATTGATCATAAATGACGTTCATAATGCCAAGCGACAAATCATGGTAACATGGACGTTTAAAATTATTGTAGAAGTAATACTGGCATCCCAGTTCGCCACAAAATTATGACGTATGAACATGTAGTTACTAATTTATAATGTCAACACGATGTGAATCCGCCGCGATTGTGTTTAATATACACATACAATGACTAAGAACCGACACTTTCATCAGCTTCAAGACATACGAAAATATCGCAGAACTTTTACGAAAATTGTTTTGTCAGTTTTTAATTCGCGCAGTTAGGTGCGCGAAATTAAAGTGCGCGAATTCAAAACTGAGCGAAAAATAGTACTGCGCGAATTTAAATACGAGTAAGGTATATGTTTTCAGAAAGTGTTAGACTTCCTCTGCTAATTTATAATATAGTGACAGACAAAGACAATACAGTATTAATTTTGACACAATCGAACCTAAGTTTATGTGCATTCGGCTTGGCACATTTTTATTTTTTAAACATTATTTTAAAATAAACTAGATTTCAAATTCCCAGCGGGAAATTTTGATACTTTCATATTTCAGTCTACCATTCAGTCGCAGATTTTAATTGTTTCATAATTTATAATCAGAGACCATTGGAGACTGTATACCATTCCGAGTTTAGTGATGATCGGACCAGAAACAAAATTTAGCCCCATTTTGTAATTTGTACCCCTTCCATTGACCACATGGACCTCTTATTCGACAGTGACCATATCATCGTTTCCAATAAATATACATATCAACTATTGACCTAGATCCATCAGTTTCGGAGGACATATAGGGCCACAACACACTCCGCTCAACCTTTCAATGTTTGAAGGCCCGTCTAGAATTTCTCTATATATAGGGAAATTAAATAAATGTTTATTGTGACATCGGCTAACAAAAGTTAAAGAAAAGCATACAATATCGAAGTGAAGTAGATATTTGAGAAACAAGTTTTAACACAGAAATATATTCCCTGCCTTGTTTGTTCAATATTATAAATTTCCCTGTCAGAACGGGTCAGAACATCAAAAAGTTCCCAGTTTTTATACTGGTGGAAAATGATCTCTACGGTCGCTATAGTATATAGTCATGGCATGGTATAATGGTCCGACATGCATTTTGCTAACTTACCGTATACATGTACGAATTCTAGCATCAGTAGCCCAATTTACACACTCTAAATCACAGGGGCCTGCATGTAACGCGCTCCGCTGCCCCCCCCCTTTTCACTGCCCAATCATATACGCCGGCTCTATATACGCGCCTGCTTCACGTTAATGGTACTATAATAAGGACCTTATCATAGTACCATTAACGTGAAGCAGGCGTGCATGTATATAGAGGCGGCGTATATATATGGGCAGTGCAAATGGGGACAGCGGAGCGCGTTACTGCTCCCTGTGTGTCACAGGGGCCTGTAACGCGCTCCGCTGTCTGCCCCTCTTTTGCGCTGCCCATATACGCCGCTTCTATATATACGCGCCTGCTTCACGTTAATGGTAGTATCATGTGCAGGCCCTATAGCTGTGCTGTGCATGGGTAGTCAAAAGAATGCCGGACTGCTGGGTATGGATATTTTGTGCACATGATTTCTGTACATGATACCACTCACGCTCGGAGATCCCTAGTCTTGATTGACAGCCGTCTTGTTCCAATAGTGTATGCTTGGAGTCAGGTAAGCCCCGGTTAGGAGATCCCATGCAAAACATACCCCCATGCAATATGGAGATAAAGTCAAAGTATAGTGTCAATAGTTTCGTTATCCTGCATGGGGCCCCAAACGCATAAACAACGCCGCACATTTCCCGCCAAAACTCAATTATATCTCATAACATGAGGGCTAAAACTCTGTTCCATAGCAGTGCAGGTCGTCACTATATATGGACAAATGCAGACTATTGAACAAGCTACGTGTTCGGCCCGGAGTTTGAACGATTTCGCTACCATTCATATTACGCCGCTACAAATATCTTCTGCATTATGACGTTTAAATAGTTTTACGATTGGCAGAATTATATCCTTTCGCCGGTTTCATTTTCACGGAAGCTACCTGTTGAAATTTTTGTAAACACGTAATTCAATTCTCCTTGCTCATGAGGCTAGGTATTAATTGTCAATGCATAGATGTTTTTTAGTGTTTAATTAGGCATATACCTGTCGGAATCTTATAAATTTGTAAACGCTGTTTAGTCTTCAATCGAACGGCGGTCTCACGTGCGTAATTTCGTGATCACTGCTCTGGGTATACAATCAACAGAATTTTTAAATGCACCCATGCATGGGTGCATTAATTAATTCTGTTGATTGTATAGAAATGATCAACTTGTGTAATATACGTGTAGCTTTTGGATTGTTTTGTGAGTATTTCAGGTGCAAGTAAATTACTACTTTTCAGTGACAAATACCAAAATTTTCTTCCGACGGGACAAACCATGCATGGTTGCCCCGTCGCGTTATTTGTTTCCCTAATACTGCTGAAATACGGACTCATTTATTTTCCCCTGGCGAAAACCCTGATATTTTCTGCCTAAGTTTTTCTTGTTTTCTCTGTCGTTCCACCACTCACTGCATTCTGGACAATAACCATATTACTGGGCAAATCTAAAGCAGTTAACTCGTTGGGACTTGATTCTTTTGAGAAAACATTACTCACAGACGAGATTGTTTGCAGAAATGCTCACTTTTATATAATTTTATAGCAATTTATGCGTTTATTCAATGTTGGGTCAGACCATTTGCCATGGCAGAATTCTCCGCGTGACAACTCATACAATATGAGTGATCATCCGTAGTCTAGAAATTTTATAGATACCACCAATTTGCGACCGGTTACCATAGCAACATATTTTCGGAAATGTATACATGCGTTTGGGGCTGTAATTTCGCTATATGACGATACCTTTGCGACATTTTGAATCAAATATAAATTATTTTCAAAGTTAAATGATCCAGGAATATTTTGCCAACATCTGGAACTAGCCTTGCTCAAAAATCACCCATCACCGACAGAGGGCGCCATTCAAAATGGCCGCCAAACCCCCGTTTTCTAACGTTAAAATGCTTACTTTCATATCATTTTATAGCACTGTATGCGTTAATTTAATGCTGGGTCAGACCATTTGCCATGACAGAATTCTCCACGTGACAGCTGATAATATATGGGTGATCATCCGTGATCTATAAATCTTCCTAAAATTTTGTTTGGGTAGATACCACCAAATTTATGTGTTTGGGGGCTGTAATTTCGCTATACGAGATGTAGAAGTAGAAGTCGACCTGCGTGCGACATTTTTAATCAAATGTAATTAATTTCCAAAAAATTGGATCCAGGAATATACTTAAATTGCTCTCGCTTCTTGTTCCTTCTGCTGAAGGGGTCAAGATTCACCTGCCATGGTGATTGACAACCGAAAAAATTGTCTACGCGTCTACGGCTTAGGCTACTGGGCGCCGCCATTTTGGAACAATGACGTCACGAATTACGGCACGCGACCCCCACGTGACGCCAAAATAGGTTACATCTTCATGGACCCCTCACTGAGTGATCGGCCTATATTGAATACATGATACTATGCCTAAAACATTTAATTATAAAAGATTCATTCGCTGATAACAAGTGCATGAAGTGGGAAACGGATATATCCGTTTCCCGTCCTGTAGGTAATGTTTTGGGAAACGGACATATCCGTTTCCCGTCCTAAACGAGTTAATACATATATACCTCTCCATTTGTCAGGAATCTTTGGTTCAGTGCGGAGTTCTAAATTCCTGTCTCAAAAAATTACTCAAAAACTCATAGAGTGCCTCGTTGGCTGCTCGGGGCGACCTCTCATTGCTCGGAGCGGCCTTTGATAGATTCCCCCATGTGATATACATTTACATAGATTATCGATGTCACTTAAAGTCATTTGTGTGTGCAAATATGCATCTACGCTGATCTATTTGTTGTATAAGCGCGTTATAGTATTTATCTGCATGTTTGCAATGAATATTGCCTATCTGTCTAAATTGGATGTTACGTGGTTCGGGGTGACTCATTCGCCATGTTACATGTACATATTAATAATACGTATAAATAGAACAATATTCACTCTGCACATGCAGTACCACTTTTGTCACCAAGGAAACCAAGAAAACTGACTGGGAACATTGTCATTTCACGGTTATATACTAGAAGATTGAACAATGCTCAAGACAATTATATCGATATTTAGATGAGACTATTCCAAAGCAAATATAATTGCGCGTGAATTATAAAAAACAAAATAGAATTCCACAAGTTTTGGGCAGTGGCTATTCGCCACCCGGGTGGCGAATAGTCATATAACATAGAAGTCGCTATTCACCACCCGGGTGCAAATAGCGTTTATATATTTTCTTTATTTGCTCCAAATACGGAGAGTATTGTGATCTCGAGCATCGGGAATAATGATTGTCAGTCCTTGCGCAAAAGGCTGTGAGTTGGGTTGCAATATGAGAAAGGGGGGGGGGGGCTATAAAATGATTGATTATGATTGCAGGAACGTCTAATCTAATGCAAAACAATAAAAAGCTCATCTGGCATCTACATTTTAAGAATAAAATTATTCGCCACCCCTCGACACCAACCAATTCAGATCGCAGATTTTCGTTCGCAATTCCACTTCCAGGTCTACAAAATGATTGTTTATGTTTGAAGAATCGTCTAATCTAATGCACAAAATAAAAAGCTCATCTGACATACAAGTTTTAAGAATAAACTTATTCGCCACCCCCCCCCCCCCCCCTGCACCCACCAACCAATTCAGATCGCAGATTTAAGATTTTTTATCACAATTCCACTTCCAGTTCTATAAAATGATTGTTTATGATTGAAGAATCGTCTAATCTAATGCGCGAAATAAGAAGCTCATCTGAGTGTATCTGACATCCAAGTTTTAAGAATAAAGTTATTCGCCACCCCCCCCCCCCCCCCCCCCCCCCCCCCAACCAAGCAATTTAGAATGCAGATTTTTGTTCGCAATTCCACTTCCAGTTCTATAAAATGATTGTTTAAGATTGAAGGATCCTCTAATCTTAATACAAAAAACATGAAACTCATCTGACTCCAAGTTTTGAGATTAAAGTTATTCGCCACCCAACCCCTCCCCCAACCAATTCAGGTCACATATTTGTTTTCGCAATTCCACACTACCAGTTCTAGAAAATGATTGTTTATGATTTAGGGATCGGCTAATCCAATGCACAAATGAAGAAATCTAACTGACGTCCGAGATTTAAGAATACTTTTATTCGCCACCCCCCATCTCAAATTCCAATGACAAATATTTGTCCGAAATCTACTTCTAAACCTTGGAATGAATGCCTAATGTAGTACACAAATCCTTACATATAAAGCACAACAAATAATCTGCCACCAAGTTTTTGACAAATAAACGGTACACTTTCCCCCACCCCCCTAAAATCCTCAATCAGTTATGCAACACCACATCCCCTCATCCCCCTCCTCCATCTCCACCTGTCATACAGATCACATAGTTTTGAGCTAAAATATGCTTGTATGCCGTATTTGAAGTTCCAGTGTTAGAAAAAAAATGTTATGTACCCCCCTTCTCATATTGCAACCCATTGAACTCACAGCCTTTTGCGTAAGGACAATCATTATTCCCGATGCTCGAGATCACCATAATCTCGCAAATCAAGAAAATATATAAACTAGATTTCTATGTTATATGACTATTCGCCACCCGGGTGGCGAATAGCCACTGCCCAAGTTTTGCGTTAGCTGACTTGACACGAAATCGACATTAGGCCAAACAAATATATACCTGTGTTTCTGGTGACATGCAAGAAAAAAATAGGGGGGGGGGGAGGTGGCTTTTCATTTTATTTTATTTTTCATTTTATTTTCAACTTAAAAATTAAAATAAATATGAATGCGAACCCCAAGCCAACTTCTCCTTGTTTGTAATCTATCTATCTACTATATATTTTGAGACTTCCGTATATATATATATGTGTGTGTGGGTACTTTATAGAATCGAAAACGACTGGTCGGATCGAGCTCAAACTTCGTATATAAGGGTAAAAACCCACAGGGATCGTCCACGTCGCATTTTGGACAAGCTCTGAGCACTCATTCTCCACTCCCAATCAATAAAATCACCGCAAACATGGCGGGGGTTAATAGCGTTGATAGTTAAAGAGCGTTTGTATATGACGCGTCACTATAAAAGAGCGTTTGTTTACAATTCAACGCAACGTTATCGCTCGAAATTTAGCATCGAAAAAATTTACTATGCAGAGAGATATACGGGAACAAAAACTTTTGAGTGCTTTCCTATGCGGAGAGATTTATTGGAAGTCATAATACTTTTACAATTGGATCAGACGCAGTTCATTTACAATTCTTTGTGAATAGCAATACTGCCATTCGTTCGAGTTGCTTTAGATCAAACAATATTCTCTGTCGCACTCATATTTCGTCATTTACGAATCCACTGTAATCGACCTATTTTTAGAACGCAACACATGATACCAAACAAAATTACGTCGCGTTGGTGATGGGATTCACGACGGGATTAATTGACTGTCTGCTCTTTGCGAGAACTATTGACCATCTCGTAAGGGTGGACAACCTCTGCCAGGGGCTGCTTAATGGCCACGGGCAGGTTAAAAAAAATCATACCTCTTTTAGGGACGGTATCATAATTTCTCTTGATTAAAAAGTCTGTCGTTCCTTGGAACGGGGAAGTTTTTCATCGTCTGGGTCTGGGTGTGTATAGACATGAGCGTGTTGTGTGATTCTTACGTACTTGGGGCTTCCTAAGAACGCGGATCGTGTAAGTTTTTCTGCCCTAGGTGATCTTCACCTTGAAACGGGTACCCACAAATGATATATATTGATTGAGCTCAAACTTGCTACCTACGGGAAGTGTCGTCGACTGATTAAATTGTGACCCCGACCTGACATTGACCTTGAAAATGATCAATTCAAACTCATTGACCTCACGTTTTCAGTTCTGTATTCTGACCATTCAGTTCAATTAACGAATCATTCATTAACAAATTAAAATAAAAATTTATTTAAAAAATGTCATGTTTCTGACCAACCACGCCAGTGGCGGGCTAACCAGCTAGTTGACTATAAAATAATAAAACTAAGTAGATTCTATTAGAATATTGTGTAATTTATTGTTTTATTGAATAAAACATGGAAAAACATGATGTTTACAATAGAGATCGATATTTGCCATGAAAAAGCTATTAATGTTCCCTGTTTGTGAACAATATTCAACCTGCTTAAAAAATCACCACCCTCCCACAAATGCTCAATGTTTCCATCCATTATAGGGCCCAAAAAAAAATCTCTGTTTCTGATAACACAGGGAATATTTTCCAAGCAGGCAGGCAGGGATTTTTTTGTTTATAATTTTTTTTTTTAACCAGCCATTTGAAAGCGATAAAACAGTGTAGTACACCCCTTAAGTCCCTTTAACATGCATTAAAGAGTTTTTAGCTCAACTTTACTTTGTAAAGTTTGAGCTATTGCCATGGCTTGATATCCGTCGTCCGTGTGAGGGTGTGTGCGTGTGTGTGTGTGTCGTGTCCGTGTGTGATGCGTCAACAATTTCCTTTAGCACGGGCTACAGTTCGTACCTTTGGTCCGATTATTATGAAATTTGTTATGGATGTTGACATTGACATGTAGATGGGAACGAGTCATTTTGGGGTCATTCGGAAAAAAAAAAATGGCCGCCAGCAGCCATCTTTAATTTCAAAATTCAATCCATTAGCATGGGCAACAGGCCGTACTGTTCATCTTATTGTCATGAAATTTGTCATGGATGTTAATATTGATATGTAGATGGGAACGAGTAATTTTAGGGTCAATCGGCCAAAAAACATGGCCGCCAGCAGCCATCTTTGATTTTACTCTTTGTATGACTAAATCCTTTAGCACAGACTACAGGTCGTACCTTTAGTCTGATCATCATGAGATTTGTCATGGCTATTGAAATTGGAATGTAGATGGGAACGAGTCATTTAGGGGTCATTCGGCCAAAAAACATGGCCGCCAGCAGCCATCTTGGATTTTACTCTTTGTATGACTAAATCCTTTAGCACGGGCTACAGGTCCTACTTTTAGTCTGATCATCATAAATTTCCTTTAGCACGGGCTGCAGGTCGTACCTTTAGTCTGATCATCATAACATTTGTCAAGAATGTTAATAATGACATGCAGATGGGAACGAGTCATTTTGGGGTCATTTGGCCAAAAAACATGGCCGCCAGCAGCCATCTTGGATTTTACTCTTTGTATGACTAAATCCTTTAGCACGGGCTACAGGTCGTACCTTTAGTCTGATCATCATAAAATATTTGTCATGGCTGTCGAAATTGGAATGTAGATGGGAACGAGTCATTTTGGGGTCATTCGGACAAAAAACATGGCCGCCAGCAGCCATCTTGGATTTTACTCTTTGTATCACTAAATCCTTTAGCACGGGCTACAGGTCGTACCTTTAGTCTGATCATCATAAAATTTGTCATGGCTGTCGAAATTGGAATGTAGATGGGAACGAGTCATTTTGGGGTCATTCGGACAAAAAACATGGCCGCCAGCGGCCATCTTGGATTTCAAAAGTTAATCCATTAGCACGGGCCACAGGTCGTACTGTTCTACTGATCATCATGAAATTTGTCATGGATGATAATATTGACATGTAGATGGGAACGAGTAATTATGGGGTCATTCGGCCAAAAAACATTACCGCCAGTAGCCATCTTGGATTTTACTCTTTGTATGACTAAATCCTTTAGTACGGGCTGCAGGTTGTACCGTTAGTCTGATCATCATACAATTTGTCATGGATGTTAACAATGCCATGCAGATGGGAACGAGTAATTTTGGGGTCATTCGGCCAAAAAACATGGTCGCCAGCAGCCATCTTGGATTTTACTCTTTGTATGACTAAATCCTTTAGCACGGGCTACAGGTTGTACCTTTAGTCTGATCATCTTAAAATTTGTCATGAATGTTAATAATGACATGTAGATGGGAACGAGTCATTTTGGGGTCATTCGGCCGAAATACATGGCCGCCAGCAGCCATCTTGGATTTTACTCTTTGTATGACTAAATCCTTTAGCACGGGCTACAGGTCGTACCTTTAGTCTGATCATCATAAAAAATTTCATGGCTGTTAATAATGACATGTAGATGGGAACGAGTCATTTTGGGGTCATTCGGCCGAAAAACATGGCCGCCAGCAGCCATCTTGGATTTTACTCTTTGTATGACTAAATCCTTTAGCACGGGCTACAGGTCGTACTGTTCGTCTGATCATCATGAAATTTGTCATAGATGTTAATATTGACATGTAGATGGGAACGACTAATTTTGGGGTCATTTGACCAAAAAACATGGTCGGCAGCAGCCATCTTGGATTTTACTCTTTGTATGACTAAATTCTTTAGCATGGGCTACATGTCTTACCTTTAGTCTGATCATCATAAAATTTGTCATGGATGTTAATAATGACATGTAGATGCGAACGAGTCATTTTTGGGTCATTCGGCCAAAAAACATGGCCGCCAGCAGCCATCTTGGATTTTACTCTTTGTATGACTAAATTCTTTAGCATGGGCTACAGGGCGTACCTTTAGTCTGATCGTCATAAAATTTGTCATGGATGTTAACGATGACATGTAGATGGGAACGACTCATTTTTGAGTCATTCGGCGAAAAATATGGCCACCAGCAGCCATCTTGGATTTAACTTTTTTCTTCATTTCTATAAACTAGTATTAGACATTCAACTTTCATAATCGCTCCATTGACTGTAATAGATTAAATTATTCCCTTTCCAAGTTGAGCTACAGTGTCATTGACACTTTCATTAATATCACATACTTATTGTGAGGTATGTCATTTTCGTTTAAGCAGGTGCACACGTATATCAGTTCACTTGTTCCAAAACTGAGACAACTTCCAATGTATATATTGGCTACTAGAATGAGCTCCAGTGTGAAGATCCAAGGTATTAGGCTATGATCATGGGTTTAGAGTTATTCCTCTTGCATTGAATATCTCTCTGATGTTTATGGGCTTGAGGTTACACATTTTATGCCATTCTATTCATTTTTGCCTACGCAATTTTCCAGGTTGTCCTGGTGTAGAAAGGGAGATCGTTTTATGCAATAACTACTTGCCATTTCAATCAAACCTATTGTTTGTTCATTTCCTCATATTTCTCTTCATAGAAGATCATTATTTTGATATGACAACTTGTCCATATTATCAAAGCACTAAATAGTACTGTTGTTTAAGGTCACATATTTCCGACCCATTTCGTTTCAATCCCGGAAAGTTTTATTTAGCAGAAATTATTACCTGCTATCTTTCAGTGCAATAAACAGCAAGTTATCACATATTCCTTACAGTACATGTATATGTTTGGACATCAGGAATGCGTGTTTAATATTTGCATACAGTGTGAGTTGTTTCTATCTTACTAGTATTTGCTACTAAGTCGGTAACATTAAAGATTCTGCGGTAAATAGTTACGCTGTGTTGATTCGCGTGACCCGCACGTGTTTGTTGTATGACACAGTGACCCAGTTAGTGTGTCCTTCTTTACAAGTTTACAGGCAGTTGTTTATTTAAAATGGTTAAGCTCTGGTTTCTGTGAATACTCCAGGATGCCTATGCATTTTATATTGGATACTGCTTTCTTCTGGTCAATGGTGACGGTGATTTCGGTTTTTACTCCGGCAATGTCGATTGCCGACGATAATTCCCACGGCTGATTACGGAAATACGGACTGTCATTTTCCCGCCAAAACGCACGTGCTTTTCACGGCTTAATTTTGTCGCGAACAGAGTTGTCTTTCAAGCAAGGTTTGTATGCTTGTATGCTTTAATTGTTAACGCTGCAAATTAATGGAGAACATGGGTATGTACATATTATCATATATACAATGGGGTGACTTACATCGTCATCATCATCACCATCGTCAACATTCTCATTGTCATCATCGTCGTCGACATCATCATCATCATTATTCATCTGCATCATCAACACCACCATCGTCATCGTCACCATTATCATCAACGCCATCATCATCATCACCTTCATCATCATCCTTATTTTAATATTTACCCAATTTTTATTATTTTATAACAAGATATCATTGCCCTGAAAACAAATTGTTTGATAAGTTTCATTAAGCTTACTTGTCCGGGAGCTGATAAGCATACGGGTATCCTTGCACCCACCGGGGACTTAACTTTACCACATTATTTTGTTTCCTTATTATGGCCTTCAACTTTTAAGCAATGTTAGCACGAAAAAAAAGTGGCCTTGTAGACTCCAGACAAGATGGCGTCCATCATGGTTGCTGTTTTTCAGACTATGCCCTAAGTCAGTTTGATGCAAATTATAGCTGGAAGATATAGTAAAATGTATACAAATATATATATTTTCGTGAAGCTAAGACATAATGCCACTTTTATAGGGCAAAATTGAAACTCTGCATCCAAGATGGCCACCAAGATGGCCACCGGATTTTGAAAATGTTATTTTGTTTCACACATATCTTCTAGATCAGTTTATGCTGTTTGGAACTGGTTGAGAAATGTGACTTTATTTTGTATTGTTTATATTAACTGATCATTTGGAGCAATGAAATATTCAACTATTGGGGTCCTAGTCGCTTCCGATTCCTCAAAAAATTTATTTTACTGAAAGTGGTATAAAATTTCACAAATAATCACAATTGGGATATAGTCATATTTCAAAAAGAAATGAATAGTACTTTGTAATGTTAGTGAGGCATATCATTACCTATGAATATTCCAACTCAATGGAACCAAAATTATTACTTTGGCTCAAAATGGCTGTCAAAATATGGAAAATGGTAAATATTGCACCAGCCTGTCCTGCAACCGCTTACAAGTTGTGGTTGATGTATACATTTGAATATTCTTATTCTGCATTCTAAAGATTGAATACTAGTTACTATATTAACATGTCTGATGCACCATGGTTAATTGATACCATTGCACCACTGATATTACCAGAAATATTTTATTCTTCTCTCACAAATATCAGCAAAAATTAACTTTTCAGGTTTGGACCAATTTTTCAACTAAAATGTAATATCTTTGGTATGAAAGGTGTTTATTGTTTTGGTCTTTCTTAAATGTGTCACACTACAGTGTTTATAGACCAAATTGCTCAAGATGGCTTCCAAAATGGCAACCAAATTTGGTAAAATGTAGATTTTTTTTACATATATCCCAAACATTATTCTCTGCATTATCCTAAAAGGTTGCAAATTGTGACTCACTTGGTTGGTTATTGTACGTGTCAGTTAATTAACTGGGGATGACAAATTCATTTTAAAGTTGCAGTATGGAATATTTCCGAGAACCTCTCTTGTGATTCTGGCTATATTATTGAAAGGAAATGGGCAGAACTTTGAGACAGAACTGAGATGAACCATATCTGTGGCTATTCTGGCCTAAGTACTGACTCTTGTAGTCTACAGAGTCCCAGTCTTCTCAGGCGAGTGACTCCAGTCATTGACTGTCTTGTATTGAAGATGACTCCATTTTGTGTAGCTATATCTTATAAGAGAATGTGCTCTAGTCAATTGGTCGGAACACTTATGTTTAGCCTGATCTTCAGAAGTATGGGCTTTCAATAGTTTGGAACCATATTCACTGTTGTTTTCTTTTCAGAAAGAAAGATGGAATCTTGCGGACTTTGGGACTATCCTTGAAGAATGAAGAAGTGCACTTTATTATTTCTCCATACATGTATACTCCTAGTTAGAGGGTTCTTCCCGAATGATCTTTACAAAGGAGGTATTTTTATACTTTTAACTTCTTCAACACCAAGCCCCTGGTCAATAATGTTGCCCCGTGGCCATCTCAGTCATGTTATATACAGTATTATTATACCCCCCGCAACGAAGTTAGGGGGGGTATACTGGAGTCAGCTTGTCCGTCCGTCCGTCGTCCGTCCGTCGTCCGTCCGTGGACACAAATTTGTCCGGAGTTTTTCTCAGTCGTTTTTTGATCAATTTCCGTGAAACTTGGCACAGACATCAACCACGATGGGAACCTGTGCACCTGCAATTATGACGTCTGTCGTTTTTGGTGGAGTTATCCCCCCTTTTTCGACTTATAAAATTTTCGCAACATGTATACTTTTGTCCGAGCTTTTATTCCTACATTTTTCAGTCAATTTTTTTAAAACGTGGCACAGATATTTAGTACCATGGGAACTTGTGCACCTGCGATTATGATGTCTGTCCGACATATTTTGGTGGAGTTATCCCCCTTTTTCGACTTAGAAACTTTTTTTGCAACATGCATAATTTTGTCCGAGCTTTTATTCCTACATTTTTCGGTCAATGTTTTTTATACCCCCCGCAACAGTTAGGGGGGTATACTGGAGTCAGCTCGTCCGTCCGTCCGTCCGTCCGTCCGTCGTCCGTCCGTCCGTCCGTGGACACAAATTTGTCCGGAGTTTTTCTCAGTCGTTTTTTGATCAATATCCATAAAACTTGGCACAGACATCAACCATCATGGGAACCTGTGCACCTGCGATTATTACGTCTGCCGGACTTTTTTTTTTTGAGTTATCCCCCCTTTTTCGACTTTTCGCAACATGTATACTTTTGTCCGAGCTTTTATTCCTACATTTTTCGGTCAATTTTTTTAAAACGTGGCACTGATATTTAGAGTACCATTGGAACTTGTGCACCTGCGATTATGACATCTGTCCGACATTTTTTGGTGGAGTTATCCCCCTTTTTCAACTTAGAAACTTTTTTTGCAACATGCATAATTTTATATATTCCTACATTTTTCGGTCAATGTTTTTTAATCTTGGCACTGATATTTAGTACCATGGGAACCTGTGCACCTGCGATTATGACGTCTGTCCGACATTTTTTGTGTGGAGTTATTCCCCTTTTTCGACTTAGAAATTTTTTCGCAACATACATAATTTTGTCCAAGCTTTTATTCCTACAATTTTCGGTCAATAGGTTTAAGATTAGGGTTATGGTTGTACACCTGCAATGGGAACTGTTATTTTATTATTTTAACTAAATGTTTACTGACATGTGAAACATCTTAGTATTTAAAAAAAAAAGGGGGTATCCGTAGTCCCATTGGGACAGTCACACCTCTAGTTAATCTTGGCACTGATATTTAGTACCATGGGAACCTGTGCACCTGCGATTATGATGTCTGTCCGACATTTTTTGTGTGGAGTTATTCCCCTTTTTCGACTTAGAAATTTGTTCGCAACATACATAATTTTGTCCAAGCTTTTATTCCTACGTTTTTCGGTCAATAGGTTTAAGATTAGGGTTATGGTTGTACACCTGCAATGGGAACTGTTTTTTTTATTATTTTAACTAAATGTTTACTGACATGTGAAACATCTTAGTATTTTAAAAACAGGGGGGTATCCTTAGTCCCATTGGGACAGTACACCTCTAGTTATTTTTGGATGGTGGGGGGTGTACTGGATTGCATGCTTTCGTCATTCTCTGCATCCATCCGTGTGTGCGTCCGCTCATGTATCTCAACCATGGGTTATAGGATCTCAATGAAATTTGGTATGCAGGTTTGGCATCAGGAGGGCTTTAAAAAGAGTGTTCACTGATGTTCTTCACATTTTCCATTCAAGAGTTATCCCTCTTTGTTTATCTGAAAATTTTGGATTTCTGTCTGTCAGCTCATATATCTCAACCATGGGTTATCAGATCTCAATGAAATTTGGTATGCAGGTTTGGCATCAAGGGGGTTTTAAAAAATGGTTCATTACGGTTGTTCACATTTTCCATTCAAGAGTTATCCCTCTTTATTTATCTGAAAATGTTGGATTTGCATCCATTTGCTCATATATCTCAGCCATGGGTTATTGGATTCTGTTGAAATGTGGTATGAAGGTTTGGCATCAGGAGTGCTTTCAAAAGATTTTTGTTTGCATTTCCTGTTCAAGAGTTATCCCTCTTTGTTCATCTGAAAATGTTGAATTGTGTCCATCTTTTTAAATTTGGATTCCGTCCTGTTCATCTTTAAATTGGCACCCAAGGTGCAACTTCTTGTAATTGTGTAGGTCGGCTTCATCAGGTGCTATTTTCTGTCTGCATGTAATTATTTCCAAGTACAGTTTGACATATATTTGATCTACTAGCACCGCCAAGTTATAAATTGAATTGCAAAGGAGTATTCAAAGTACAGTAATGCCCTAATTAATCGACTCCTTTAACCACAGCAGAATTATGGGTAATTTTTCAGGATTTAGTTGGAAATATGGCTTGTTGCCATTCACCGGAAAGCTCTCACAGAGCTTTCCAATGAATGGCAACAAGCCATATTTCCGACTAAATCCTGAAAAGTTACCCATAATTCTGCTGTGGTTAAAGGAGTCGATTAATTAGGGCATTACTGTACATTGTAAGTAACCCATTGGGAATCTTTGTCATTGTCAATAAGTTGTTCTTGCATTTAATAGGGATGAAATGGTTACAGGATTTTCATGACTGGTTACCTGTTTGAATAAACTGAGGTTAACCGGTTCACTTCGGTCATATGACTTATGATGTCTATATGTATGCATGTATTATATACGACAAACAATGCAACTTAAGTCAAACAAAGGCCGACATGCTCAGTTATAAATGGAAAGCAAATGCCTCAATTGTCGCTAATTTGTACATCATGAAGTTAAATACCCCACAGACCCAGCCGTGAGCTTTGATGGAACAATGTTGCAATAGTACTTACTTGATATACCTCATTATCATAATTATAAATAAATAAATTTCGGGGGACTATAGAAACGGGCTCCGTCCGTGCATTCGTCTGACAGTTCGTCCGTCCGTCCGTCCGTCACACTTTTGAGTACCTTCATGGTGTAATCATCTCCTCCTACAGATTTTATCCCAGAGATTTGAAACTTCAGAATATTTTTGCCCATATATTGAAGATGTGCAACATGTATATAGATGACAGAAAAATTATTTTTTGACGGAGTTATTAACCCTTTTCTACTTAGAAATTTTCTACTTATAATTTTCAGTATGAGGGTACCTTCATGGTGTAATCAACTCCTCCTACAGTTTTCATCCTAGAGATTTGAAACTTCAGAATATTGTTGTCCATATATTGAATATGTGCAGCATGTATATAGATGACGGAATTTTTTTTTTATGGAGTTTTATTAACCCTTTTCGACTAGAAAATTTCAACATTTTTTATAATTTTCTGTATGAGGGTACATTCATGGTGTAATCAACTCCTACAGTTTGATCGAAGATATTTGAATCTTCTGAGTATTGTTACCCACATATTGGAGATGTGCAACATGTATATAGATGACGGAAAAATTATTATTTCACGGAATTATTAACCCTTTCGACTTAGAACATTTCAACATTTATTTTAATTTCTTTAACAAAGCGGCATCGACTTGCCACGTTGTTGGGGGACACTGTGGTCGGTTGACCTTTTATTCTTGTTGTCATAACATGTCCCAAACTGTTGCAAAACAGTTCACTTTGACTGAGGTGTGTTAACTCTTGGGATCCCAGCTTTTTGCGACATGTATCTGACTATATGACTGTCTGGTTACGGTTACCAGCCATGCAATATTCATGACCGGTCACTGCTGCTGTAACCAGTTGTCCGGATAACTGTTTCAGTTCTATCTGGTACACTGGGAATACATCTATACATTTGGCTAGTGTATTTCCCTACTGACTCTTTCTTTCCAATTGGTGGACGTTATGGCCATACTCAAAATGGCATGCGTAGTGATAATTTATTTATATGACAATTCAAACAATATCTTATTTCAGATGTAATTTATACAAGTGATTTTGATTAAATTATATGTGTTGCTCATTCAATCTTAGCACCAATGCAGTGATTTCTAAATTAAATGGTTAGTAATGGTGTCAGCTCTCGGTAACCTCATGAATATCTGCATTCAACCTTCTAGTCTCAATTCGATATGAAGTTACCTCGGGCTGATGTCTCGTTCAATATCAAACTAACCAAGTAATATAACCTCCATATTACATTTCTTTAGAGCATATTTACAGTCTGACCAAACTCAGTCATTATTAACCCTTTACCCAACAGAACGGCCCTGTGCCAATGCATTCTCTTATATATGCGAGTCGACCATAGGTCGCCTCGCATATATAAGAGAATGCATTGGCTTAACACATATTAAAGAAAAAATGGTAAAAAGTGTTAAAAAAAAGTTTTTTTTAGGCCAATGCATTCTCTTATATATGCGAGGCGACCTATGGTCGACTCGCATATATAAGAGAATGCATTGGCACAGGGCATAACTGTAACTATCACAATGTGCTCAATGAGCCGGTTCCAATGATACCCATATTTCCATGGTTTTATTGAGACAGACCGAAGATAATTTAGGCTGTTAGGGCGTTTCTGGGCGTTCTGTTGGGTAAAGGGTTAATAACCAGACAGTCTGAGACGTAACTAAAAAAAAGTTGCTGGTTGTTAATAACCCTTTGATGATGGGAGCCTCGCATATATATGATAATGCACTGGCTTACAAAGTCATTGTAAATATTGTTAGGCCAATATATTCTCTTATACATGCATATATACAATGTAAGAGAATGCATTTTCACGAAAATTTCAGGAAGCTCCAGTCATAGAAGGGTTAAACAATTATGAAAATGATGTCCTGTCCATCTATCCTCACAAATATTAGCCGTTTACTGCTACAAATAGCAGTACAAAGACATTTTGTCAGATTATTACAAGGCATATAGAATATAACGGCCCCAGATTATTTCTATATCCAGACATTAACATTTCTATACTAAACACTCATTGATGACTGATGAGTAGTTCCCTCAGGAAATGTTCAGATAATAAGTTCAACAAATGTTTGTTATTATCTGAACATTTCTCACCAATGAATATGAATCCTTCAGCACTTGTATAATCTTTTCATCTGACTGCTGTCTGCTAATTTATCCTGAACACTCCTCTAGATGAATAATAGACCATTCCAATGTTTACCTTTATAACTGAATGGAAGACACCATTTAGTATTGAAGAAGTTGAAAAACAGTTTTATTGATGTTCTGTCATAAAATAGCATACATATGTTCCGCACTCCTTCTCTCCACAAATTACTGATCTCAAAAAACACTTCTGGTCCTGAATAATTAATATTTATGATATACCGGTAATCGGTATCTGCTTTCCCAATTACTAATTCTGGATTGCCTGTTGCCACAAGATTTGTTTGAAATGTCCATTTGGCTGCCAGTTGCTGAGAGGACTGCATCCCTCAAACATTCACAATGAGGATGAACTTTTTATGCCCTCGAAAAAACATTTCGGGAGCATACAGTAATGCTCTAAGTAATAAGACTCCTTAACCACAGCAGAATTATTGGTAACTTTTCAGGATTTAGTCAGAAATATGGCTTGTTGCCTTTCTTTGGAAAGCTCTTGCCGAGAGCTTTCCGATGAATGGCAACAAGCCATATTTCCGACTAAATCCTGCAAAGTTACCCATAATTCTGCTGTGGTTAAGGAGTCGATTACTTAGGTCACTACTGTGTAGTGTTTGTCTTTTCCGTCTGTCCATCGAGTCATCTGTTCGTAAGATTATTGTTGTCCGCTCCATAACATTCGATGCATTATTGGATTCTATTGAAATTTGGCATAGTTGTTTCTAATGATGAGACGATGTGTCGCGCACACAAATATTTTCCAATCATTGAAGGTTCTTTCGATTAAGTTACCAGACACTAGCCTTCCGCTTCATAACTTTTGTGTTCATCTCATGATTTAAACGACAAGGTTTGACTTAAGGCTGATGTTGTGTCAGGAATTTCAGGAAGTTGTGTCGCGATATTTGTGCATTGTGATTTATCAAAGGTCAAGGTCGGATGTGATCCAATGCATTAACAGACTCAACGGACTCAACCTTATATGGAAATGAGGTGATCATGTTGCCTATTTTTAATGCACTCTTATAAAACTGATAGGATTTTCATGAAAGTATGGGGGCATTATATTAAAAAAGACTTCATGTTACACAACATTACAAATTGTTGGAGGTCATGGTATAAATTCGCTCATGAGGGCATATTCACTTTGTTTCTCATTCATATATGCATTTTATGCACTATATAATCCCCATAACCATGCAAGAAACAACCCCTTTAAATATGTTCTTCATTTCATTTATTCACAGTACTCCTGCCCAAAGATCCGTATGTATACATCAACGACACCCTAATATTGACATGTAGACTGAATGACTCCGAGTCAATGAAGGAGTATAACTCATCATCCATGTACTTCGCCAATTCTGCTGGAGATAGGTTTCCTGGAGACTGGGTGACATTAGTGAACAACAGTTCTGCCATCATAACAATACCAATCAAGTCTCCTGGCGACAGAGGAATGTACAGGTGTTTTTGTGAAAAACCTAAACGTTCGATGGTTGGATCACAAGTTGTAGATGTGGAATGTGAGTCATTAAATTAGATGGATTAGATCGAGAACTTCTAATTTCAAATGTCAATCACTGTTAATAATAGCTACTTACATTGTCTGATTAACATTTTGTCTATTTAATAAATTTAATCCATCTTTATAGATATTTGAGTACATATGGCGATCACTTGTATCTTCTTACCTTTTATAACTGACAGCATCTGAAGTTTGAATTTAGAAGTTTTCGATCTAAACCTGTATATATTCTTTTTTATGGGTACCCATACCATAGTATATGGTACACATAGTGTTGACGTCCGGATTGACCACTCGTCGTTCGTCCGTCTGTCTGTCTGTCCGTAGACACTTACACATAATGCGATAACTCAAACAATTTCTATGCGATTGAAACAAAATTTTGTATATGGGTCTCAGGCCAAAATACAGATCGATATCAAATATGGCTTTCATCCGACTTTTTTTTACAGAGTTATGGCTCTTTTTCGACTTAGAATTCACGCATTCTGCCATAACTTAAACATTTTTTATCTGATTAGTAACCAAATTTGGTATGTAAGTTTATCAGCCCAGATTGAGATCAGATTATTTTTAATGGAGTTATGGCCCTTTGGTATATAATTCATGCATGCTTCGATAAATCAACCATTTGTCATCTGATAGGAACCAAATTTGATATGTGAGTTTCTCAACTCAAAATACAGATCTCTGACCGTTTCAACAGAGACGGTCAAACATGTTCTCATGTCAATGCCATCAAAATCGTGTTCTCTGGATCCTGTACCATCACTCATTCTTAAACAGCATAATGACCAACTAGTAATACATCCCTGGAAGACGGTATAGTTCACTTGCTTCAAACAAGCTGTGGTTAAACCATTGCTGAAAAAGCCAAACATGGATAGGAACAAACTCAAGAACTATAGACCTGTTTCTAACCTTCCTTTCATATCCAAGCTTCTTGAGTGCGTGGTGCTCTATCAACTCAGACAACATCTTGAGGATAACGATCTGAATGAACCTTTCCAATCAGCTTATTGATGACACCACAGCACGGAAACTGCACTTGTCCGTGTCACCAACAACTTGCTTTGTGCAGCAGATGATCACAATGTCACTATAGCCTCATGTCTTGACATCTCTGCTGCCTTTGATACTTTGGATCACAACATCATAATTTCACGCCTTAACAAAACTTTGGGAATTTCAGGGAAAGTTCTCCAATGGTTCAAGTCATATATATCAGGCAGACTCCAGACTGTTCAAATTGGTGAATTTTGTTCCAAACCATATGAACTATCCTTTGGTGTCCCCCAGGGATCCGTCCTTGGGCCCGTGCTTTATCTCATGTACACTAAACCATTGGGACAGAGAAATCTACAATACCACATGTACGCAGACGATACACTGATTTATATGCCCAGCTCACCATCGGAGTTCGTGACCTGAGTTGCACTCTGTTCTAAGTACCGTTCTGGTACGAAACGTCCAATCTACAAGATGGTCGCAACACCGAAGCGATATTTCAAACAATAATGCCGTAAAACACAGTTATTTGTTGTCCGAAGTACGCGAAAGTGAGTTGTGTTGAGAACTGACTTGTTCCATCTGCTTTCATGCACATTGGGGACTGAAACCATATTGGTCTATAACTCAAGTGGATATAATTTCTTATAGTTCCATCTTGTTCTATTTCAATATTGGCAATGTCTGAAGAATTCTACGTGTATGAGTTTTCTTCCCACATGGAACAATATGGATCAAAAATATGATCGAAGCCGATACCTTATCATATTTAAACTATATAGATAGGTTTATATAAAACTACTCCAACCTTCGCAGTGCATAACACACTATAATATTGCAATTGAGTAGATGAATAACCACCGAGTTTCTTGGTGGGGTGGCTATATTCCGTTTCCCAAACAAGGTACCTATAAGTTTTGATATGTTAGTATTCTATATTATTCATGCAATGACATAACTGGTTAATTATATTTGACATACATATATAGTCTTTCGATGTTATAAGTACATGTAGTGATTGTAGTCCCAACATGCCTAATATATCAGTCAGGTATCACTGTGCATGTCTAACGTTCTGAATGTTTGCATTGGTTTGATATGTTATTTATTGTCATTCCCGCTTCTAGGACATACCGGTACACCACTTTCATTTATAAATAACCCATATCATTTTCAATTTTATAGCGAATTTATAGTTGAAGGACATTCAAAACACATATATTCATGAGACTCAATGCTGTTGCCTTGACGGTATCTATCCGTTAGTCGTCTGTGACTATGGCCATGGGATCACCATATATGAAAGTCACCATAACTACACATACATGCACTTGCATACACTCTATCAACGACTTTCTGGTGTTCAGTTTATTCACCCAGTTTTGGAAATACACCAGAGCACCTTGGGCGCCACAGTAGTGGATATATAATTCAGAATAATTAGAAAGTTATCGTGTGTGTTGGACAGCATACTTATATGCTCAGCCCCAATTACTGACCGCTCATATCAAGGGATTCAATAAATTCAGTCGTGCCAACAGAAACGTCAACTTCAGCAATCAACTACCACCCAGCCTAGCCACTCCAAACACATGATCAGCCATTGGATGAAGACTGCTACTCTTGAGTACCTAATAAAAGTACATGGTGGAATAATAGTACAGGTTGAAAAATGTCGCGTAACTGAATAATAGTACAAGGCGGAATAAACGTACAGACTGGAAATATTAGTACCATACATCCCAACAAAACGCACCATCTGACTGGTTTACTGATGCCATGGGACAGAAATAGTTTTGATGGATAGCCAGGTCTGTGAAACTACAGTGTGCTGATCACTGTCAACAATCAGAGTTCATTTATCTATGAATAACACAATTTAAGATTGGTGAATTATTTCTTTTGGTTAATTTAATAAACGTACAGGACCAAATAACGATTGTACAGGTGGGAATTTTACCTCGATTTTAATAATCGTACATGTATGTTTATTAGGCACTCAAGAGTATACATGTAGCACACCAACGCCACCCTTCCCCGACGACACTATATATTGACTGTTCATAAGCGCACATCAGCCGATAGATCCCAGGTTGATCCACCACACCATGCACATCAGAATAAAGTATTGTAAATGCAGAAACAGTCAGCAAACGCGCACATACATCAACTTGATCTTCATCACCAACATACATCACTCGCTCCACCCACGTTAACATTAAGTCATTTCATAATTCCGTTAGGCAACTCCATCCAAGCTCCATCCATCCCAGTTCCCTCTACAGAAGAACGCAACAGAGGATGCCACAATAACCATGCAGCTCCGTAATAAGCGGTACATCGGCAATTGGATAGCCCAAAGGAAGGGCGAAAACTTACAACACTCACAGGCACTACATAAGCGCCACCAGCACCACATAATACCCATGGATGTACAAATCTATTCAGAAAGGCAAGAATTCACTCTTAGTACAACCACAGGACAACACCAATAAGGCATAAAGCGCAACAAATTTAAAGCCCAACTTGAACAAAGCCGACCTGACACTGGCCAAGGCATGCATGTATATACCGTGACCGTCGACGTCAACAAAGGTTCGTGTATGAGGAGGATGATGGAATATTGCTGGCTCATATAAAGTTACACGTCAATGTCACAATTCGTGTTGTCTGGATTGGATGTATCGAAACACATCCACCATAGGTCCTGGAGACAGCAAGTACATTCGACCGATGCATCCACAACCCAGAAACAGTAGTACACAGCAACTATGTTACAACACTGCAGACAGCTGTACACCTTCGCACATCGATATGACCCAACAATATCCACTTGCTAAAAAGACACACACCACCTATGGCTTGTACATTAGACTGGCAAACACAGTACACGAAACAAAATGACGCTGTGAGACTCTGAACCACAGTACAAAGGCCACAACACGATACACCCACGGGACAACATTATTCTGCAATATGGGCGTCTCCTATATTCCCTAATACGTTTATTGGCAAGTAAAATGCTGGTTGCTAAAACGCACCACGGTAGTGAACTTGTGCAGGGAGACTTCAACCAACAACGCAAAGGCTGCATACGCCAGCGTTCATGGGTTAATCTCACGAGGTACCAAACATGAACTATGAACGGCGCATCAGCCTACCGAAGACACTCGATTCCGCAGATAAGAAACCGAAATACGCGCCATGTATGTATATGTCAAACAGCATGGTAGAATGTTGTGGGTTCTGTGTTTAGCATACACTCTTATACCTATTGTGATAATTCAATAGGATAGCATTTATACGCACGTGACTGATATATAGACCAATGAGTCATACATTTGGTCCACGAAATACATGTAACATCCTAGCTCACTTATACGCTGCATTGCCGACCGCCCCAAAGACACTTGCAGAGAACAGCTATTTAGACTAAAAAAAAAACAGGCAGCAAGCGACACATGGACTAATTAATACTGCGGAGCTTTGCAGATGTCGAACACAAGACAGGCATAAGATGTTTTGTTCCTTTCCGTTACCAGTGTCCATGTTATCCAAGGAGACACATGTCTGTGAATAGCTTTCCTTGTGGTATTTGAATTTTGGACTCCGCGCCAGTATTCATGCGAGCATGTTTCCAAACGACTGACTTCACCATTTGCTCATAGTCGGGAAACTAATGCACGGATTACAATTTTAACCATACACCTACTTAACTATTGCAGCAATACCATGAAATCAGTCAATCAAAGCACACCACCACATTGCAGTGAACACATAGCGGCGCTTCATCCAGACACCGTCCAGTCATTAAAATACCATCAACTGTCCATGACATCAATCAGTCTAATCGTGGGTATGTTCGCTGCAATATGAGAACCGACACGTCGAATGCGAATTTTGTACGGTCCCTATCGATAGTTCTCTACGAAGTCACGTTCCCGTGAACCGGCATGTGAGCACACGTACCACATAGTAGGCACCCCGGAAGAGGTAAAATCGGTTCACAACATCAATGTGAAACATGTGTTTTTCACTACCTTCAATGTGCATTCAACAGCACATTGCTATTCCTCACAATAACGTATCAATATTGGTGCACAAACAACATACAAAGCCAACCTGATCATCACACTTTCAGGCCAGGCAATCGGAACGAAAATGAACACCGTACTAATATATAATGAACTGCTGAATCAACAAACAATGGCCTTCTCGCAAAGAAAAAACTGTATGAGAAACATTTCAGATAACACCCCTGATTGATCTAGACAAAAAAGTAAAGTTGAAGATAGATTCTTACTCCAGCTTAAATAGTAGATGAGGATACCAAGGTGTACATGCATATCCAATGCTGATGCATATGCCAGCTAATAGACGTTTGGCGAAACAAAACCAACACATGCGCTCTTGGAACAATCATAGCTGCCCACAAGTTGTCCATGTTCAAATTGCCATTGATCCAAACAGGGACGCCCGTAGCACAGTAGATTGAGTGAGTGAACTCTTCTGGATCATTTGGCCATCTGTCCTTATTAGCAACGTGCATGAATTGCGCTATGGTAACCACATAGCTGTTCACGCTAGTGTTGGAGGTCGTGTGGCTGGAAGCTAATAATATGGTGTTCAATGATGAACACATTGATGGTATCGAAATATTAGCGTAGCAGCTGAAATGAGTGTGTCAAAAGACCAACTTTAATGAATGGGGTGATAAATTGAGTTCATATTTCACCTGGCACTTATATATATTGCTAATTTCCAATACGCAGGTAGGACAGCTCCGTTCATCTGGTAGATTACAAAACTTTGGTGAGTATACGTGAACTAATTTCCTACCAATGCTGACGCAATACATTATTATGGTCTGCACGATGTGTAAAGTCCATCTCTCAGTAGCATTTTATTTACAGTGATGTTGGTACTCATTTAAATGCATCATACTGTAAACCAACATGACCAAAGTAGTGTACTTGGGACAAATGCAGCTTCCAGAAGTGTCGAAAATCAATTTGTTATTCTGGTGAATAGAGTGTATAGTTTAACTCTTAGTTGTCCTAAGTTCCAAAATGACATATTTTTCGGAACATGGGACAACCTTGCCCTAAAATAGAGTTAAGGTCTGAATTGTCATTTGCGTGTTCAACAACAAGTATTTAGTTCTATTTTGCTCCAAGTGCTAAATTTCACACCCAAGGTCAACATTTCTCAAAATTTAAGAGATATAACAGTCTTATGCGGATTAGTCTTGATAAAAATTAATACCTAAGACATTAAGGAATCCAACGATGTGAAGTTTTCCACTGTAAACCATACATTTAAGTTGTGACGGCAATTCAAACTTTGAAAATCGATTTACTCAAAATCATAAAAAATGCACTTAGAACAGATTGGAACTCAGGTCGCGAGTTGGCAATCAACATCTCAGAAATGCAGCAATGTATAATGCAGTGAAGAGCTGGATGGGTGCAAACCAACTGTGTTTAAATGATGACAAAACCGAGATAATGTTATTTGGAACAGTTCACAGAATTAAGAACACTCCTTTGGAGTGCATACGTATATGTGATTCCGACATAAAGACATGGTCGTGTGCCAGATATCTGGGCATTCACCTAGACAGTACTATGTCAATGGAAGTGTACATAAACAATTTATGCAGAAGTCTATTTCTGGATATAAGGAAAATTTCTCACATCAGGCCATTCATAACCACCGATGCTGCTAAAACTCTTGTTTCGTCTTTTGTTCTTTCAAAGATTGACCACTGTAACCCACTTCTGGCTGGCATACCAAAGTCAGAAATTGATAAACTTCAACGTATGACGAACATTGCTGCTCGTATGATTCTTAAGAAGCCTAAATTTTCTGACCTGACACCAATGTTCAAAGAACTGCACTGGCCACCAATTAAAGCCTGTATTGACTATAAAATTGCTGTCTTATGTTGTAAGAAATTTGACTGTCTCTCGCCCTCCCTGTGTATATTGAATCTCTTCTTTCATGCTATGTACCTGGTAAACCAGGTACATATCAGGTCTGCTGATAAAATATTACTTGCTGTCCCCAAACGTGACCTTGTTAGTTATGGTCGTCAATCTTTTGAATGCTACGGTTCAAACCTTTGGAATTCACTCCCACTTACACTTAGGAATTTTGCTACTTTGGAATCTTTCAAAACAGAACTCAAAACGTATCTGTTTAAACTTCACTATGGCAACGACGACGACCAAAGCTAAGCACATATTTTCTACATTGTTTTATACAATACACCCAGCCTTCATCCTGATTTGTATATGAATTGTTTGATTTATTTCATTGTAGTTAATATCAGGGATGTGCTCACGCCGGGCAGCGCCGGGCGGGGGTGCCCACCACTCAAAACAATCGCCCGGGAGTCACTACCTTTTCAAACCGGTGCGACCGGCACATTTTTACGATCACAACTTGGATTTTACTCTTTGCATTACTAAATCCTTTGGCACACCCTACAGTCTACTTCCATCATTCGCTTATCACCGAACTTCATATTGATCTTCTAGATGAGAGCTATATATTCATGTTACATTTCAACTTTTCGCATGGCCGTCAGCAGCTATTTGGATTTCAAATTTGAATCATCAACACACCCTGCAATTATCACAGAATTGTTTTGAAAATTTACAGGCATGTTTAGGATCACCTCTATATGGGGGCTAACGATTTTTGATAAAATGTATAATTTTTTATATGAGTTAATACCTCATCTTGCCCCATAACCAACATTTTTCATCCAATTGATCCCAAACTAACTTCATATGGCTCTTTGAGTTAACCTCTGGTATTACTTAAATGTTTCAACCCAATGCATTCTTTATCACTTAAAGGTACTCAATCCGATCAGACTCTCCTAAATTACTATTTCTTTGGCTTTGGGGTAAAAAATATTTGATTCGAGTCAAGGAACCTACCCGTCAAAGCTCAGAGTGATCAGATATCGATTTTTGAAGTTTTTATTATTACCACTTGATTTTAGAGTTATCCATCTTTATCTGCCAGAAAACGTCCATTTGAACCTGTTTGAACACGAGTTTCTGGGCTAGAAACAATTGAAATAATTAACTTCAAAAATCAATATTTGATCACTGAGTTTTGACGGGTAGGTTCCTCGACTCGAATCAAATATTTTTTACCCCCGAAGCCAAAGAAATAGTAATCTAGAAGCGTCTGATTGGATTGAGTACCTTTAATTAACTATAAAGTATGACAATATCCCTGTTCCAAGTTGAGCTACAGTTTCATTGACCCTTTCATATTAGTTATTACTGAATTGGTGTATTTCAATGGTTAGAAGTTGGTTAACAAAAAAAACTTTAATTATTTACTTGTTGAAAGCAGTTAAAAGAATTGCCATTGACTGTCGGTCAAATTATTGATGAACATACTCATGTATACCCATGGATATGTCTTTGGTACGGAACCAGATTCAATTATCCACTGTAATAATTGTGAACCTGGTGAAACGATTAATTTCATACATGTTTTATCTGAATATTGTGGGACATGTATATCAATTATTTTCAACACTGAATGTTCCATATCATTATCTTCAAAACCATAATTTATATTCAACAGACCAAGGAGAAAAACTTTTGCGAGAATTTGTTTGCATATGACAAATTAAACTATGTACTACATTAATATTTACTGTGTTCAGCTTTATGAAGGAACAAAATTCTTTACTCATTGGCAAATAGTTACCCCTTAATAAATGTTCAGATAATAAATTCAACAAACGGACATATGCCTAAACATTTCCCATCAATGAAAAGTAATCCTGTACTTGTATTATCTTTTTATTTGTCGGTTGTCTGCTCATTTTCTCAGAACACCCATCCATATGAAAACTAGACCATTTCAATATCTACTTTTATAACTGAATGGGAGGAAGATTTTGTAAAGAAAGTGTCAAACACTATTTCTGATATCAACAGATCGACCACAGGAGATAGTGAATTTCCTATGCACAGTGAACAACTGGAGAGATTGGGGTTGTACCTGGAATCACCCGGTGGTGTATGTCAACAAGTCAAACATCCAAGTCCAGCTCAATGTTGCAACAGGAAGGTTAGTGATATTCAATTATATAATAATGCATTCTACCGCAATTCATAAGGAACCGAGTATAGCTGTTGCTAGAAGACAATTGTCTGCTCAAATACATTAATATCCTATCCTATCATATCCCAATAGGTTGCTTTTATTGACCACCGAATTCTCTCACTTCTGTCTGGGAAGATATTGAAGAATCAATTGGTGCAGCATGAGATAGTGCCTGAGATTTTAACGAAGATCAGAAACCGAATTCTCATAGACATATTAATGATATTTGCAGCGCATGTGGCATTAACCCTTTACCCAACAAACCGGCCAAAACCGGCCAAATAAAGCTTCAACAGCCTAAAATATCTTCGGTCTGTCTCAATAGAACCATACAAATATGGATATCATTGGAACCGGCTCCTTGACCACATTGTGATAGTTACAGTTAGCCCTGTGCCAATGCATTCTCTTATATATGCGAGTCGACCATAGGTCGCCTCGCATATATAAGAGAATGCATTGGCCTAAAAAAAATCTTTTTTTAACACTTTTTACCATTTTTTCTTACATTCTTTAACAATTTTATAATTTTAAATGTGTTAAGCCAATGCATTCTCTTATATATGCGAGGCGACCTATGGTCGACTCGCATATATAAGAGAATGCATTGGCACAGGGCCCTTCTGTTGGGTAAAGGGTTAAGCAGATTATAGAATCACTTACCCATTTCTCTGAGAGTAAAGAAAACAACATTTGACCTTTTTCTAGTAAGCCACCCAAAATCTATCATATCTTGGAAGGTGTTAGATCCAAGCCTTGAAATAGTGTGTCTGTCATTTGCAGAATGAGGTCCCCAGAGGGTGAATTTGGTGATGCTAGCACGCTATGCGGGGTAGCATCACTAAATTCACCCTCTGGGGACCTCATTCTGCAAATGTGACAGGCTCACTATTTCAAGGCTTGGTTAGATCCATTTTATTTGGACATGAAACAATACAATTGTCCAGTTAGAATCGACCTTAACTATTCACACTCTAGACAGAAAAACTGTCTCTGACACATTGTGTGGAATTACCACAGGGCTGATTTCGAATCGATGAATAATGCATTTAAAATTGGGACCACTCTGGTGAACTTGACTCTTTGAGCACCGACTCTTTAGCTGAAGCTTTAACTATCAAAATGATTACAACGGCAATTTATTTCATACCACACAAGAGCCCAACTATTCGTAAAGGTTGTCCCCCGTGGTTTACATGTAACATCCGCAAATTAATTCGTGAGTTCAGAATACTTCATAAAAAAGCAAAATGACTTGACTCTCTTCTCGACTGGGTGAACTATAGAACAAAGCGAAATGAGGTCATATCAGTGGCAAGGAAGAACATATAATGCCAAGTTAGAAGGCAAACTAAACGATAGCGCATGTGACTCTTCGACATGGTGGACAGAATTTCAAAGATCATTGCCCTCCTGTAGGGCACAAAGTATCCACCAATAATTGATTGAACCAATATATATGTAACTCCCCATGACAATGCAACCTGCTTTAATAGTGACTACTTCTGTAGTATATAATCTAAATGATGGTGCTGCTCTTCCACCCAGATATTTTAACATGTGGAGACAAACTCTTTCTGAAATAAAACTAATCACATATGATTTGCAAGATAGGTCAACCTGACGAACGCATCAGGACCAGACCAAATAAATCCTAAAATATTAAAACAGTGTGCTGACTCATTAGGGTATCCGCTCACATATATATTTAATCATTATCTCAACGAATCATATTTCCCCCTGGAATGGAAACGGTCAAAAAGATGATAGGAGCAAAATGTCTAACATATAGGCCTGTTACACTGCTAAGCTGTTTATCAAAAGTGTATATATAAAACAAATTGGGACTTTTTAATACTCACTTAGTCATTCAGCCCATGTACCTCAACGGTAACAGATCGGTGGGCAAATTTTGACCTATATCACCAGTAAGGGTACTATATATGTATAGTCCAACTTGGGTTGATAGCAATTTCAATTTGAAAATGTTACAGTTTGCACAACAAAACCAGATGAAACTTAAGCACAAATTAAGCACAAAACACATTGGTAACTCAACAAAAACAAAATGTTCACAGTTTGTTACACCGGATAAGTTGATAACACAAATTTTTGGAGCTTCCTCTTTCAAATGGTATATAATATGGCGTATATTTTATATATGTGATCTGGGGGTTCGAAAATTAAGTGGGCCTTTACCAGTAGGCCACAATGGTGATTATCAGTGCTTCTGTGTTATTATTGGTGTCCGTTTACACTCTGATCAAAGGAACGAAGGCAATTCTTACTCGACTGTAAGTAGCTGACAATTAATTAAGAAATTTATCCCGACTATTCTGCAGACAATGCTAATAATGTTTGCACATTTCGACACACAATGTTTGTGCTGTTTTTGTGACACTTCGTTTACAAACACCAGCACCAAAACAGAAACAGTACTGTTTTCTAAATGAAATATCTTCATCAACTGCCAAGCACTGGTATTTGTGATATTCGTGACCAAGGCCTGTGGCCGTCCTGACTATTAGCTATGTATATTGCGATCAGTATTCCCGTTGCCCAAATATAAGGATATATCGGTGTTATAGAACGATATGTATTAGTGTTCCGCAGTCTCTAGTACTGATGTTGAATAGCATCACCACACTGTCCAATCGGCTCACGGAATACCAGTGTGAACGGCGGAATACCAGTGTTGTACATGAGAATACCAGTGTTTTTAAGCGATATGATGGTACCATAATTAGAACTGGACGGCTAAATAACATGACAAAAGACAATGGAAAGGTATGAGCGATCCATTTTACATTTACCCAGTGGAGAGGTCACCTGGTGATGTTCAGTTCGACTCTTGTCGATCTGGCCTTTGTTTAAAGCAGAAAAATAGGGTCTACAAACTCGTAGGGTGGAGATAAAATTTTGCCCTAATCGGTATTCTAGTGCGTTTTGTTTAATTCCTGGGCATAACTTGCGGAATTTTTTATAAAATTCCGACAGCGGAATATATTGGAAAAACGTGCACATCGAAATCACTGGCGTGTATTAGTTTGAAATACACGAAAATAAATCGAAACGAGGGACGGTGATCACAGAAAATGGCACGGCGAACTACCAGTGCATGCCAACGAGGGCTACCAGTGCCAAATTTTCTTTATATGGTAAGTTATATCGGGTATATGTCGATAAACGCTTCATACAGAGTACCGGGCACCCGAAATGCCTCACCATTCCCAAAATAACGACAAAGTTGATTTAGAAGGGTAAATATGTGGATCTATAATAGGAAAGTACGATACTTCAACTATATACGTCGATACTCAAAGTTAGTGTAAAATATAGAACAAATTTCATGATGTCCAGGTCAGAATATGGCGTTGTTGTAGAATTGTTCTTAAAACTATTGGGATACGTCAGTTTAAAGACATATTGTGTACTTATTCGGGTGCGTGAAACTGATAAGTTAGCATTAATGTGCTATGCCAACTGGAGGGATGTAGCATTCTACTAACATAACTGAAACTTCAAGCAAATCAACCGTACCGCTCCATAGAAAACATTGTCAGAACTACGCTATATTGTAAATATTTACTACTCGATTCGGGACGCATCTATCGGCGATAAACTAACGAAAATGATTTCGTCGTCGACGGTCATTGCATTTAATTAATATATAAGAATGACGATATGTGTTGTCAATATACATATAATATTTGTAAACATAACTACTTTGAACAAGATTGTTCTCCATTTCTATTTGATCACCCTACCGGAGTGTTTCATATCACTTTAAATGCAATTTTCCGAATTTGTACAGTAGCTGAACAATTACATTATAATATGCCAAAATCTGTTTGGCCTAATGGTGAGTGGCGAATAAATCAATTGCTTTAAATATAATCCGTGGTGATTGGTTGCGACATCTATCAGTTATGCTGCCTTGTTTATATGTTTATATTGTTTATAAGCAAGTTGATTTGTTCTCCAAAAAGCCTGTATCCCGTTTTCCAGAATGCCGTTGTCTCCGCGGATTATCTCATTTGTGTGGTTGAATTTAGGGAAAACAACCAAACTGTCTCGATAAATACACGGAATGAAATGTTCTCCATCGAGAATTTTCCTTTAGCAATCAGATCGAAAAAAGTTTTTATGTCTTTCAAGTATCCAGTGCCTTTTAAGGCGGTTGTTGCTTTAGCTGGTATTGAATATCCATCGTGCCTCCTTGTTGAAAAAGCACTCTCCTTGCTGGGATGATCCCGCGGTTATAGATCGCTCTCTTAAAGGGCGCCCATGAAAGTTGTTTGCTGAGCACACCTGACTGTGACCCAGGTGTTACTGGCCCAGTCACATCTGGCTCCGCATTTTCACTATCGTGTCCGTTTCCGCTGTCACGTTTTTTTTCTTCAAATTTTATTCTTTTCCTCTTGTCCCATTGATTGCCACGCTTTCCTTTTCTGAAAAGAGAAAAATAAAGAGAAAATTAGATATGCATAAAATAAACCCCTAGATTTATCCATATGCACACTCAGTCATAAAATATATCAATCTATTTGTACACGTATCCACAACATACGTCCAATCACCACGCAACGATCAACCAAAAATAATCCAGCCAACCATCGACTCGCCAATCACTCACTGATTCATCAGCACATACATATATATACACACATATATATAACTCATTCATCTTTAGTTAAGACATCCAATACATCAAATAATGACACACACAGATCCATGCATGCATATACATACGGCAACGCCTTAAAATCGACGAAGAACTCAACATATAGGCAAAGATATGCATGCCCCATAATATCAATTACTTTCTAAATTTTGGGAACAAGTCTACCCCATATATGCAACATTTTCTGGGATAATTAGAAATATCATTCCATTAGAATTAGAACGTCTTCCCTATTTAATGATAGACTTATTTGCAAATGTTAAACATTAGTTTAAACTAACTGTTTGAATCCAATTGATATGGAACTAACTCAGTGCCAATACCGAATAAAGGGAAATTTAAACTCTTGTCAACTAAATTGTTACTTTATGTTCCACCAATGTTGAGTATCGCCGTACTTAAAATTTCGAACTTTCATATCAAGAGACCCCACACATGTACCATCGATTGTGCCGAAATTTGATGAGGGGATGAGACATTCCTATAGCTTAAACCGAATCTAAAACATCCCCCGACATATACCCGATATAACTTACCATATAAAGAAAAGTTGGCACTGGTAGCCCTCGTTGGCATGCACTGGTAGTTCGCCGTGCCATTTTCTGTGATCACCGCCCCTCGTTTCGATTTATTTTCGTGTATTTCCAACTAATACACGCCAGTGATTTCGATGTGCACGTTTTGCCAATAGATTCCGATGTAGGAATTTTATAAAAAATTCCGCAAGTTATGCTCAGGAATCAAACAAAACGCACTAGAATACCGATTAGGGCAAAATTTTACCTCCACCCTACGAGTTTGTAGACCCTATTTTTCTGCTTTAAACGAAGGCCAGATCGCCCAGAGTCGAACTGAACATCACCAGGTGACCTCTCCACTGGGTAAATGTAAAATTGATCGCTCATACCTTTCCATTGTCTTTTGTCATGTTATTTAGCCGTCCAGTTCTAATTATGGTACCATCATATCGCTTAAAAACACTGGTATTCTCCTGTACAACACTGGTATTCCGCCGTTCACACTGGTATTCCGCGAGCCGATTGGACAGTGTGATCACGCAGGCGTAGTATAAAAGAACGATATGTGTGTATGAATGGCCCAGACATTATATATAGCTTATATTTATATTTATGAGCGGTCCAATCCATCATGATGTACAACATACATATTGAATTTATTTAGATTTATGCAGATACTGAGTTAATTGGAATGAAGATAAGTTGAACTGTGCTTTTTATTCTAGTCAACCTGGTGCAATTGATGCATGTCCATTGTGGTGTTCTAGTCTATGTGCACCATAATATAGTAGGAACTTTGGTAAGACATCAAGATGCAAAAGCAAAGCGTGTGAGTGCGACTGCGACTTCATCTATGAGCTGTATCCAAATGCAACAATCAGTCATGCAAAGAATATAATTTCCAACTGATTTTTTTACATTTTTGATAACTACATTAGACATGTACTTATATCTGTAGGATCAACCGAACTGAACAAGACTGTGCCGACAAGAAACAGTTGAACATAACCAGGTATGTATACCCTCTCTGCATGCATGGAACATCAATGGACCTATCCCTACGTCCCGCCCACCTGTATAGGCTGCATGGTTACTGTTACTACGCACCACAAGCCATCTCAATTCCGCTATCTCTTCAGTGCTAAATAGCTTCCGATGAGAAAGGACTGTGTTGTTAAACGCCATGTAACACGATAATATAGTTCGTTCTTAATATCACGATTTTTATATACCTTTGTGTGTATATATGCAACATGTAAAAGTGACTGTCGTTAGATATAAACAAAAATAGAACCAGTGTTTAAACAAAAACAGGTGTGATTGTTAGGCCACTTCCGATAAACAATAAAGATAAATGTTTAGGCATACGTTGAATCAAACGGTGTAAATGAAGCCATTATGAAACTTCAATATCAAATAGCAAATTTAATATCGAAGCTATGCTAATGGTTCACACCTTGATGAAATAAATCAAACGGGGGTGTACATGGAGTAATTAATCTATAATCCCTCTTTTGTCGAAATAAATACAACGATATCAGTTTACCATACACGAGCGTCCTGGATGAACCCTGGTGACATCAGGCCGGATGCAAAGGATTATCAAATAATGGCCTTTTTAAATTCCACTACTTTTTTTCGGGAATAAAGTACATTAAAGAAAACGCCGACTATCATGGAGTCAGTTACATGTTGCCATGTCGAGGCAACAATGGCACAAAGTGAACTTGTTCGGTGAAGGTTGCGTGTATACACCACGAAGCACGTGCAATGTGTGAAATTTTGTTGCTATTCTCTTGGAAAACATCTGTTGATTCTCATTTACACGTACATTGTCGGAGGAAGCTTTAGATTCTCAAATGGATTCAGTAAGATCGACGTTCGCACGAGATCCTACAGGTTAGTGTGAATAGCAGACATTCGAACTCAATATTACCACGATGTTATAACAGCAACAAATGTTGGCCTACACATTTATAACGAAAAACACTTCACATAAAACACATACTCACGGCACAATTAATATTCATAACGCATCATCGATCGGGACTACTATTTCACGTTTTAGTCTGAAATCTGTTTTATATAAATATTGAAATTTAAATAAAACTAGGATCCGAGTGTGGTTGTTGGCATGGTTTAATCCAGCGTAAAAAGATGTCATAGTTACTTTTCTATTTAGGAAACTGAACTAAAACATGTATAAATATCGTTCGTCAACCGGACATGTTCCCCATGCACATATCAACACCATTGTAGCTTTTTAAGACATATTTTGCTCTCGTGTTCGTAAATTCCCTATAGCTTACAACTGTTGTTAGGGACCGGCTTGTGGTGCGATTCATATCACTAGGCAGGCGTATGTTGCTTCCGGGTTTAAGCTATCGGCTCATTGGCTATAATTGAAATTGGGTCCATTTAATCAAGTTCATTGATGTTTGAACCAGCTTCACCATTGTTGGGCAACTTATATACATGTATGGTGGCACAATGTCGATATAGCTAAATCCGTTAATAAATATCAGTTGCTCATATCAATCTAGCCTTGACTTATATCATACAATCATATGATTTGTTATTCCCAGAAAAAGGATCTCCAATGAAATATTTTGGGATATAAGATTTTATGAAACAAATCAAATTTATCAAACAAGTTTCATAAAATCTTATATCCCACAATAACGAGTTGAAGATCTGGTATATCACATGAAAAAAATAGAGCTTTATGCCTTTTTAACAAATCAAAATCTTTAAAAGAAGCTGAAAAATGCATATGAAATGCATACCTGCATGGCATTGGCTGAGGCGCTTTTAATAATACAACCGTATATGACAGCATTGCGCTCTCTGCCTTGCGCTGAAACATATAGTCCCCCAATTTGCCTCTTTGTTTTTGTACCTATTTTCGTTAGTGCAACAAAGTTGGACAAAAATTTAACTATAATGAACAAAGCAATCATTTTGCAATGTCTGGTATTGGTGTCAAGTGCGGCTCTTCTCAATAGTATTAATGGACGGCCTGTGATGGCGTAATATGCTGAGCACTCTACTGAATGGACCACCGGGGGCGCCATAATAATGCTGAGTTCAATTAACATGAAATCTAATATCACTCATAAATAGGTCATTTACACAGTCTGGCTAATTACGCAGAAAATGATGTGTGTCTTCTTGAAATTGTCGTCAATGGGCACCAGTATAATTCAGTAACAATATATCTATTTTGCTGTAGTACCGACTTAACTGACAACAAATTAATAAAGAACTCTCGTCGAGTGCCCAAATGTTTCAATTCACACTTTATAGTTTCACTCGTCTGTGATTGGAAGAAAGATGATGTATGTGCATGGGTGTTGTTAGAAATGGTTGGACCCTGGCAGACTTTCATTTTTAGAAAATGTAGGGGCGCATAGTCCCGCTCGCTGGATTTTGGCCAGGCGCCCGGTTTCTATCAAGATAAAATAAACATCGGAAATACATTCATAAATGCCGCGTAAATTGAACACTGTGTTTTTATATTGTACATGCTCCTATATTAATTGTAACTCATAATTATTAATAAGGAATCAATTTAATACTCCGATTCCATGCTGACAAAATAAATACGGTAACATCTCCCGGCCACGTGGTCTCGCTTTGATTTTCCGGGAATTTATGTGACGTCATAAGCCATACATAGAAATCGTTCAAATGTATTTTTAGCTTCGAATCATTCAGTCTCAGACAGATAGTGCATTCGACACGTCACATCATGTGACCTCAAATAACTTAAACTGTCAATCATCGTGGCACGAGGGATCACCTTTTGATGTATGCTGACAATGAATGTTGGTTTTGGAGAATTCATTTGATATTTTGCTACAATATTCAAGCTGTTTCTTTATACTTGTATGCTATCTGTATTTGGCCTAGGCGTGCAATTGATCGCTCGCTGGTTTTCAATTTTAGCCGCGCGATGGTGCGCAAGAGCGATTGTGCGCCTCAAAAATGAAAGTTTGCCCTGGTCACTGAAAATTTGTATGTAGGGGTAAATTGGCCTGGGAGTACCATTGGATCGGGAACTTAAAAATGTTAAAATATATATGAGCGCTAAAGAGCATTCCTTTTCAGCTTGTACGATATACCCAACCAGAGAAATATCTTGAAATAGGCACCTTTGACATCAGATGACTTAAACAGGTTCTAATATATGAGCAATAAAGAGTGTTCCTTCTCAGCTTAGATGATAAGTAAGAATATTGATGACTTAACTAGGAACTAATAAATTATATTAACATAGATGATCAATGAAGAGCGTTATTATCAGTTCAGATGATATGTGGGAAAATTGGCACACAGAGGTAAATTGACACAGGGAGTGTCAGAGATATTTAGAGCAACACTGCCCTATGTAAAATAGGTCAACAGGACAACTCGTGCATTTAATGTTTGAATTTGGAATTAACACATGGCATATTACCACGGAGATTTAAAAATGACTTATTTTGAATACTGCTGGATCCCTCGGGTCACGCGTTTGCATTTGCTGTGATACAATGTGACTGCCATTGACTTGTGGTGCTACCTCAGTTAGTGACCGGCCTCCAGCCTTGTTTAAAGGTCCATCTAATTTTCAGGTCACTGATTATTTTGTTTTATAGTGCCTTGATATTATATGTTATTAATTGGTTGTTTCCATATTGGCCAAGTTATGAGGCCGGGGTCTGTCATATTGGCCTGAGGCCCCAGGCCGAAGGTTAATACGACAGACCGAGGCCTCATAACTCGGTCAATGTGGAAACAACCAATTAATAAGTATTTTATTAATTAGCAACAATGGCAATAATTGTTTCACAGGATGAATATATTAACTTAGATATACCATTGTGTGTTTTATTAAATTAACAATTATTCCAGCAATTTTTATTCTTGTGAACTTTGTGAAGAACTTGCAGCGGCTTCCACTGGGAATGATATTGATACGGATACATGTAGTTCATCCACATACATGTATATTTACTCCCAAAAACAGTGACTGTCCGTAACTCATCTGAAATCATCTATCTTCCATCGACCAAATATTCTTTGCCGATCGAGCTAATTACATATGATGTCTTTTATGTTACCGTTGACTTATTGGCTGCCTTTTTACTTATGACCGACTTTTTTTACTTATTGGTCGTGTTTTCCTCTTATTGGCCGACTTTCATTACTTATGACACGGGCAGCGTTCTACTTATTGCGGCCGATAGCTTATAGCTAATTAATAAACGGTTTTAAGAACAATCTATGACTTAAAATATGTTTAAAGTACTATAATTCATCACCATTTGGAGTGTCTCAGAAAGTGCCCTAAGACAAATAGTAATAGAAAATAGCTGAACTCATAGAAACATATCCCCCTTTCGCTCCCAGAATGCAACATAATTCAAACTAAGGTGTAGTGTTATTCCCCTTCCATTAGAACTAATAGATGTTGCAGTACAGTCCAGATTAAACTTAAGCACAGATAAAACGTCAGTATCTCAACAAAAACAACATGTCCACAGTTTGTTACACCAGATAAGTTGATAATACAATGTTCTGGAGTTTCCTCTTTCAAATGTATAATATGGCATATATTTTATATAACAGGGTTCCTATACTAATTTTAACCCTTTGAGTGCAACCTACAAAATAAGTCTGTTAAAGAATATAAGAATAAATTATTAAAATTGTAAAAAATTGTAAAAAAAATAAAATTGTTAGGCCAATGCATTCTCTTATATATGCGAGGCGACCTATGGTCGACTCACATATATAAGAGAATGCATTGGCACAGGGTATATGGGTTGTTACAAAAATCGACCTGGCACTCAAAGGGTTAAAGTTAAATTCCAGTATATTTCCAGTATTTTTTTCCAGATTTTCCAGTACGAGTTATCGTGCTTATTAATATTATACAGGGTTTCCTCTAGTCTATGGGGTCAGGGAATGGTCCCCTCTTTGTGTCAAGGGAATTTATACGCCAGAATTAATTTATATACCAGTATTGCTTTTAAATTTATAGATCCATGCCTTACATTTCCACAAGGCAGTCATTTCAACAAGTTCAACAACTACATTGCACACCATGTTCATAATAAGAGTCTTACAGCCATTGAAGCTATGAGTTTTAAAGGCCACCATATCAGACCACAAACCACTCCTGGTACCTATTAGCAGCAATATAATACATACATGAAGGTAGTCTATACTGGCTGTTCAGTCTGTTGGATGAATGACTACCTTCATGTATGTGAACTTAACCTACCGGTACCGACCTTGTTTTATTTCAAGGAATTACATGCAGTAATGACTAATGTCATTTATATTGCCCAAATAATTTTGTACATTTTAACTGTTTATTAAATCAACTCACAATTCATAACTAATAACTTATCCTTGGTGTTGATTGATTCTCTCATATTAACTGGCGTGCGATTTGATAGCAAATTCCCCCATATTGCTGATATAGAAACTTTTGGCACACACATTACACTTCGCTCGCTTGGGGTCACCAGGTACAGATGACAACCAACCTCTATTTTCTGGTTTTTCTAGCCAATTATTGTTAAATTTGCATTCTCCTTTCATATTTATATGTTTTGTCACGATTTTGCCATTTATTTATTGCGCTGTATCGAAAGTAAAAACAAGAAGTTGAATTACCGCATGGCAACCGTCGCCGGAACTGGTGCTCAGGAAATAATGACTGGAAATCCAGTATATTCCAGTATCGATCGGTCGGAGATCGTTTTTCAAGTATATTTCCAGTACTGGAAAGTTGAATTTGCTTTTTCCAAGTTTCCAGTATGGGCGTGCGAACCCTGATATAATGTGATCTTGGTGTTCGAAAATTAAGTGGGCCTTTAAGAAGGGATTTATTTATTAGAAACATAGCTACTACAGTAATGCTCTAATTAATCGACCTCTTAACCACAGCAGAATTATGGATAACTTTTCAGGATTTAGTCCGAAATATGGCATGAATGGCAACAAGCCATATTTCCGACTAAATCCTGAAAAGTTACCCATAATTCTGCTGTGGTTAAGAGGTCGATTAATTAGAGCATTACTGTATGTATAGTCTGTATACCACCTTGCCTAAAGATGTGTCCTGTGCGTACAGTGGAGAAGTCTCAAATTTGGGAGCCTAAGTACTTTCAGGTTAAAGGCACGGGCAGCGTTCATTGCAGAAATATTCATATTTGTTCAAATTGCCATCATCAGAAGGAATATTAAAATATATATAGTTTTTTTCATATGCCAAACATAATCAGCATGTAAATATTATATTGTCGTCAAGACGTACGATGGTGTACGTAAACAAGAGCCTGCTCGTGTTACAGACGTTTTGCTTCTGTTTAAATAACACAGCTCAATGATGGGTCCGTGAAGTTAGCACAACATTCAACATTCAACATTCGTTCAACATTCGCGTGAAGTTGGCACAACATTCAACATTCAACATTCGTTCAACATTCGAATTTTCTTGTACATTTGTTTTTGAACGTGAATGTATTGAGTGGGTCGTATATATAGCACCCCTATCAAAATTAGAGTATTCGATACTTCGATGCTCATTTTTGAGCAATTTTAACATTCGATTTTTCTTGTACATAAATTGATTTAACGTGAATGGATTTAGTGGGTCGTATATATAGCACTCTTATCAATATGAGTATTCGATACATCGATGCTCATTTTTGAGCAATTTTAACATTCGATTTTTCTTGTACATAAATCGTTTTAACGTTAATGGATTTAGTGGGTCGTATATATAGCACTCCTATCAAAATGAGTATTGGATACTTCGACGCTCATTTTTGAGCAATTTCAATTCCGGGGGAGAGAGAGGGGCACATCATATACGCATGATCGGATCGGGCCCATATATGCAGGGATTTACCATGATGGTACTTTAATTCTCCATATGGCCCACGCCTAACACGTTGAAAAAACTTATGTACAAGAAAATTTGAATGTTGAACGAATGTTGAATGTTGAATGTTGTGCCAACTTCACGCGAATATTGAACGAATGTTGAATGTTCTTTCTGTTCAACATTCGCCAGCGAAAACCACACATGATAGGCGTGGGCCCTATGGAGAATTAAAGTACCATCAGGGTACAATGCCTGCATATATGGGCCCGATCCGATCATGCGTATATGATGTGCCCCCTCTCTCCCCCGGAATTGAAATTGCTCAAAAATGAGCGTCCAGGTATCCAATACTCATTTTGATAGGAGTGCTATGTATACGACCCACTAAATCCATTCACGTTAAATCAATTTATGTACAAGAAAAATTGAATGTTAAAATTGCTCAAAAATGAGCACCGAAGTATCGAAGACTCTAATTTTGTTAGGGGTGCTATATATACGACACACTTAATCCATTCACGTTGAAAAAACTAATGTACAAGAAAATTCGAATGTTGGACGAATGTTGAATGTTGAATGTTGTGCCAACTTCACACGAATGTTGAACGAATGTTGAATGTTGAATGTTGTGCTAACTTCACGGACCTCTCAATGATTGGTTAATTACACACAAATGATACACTTTTTATTATTTCCATATCAGGAAAACAGTAACAAATAACGCTCTTTATGTTCATCATATCCGGATCTAAACAAAAGCCAGGGTCTGTAACGTTTTTTGCTTTTGTTTACATAACAAAGGAAAAACATTTGACAATAACATACTGTTTATGCCATATTTCTGATTGCTATAAGAACAAAGTCTGTCTATATTTTACTATTCTTTCTGTTTTTGGCGGAGGTGAATATTTTAACAGCATACCCACCGCCAAAGCCGCCCGTATCTTTAATGCCAAAGAAAATTAAAATTCTGGTTCAGATTACAAGCCAGAAAATATTATGGTAGGTAGGTATGCTTGAAACTATTTTTTTTTTGTTTTTTTTTTTTTGTGGACATATTCTTTTGGCTTTTCATGTCTTCTTCAGGATTGAGCTAGCATTAACTCTTCCATGACGAGATTTGCGCTGGTGCAGTATTAAAGATCCTGTGCCAGTATATGCGAGTCTCTCATATATAAGAGAATGCACTGGCTTAAAAGATCAATGTAGATATTGTTAGGCCAATGTATTCTCTTATATATGCAAGACTGCCTATTGAAGACTCACATACATAAGAGAATGCATTGGCACAGGGTTTTCGCAAAATTTCAGGAAGCTCCAGTCTTGGAAGTGTTAATAATTATTTTCTTTGTATAAACTGTTATAAACACAATGGTTTAACCAATTCTGAGACAGCCAAAAGTTAATTTAGATTTTTATGAAAATTTCTTGTGTTTATCTGTCGTCAGTCAGGCCATGCATCTCAAATCGCCAAAGAACACCCAGTAGTTAGAATACCCGAGTCACATGACCTTATATTCGTCCAGTCCCGCAATTGCTATAATATGACAATAAAAAGCTGCTGCGATTTGCATGTTCGAAAATTTATGTAGGTCACGCAGTATTATTCGCAAATGTGAATGATAACAAGTCGGGTACAAACAGGTCAAGCATGACACGTCTATTTATAAACACTGCAATTTTTAGTTCACTGTGTCATCTTTCAAGTTGTCAACACATGGCTTTTTACCATTCTGTGTTTGGTGATTTATATTCATTTAATACAAGCTCTGTCTGTGTTGACATTATGCGAGTTTGCCATACAGCTAATAAAACAAATTATGATGATATATTTGTACAGTTTCTGAGAAAATGTTTGATATTTTAGATACTTCACACCATGTCCTGAGCTGACCTTCAACAGTTGTTTGTGGTCATATGACTCAACTATAGAGCAAGGGCATACAGTTAAAGTTACAGTGACGAATAAAAATACTGGTGATTGTGTTCGTTTCCAAGAATACATATATAACCCAAATTTAGGTAAGAGCCTATGGCTATATATCTGTAGTCATTGAATTTCAGTTTACACATGCTGATATGCAAGATATAAACAAGCAAAACATGCTCCATGTTTTGTATCGATATAAAGTCATGTGGTTTATTCTTATATTATGTGTTTGGATGATCGGCCATCCATATCAGTTTGACAACATAATTATCACCTCATAAGGCTGCATGATTTTTATCTAATGTAAGCAGGCTTCTCAATTTAAAGTACCGACGGTTCCAGACCTATCGGTACCAGTACCGAAAGTCTCAATTGATAATATTGTATGTGGCTGCTTGGATTTATACGAGTTATATATACAGCTATGCTCTAATTAATCGACCCCTTTAACGAGGTTATGGGCCGGTAATGACTGCGGTCATACTGCCACTACACCGCGGTCAAGCGGTAGCACCGCATCCATTCACCGTGACCTGCAGTAACGCACGGTATCTGACCGCGGTCATGTTGGAAGTCCACCGTGGTAATCTAGTCCGTTACTGGTGTACACCGCGGTAGTATTTTCCGTGACCGCCTTCCACCGCGGGCAGTGTCAGTTTCGATCCCTTATCAACCGCGATCGAAAAATCTGCTGATAAGAATATTTTTTCACTGTTGTTTTTGAAGACACAAGACTGTGTAAGATATAGCGGCGATTGTCGATCTGTCTTGTTCAATTTTTCCTTTAATTTGCGTTAATATATGAAGAAACTGAAGCTTACATTCATTACTCGCGTGAAACTAAATTTATTTTAGAGTGCTAACGTCTTCAATCATTATGGTTGACGTCCGTCCGTCCGACCTCATAACTCGAACAACTCAGACCGATTTTAATAATATTTTGTATGCAATCTCCTTAGGACCGCCTCTCCGCATGATGCTAATTGCGGTGCGGTCCGACTTTCTTTTTTTAAGTTACGCCTTACTTTTCGACTTATTTTGACTTAATAACTTTAACAAATATGAACCGATTTCAATAATTGTTGGTATACATGCTTCTCACAACACCCTCTCTAGATGATGCGGCTCAGGGTTGGCTCGGACTGTTTTTCATAACATTACACTTCATTTTCGACTTATTTTGACTTAGAAAATTTGGGGATTTTTTTTTGTGGATTTGGGATTTTTTTTTGTGTGGATGCTATCAAGTTAGGAAACACTCGACAAAAGCCATCTTAGATGTTAAGGTTGCGTTTCATTTTCTATCCTTTTTTGGGTTTCTGCAATCATTCGAACAAATAGGAACCAATATGAATATTTTTTTCTGTACATTAAGCTTCTTGCGACACCATATCGATATTATTAATCCAAATTTTTCTTTAAAGTTAAAAATCTTTTTTGTTGGGTTTACAGATAATGCGGGTTGAATTTGCCATGGTGGGGGTATGCTAGCACGCAAGTGCACACCTCTTGTTTTATTCTCTGCCCCAAATGTTTAAGAAAATATTTATTAGTAATTGAAAACTCGACACATATAAGCATGATAGTAGGTCACAATGTACTGCGCGTCCTTGACCTGACTCACTGAATGGGCACGCTCATGATAGACCCACATTCAATGACTCCAGCATAATCCCTTTGATATATCTATTGTTGCGACATAGTTAACTGCACATGTTTACAACTTATAATTTCTACTGGATGACGTCACATTTGGAATGATGTTTTTTAAAGCCTGGAAACAAGAATTGTACAAACCCCAACAACATGTCCTCATATTTAATGAAGCAATAAATAGCGTGAGCCCGTGTACATGGATATATTCAATTTCAAATTACATTGTGCTTTCTAATATCATTTTCTTCAAATTTGAAATGGATAAACGTGACGTCAAAAGTAAATGTCTTTTAAAGTTATGAAAGTTGGCCTGCCATACACGGCTGCCGGTACAACTGAGTTAGTTTGTCTTGACTATGATACCTCTTTTTCAATTACGATATGATCGATAGGTTAATGTTTAGAGAGGTCTCGACTTGAGGGAATTCCCGGGGAACCCCCATGCGACAGTGGGTCTGTGGGGTTTCCACTTGTAACACGCGGTGTGCCCCACGTGCGTTTTCGGTTGTTTATTGCATGGCGTCTATATATGGAATGTGAATGCTTCTCAACATACATTTGATCAAATCTGAAGCTTTTATGGATTTTAATAATAGCATCATGCTGTTTGTGATAGATATATAAAAAAATTAGATAAAATAATAGAGAATTTAATTACAACATATAATCATTACTGAATTTCATGTTTTTAATTTTGAAATTGCAGATCGAGTCAGCTCACTTACTAGTATGTATTAATGACACATATGCATACCTGCTTTAGTTTCCAACCATGTATACATGTATATATAATTGTATAAATGATGTTACCTGGATTTCTTCAATGACGGTATATCAGAAACGAATTCAACATTTGAGGGTTTCGCAACTGGTACCGAAATTACGATGTCACGTTAGTTACACAATTACTGTATACTATACTTACAAATACAACCGTACCACGGCATTGTGACAAAAGTTTATCACCACTTCTATTACCATGGCACTGCTGATTGCCGTGGCTAATTTTGAGGTCTGTTCTATTATAGTTAAATCATGATTAGGTGCACATAACAATGTGCAGTTTTCCATCGCCGGCTCATCCAGTCAAGAAGTTATTAGTCATGAAATGCTTTACTGCGTAAGACAACCGCGGTCGTGATGTGCACTACCGCAGGTCACCGTGGTTGCTACCACGGGCCACCACGGTCATGAGGTGCTCTACCGCGGACCACCGCGGTACCCAAAACTCAACCGTTACCTCGCGGTAGTCCGCGGTTTCAGTACCTCGGCTAACCGTCTGACCATGGTATTACACCTCGGTTGTACCGCATGCCAACCTCGTTAAGAACGGTCGATTAATTAGAGCATAGCTGTACAATGTGCCAGGTACAAAACACAAGTAATTATTACAGCTGCAAGTAGATAACAATGTGGATTTAGAAGAATTTAAAGGCCCACTTAATTTTTGAGTCACCGATTATTGTCCCCCGAAAAATTTATTTTTGGGGGACTATTGTTATCAGCCCCGTCCGTGCGTTATAGCACTGTGGCCGTAATGAATGTAGTTTGAGTGTGTTTTATTGAAGGGTATAGCACTGTGGCGGTTGGGCACATTGTGCGAACTGCTAAGTCTTTCACTAAATGTGCTCCAAGAGTCACATTGACATACCCCTCACTAATACACACTAAAACTACATTCATTCCTTATATTTATATAGCTTTTTTCTTATTAATTTCTACAAACTCGGCTGAATTTCTTTCTGCAATCTGTCTGCAGTTTGGATATTATACCATGCTGCACTGTATTCTACCTGTGAATTATCAATTGATTAGTCCATGGCTGCGAACTCAAAAAACATGTCCTGTTATATCTACCGCATTTAGTGAACAAGATGTGACATCAGTTTGTGCTATGGTATGTTTTATTGGGATATATGAATACTCAATTGGCAGTTGACCAATTACCGAACAGGATTTAGTATAACACATCTCAATAAACAATATCAAACAGAAATGCATTTTGAATTGAGAATATTGAATATTCAAACATTATAGTGACATTTCCATGACATTTGTTGTTCCCTCTTTTAACATTCACTTGACACTTTAGATAAATATTCTATTTAAACATATTATGTTTGGAAACTGATGGCGTAATACCATAGAAAATGAAGCAGAAGTAATTATAGATATATCAAAGAAATAAATATGATTATTTTGTTTTCATTAATTTTATAAAGTGCATTGCTGTTGTCATTACAAAATCTATAATCTGCATCTGTGTTCTGACAGTCATTAATGATATTGAAATTGTTTTCAGTGAAGCCCGATGCTGTGACAAAACTTGGTGCAGAGTCAATCACCCATGACTGCATCAATCTGCACTGGAAACACTCTGCTTATATGAGCAATTTAATCTTCAACATTTCTTACTCAACAGGGGATTTACAGGTATTATAAAAAATGCACATCCCGAATTCAACTATTATACTGAAAATATTTTTTCATTTTATTTTTTATTTTTTTTATATTTTTATTTATAGAAGTTATTTACACTATATACAATGATGTCATACCAATATGTATGCAATCAAACACATAATATTAATAATATAGTGACACCACAGATGGGGCGGGTGGGGGTTCTTGTACACTCACCATTCACTCTCCTTGCACACCATACAGTATATCGATCAGTATTTTTAAATAACATAATATACAAAAAGAAAAACAGATATCTTCGATTGTCAAAATCATATATAGTAACATTTCGGTCTTTGTACACAGATATAATTAAAACAAAACATGTGTTGGATTGGTAGCTGGTTCCAGTTTCTTGGATTGAGGGTATCTGGGTTTTGTATCATAATTGTTTTGATTGCCTTATTTAGTATGGGTTTAACACTTTTGTCAAAGTTCCCCATTCCTCTTGAAATTTCAACAGCCTATCGCCTCTCAAAGCATTGATCTTTTCTATATGAGATCGGCTTACTAATTCGTTCAAGAACGCTTTCAAAGATAATTCAATGGGGTCGAATTTTGTTTTATAAATATAGTACTTTAATATAATTAAAATCATGTTTTTATATTGGCGTTCTTTTCCGACGAAACGCCGAATAATATGTTACATTTTGTAAGTTGAATATCTGGTATGTTGGTGTTCATCCAGTGTTGGACTGTTTTTAAGAAGCGTGATACTATAGGACAGTCAAAGAAGATATGGGATATTGATTTTCATCAACTGTTTATGCAAAAGATATTTTTTTTTGGAACCATAAGTTACAATAAGTAGCAAATGAACCAGTCAACATGCTTGCTGGCCTATATCAGACTGACCCAACAATATATAAAATACAAATACAAAAGTAAAATACACAAGATCAACAAAATAAATAAGTGAATATGTGGGATAGAGCTTACAATACTCCGATTGATAAAGAAATTACTCACGTATATAAAGAGTTTGTGTAAACTGAGAATACTCCGGATGGAGCTCAGTTACAAGCAGAGTTTCACAAGGATCTCTACTACCATACCGGCCGGTGGATAAATCGCCTCGTTGGATAAGTCGCATTGAATTTTGAAGCTTAAAATGTTGCCTTTGGGCTCTTTCTGTTGTATACGTCGCACCTATTTCAGTGGCTTGTAAGTGAACATCAGAATGAAAGATTGAGCTGGATTGAGAGGTATTTTGAAGAGCAGATGAAGCATGTTTTTAAATAGAATTTATCACAGACGTAAAATGAATGAACATTCCACCTATGCTTCAGATATTCCCAATGTGATTTGGGGGAATTCTCAAGCAGAGGAGATTACATTGGTTCATTTTAATTAGAAGTGTGTGGGAACATGGATTATAAAAACTTCATAAATCGCAAAACCCAACATGATGCATAAAGCACGATGTCGTTTGAATATTTTTAAGGTATGAGGAAATACACAAAATATACTATAAAGTTATTATACAATGTTGTGTACATGCAGTATGTGTTTTTCTTGTACGAGTCCAGGTTGTGGTGAAATGTCATATTGGACGAGACACGCCAGTGTCGAGTCCAATATGACTTTTTACCACAACCTGGACGAGTACAAGAAAAACTCATACTGTACACAACATTGTATAATGACATTTTTATTATCCATCTGTATGTTTATCCAAATTTTGGAAATAAAACATTTTGTGGTTATTTTTGGTATTTGTCGGCACTTAATTCTCTATAAAAGCCTGTACCGTATATTGATCATCAGAAAGCATGATTTGGAAAAGTAAACACGGAAGTGAGAAAAAACTCAATCCGGAAGTGAAACGTCTGCTAAAATCCATCAATGTTGCACGCGCATCACAATTTCACCGATTCATTTCGCAATAGAGTTAATTCGTGACGTCACGGAGTCCAATATGAAAAGTCATATTGTACAGTACTACTTTCGGGAGTCCAATATGACTTTTTCCAGGACTATCACGTGGCGGCTTTTGCCCAATCGGAAATGGTGTTAGTTAAGGGATGGATAATAATATCATTTATAGGAACATAAAATTGAGACTCGGCTTACTGTTGTTTTAGGATAATGGCATCGTTAATTAAGTTGTCGCCTAATTGTCGCGGAGCATGAATGAAAATGCTTTGGGCTAATAGTGATGCAATGCACTCTTCAGTATTAAGTGTCAAATATACTCAACATGTGGATTAAATGTTTGCAAACGAAGTGAAGCGTACAGTATATAATTATGTTTATGTAATATAAACAGGAGTTTGCGGCTTTGCACTGAAGCCTCATTAAAATATGAGAACACGCTGTCCAGGCATGCATTTGGAGTCAGGGCTTTTATTATGCTCATTCCCAGGCTTCAAATAAACATTCCGATGTGACGTCATCTGGTAAAAGTTTGCAGCCATGTGCAGCTTGTAAACTATGTCGCAACATTAGAGACGTCAAAGCGATCACACCGCAGTCATTGAATGTTGGTCAATTGTGCATATGTCCAGAATTGTTACAGTTAGGTCAAGGACGCCCATTGTTTGTGAATTTGCTGCTGTTTGCATGGAGTTGAATTCTCAGATACTAATACATATAATATGATGTTTAAACATGTCGGGCAGGGAATAAAATAAAGATATACAGTGAGGATGGGGGTGTTTATTTATTTTTTTATACCGAATTGTATCATCTTATCGCTTTGGAGTTAGTTTGCGTCGGCATTCTGTCCCATTGTTTACCTGTGATCGCAGTTCATTCCTCAAAATTCGGCTGAAAATATCCGCTCATTGAATTACTGATCTATAAGTTGCAGGAGGATTTTAATAGGGGAAATTGGGTTAAAAAGATGTGACTTATCCACCGGCCGATACGTTAGGACCAATGCTGTTCATCCTTTTGAAATTTCATAAATGACCTTCGGATGCAAGATGATATGAATGCCATCTTAAATGGTTGCTAGACTGGCAGTTACGGTATAATTCTGCCAAGGTATATATTATCCACTTGGCTACATCAATCGTAGAAATAATTCCATTATGTCGGATAAACCAAAATATATCCTCCCATATACTAGTCAGCAAGTGTGAAGAATAGTCTTCTTCAGAACTATAAGACTGAATGGGTTCATATTTGGTGTGGATGTTCCCTAGGTGACTCACATTCAGATTTGTTCAGATGAGGTCACCTGGTCAAATAGTTGCAAAACCAGGGCCATAACTCTATTCCTCCATAGTAATTCTTAGAACGACTTCTTCTCAAGAACCATTGGGCTGATTTAGCTTATATTTGGTATTGAGGGTCCTTGGGTGACTTGAGTTCAGATTTGTTCAAATGGGGTCACTGGGTTAAATAGGGGCAGAGCCAGGGACATAACTCCCTAACTAGTTAGTTATCTCAATTTCTCCGAGCTGATAGTGGAATGTAATCCAATGTATTGATTGCAATCTCAAATACAAAATACTGTTTGAAAGTTTTCAAGTTTATTATTAGTAGTAGTATTAACCATTTCACGACAGGCATCCAAATAAATCACGCATGTCCTATTCTCACAGGGATGACACCACAGGGGTTATGGGGGGGGGTGGAATTTACAGATTTGTTCAATGAAATGTAATTTTTTTTTCAAAACCAATTATGTATACTAAAATGAATATGAAATAATGGACCATTGATCAAGAGAATGGAGCTCCTAGGTTTAATATTTACCCAATATTTATTATTTATTATTTTATAACAAGATATCATGGCAGTGCATTCTCTTATATATGTTAGTCTCCCATAGGGAGCAGGAAAAAATAACAGTTCGAACGGGAATGCTGTTCTGTATTTATTTCTTGCTGGCGGAAAACTGAAATAATTATGATATATAAGAGAATGCACTGGCTTTCAAGGTGAAGGAAATATATAGTCAGGCATCTAAATATATCACAAAGTTCAATTCTCGCAGGGGTTCGGGGGAGGGGTGGGTGGAATTTGTTCAATGAGGTGTCATTTTTTTCCCCAAAACCAATTACATATACTAAAATGGATATAAAATATACAATAATAGACCATTGATCAAGAGCGGAGACCTACTAGTTTCAATATTTTTCCAATATTTATTATTTTATAACAAGATATAATGGGGTGGGTCCTGGCTTCTGACGAGGAGGATTATGTTTCATTAAGCTTACATGATTGGTGTGGTTATTAAAAACCTTTCATACACTTTGTCTGTTTTATTCTTCTGTTTTAACATTTAACATTTTCTATCAGTTGCAGTCATTTATTTAATTCAATGAATCATTAGCCTAATTAGTTAATTAACTGTGTAAATCTTGTTTTATTGGATAGCCATGCAAGGGAGTGAACTCTAAAAACTCACTTATAGCAAGATCATACATATATTTGCGACTATTAATTTGAATATAAATTATTTCAACTACTAGCTGAGTAACGTCTATACCATGACATAACAGCCTTTCTGGCTAATAATATTTAACACAGTTGTTTTACACAGACATGGCTCAATCGAGCTTCCAAATTATGTCTACATAATTTCGGAAGGAGGTATATATAAGATAGATTGACAACACATGAAATATCGACATACTAGTAACAGATACATATGCTCTGAAAAATACTGTCTATGGTCATAGCCATTTTCCAGCTGTTTTAACACGTTCACTGCCGAAAACCAATGGGTAATTCCATCCCGTATGCCAACATGGGATTTGATGTTTTGCCGATAGTAGATGATATTTTACGTATGTATGAGTAATGGTTCGACCAATATCGGGTCATACGATGCTGAAACATGTTATAAGGGAGCATGTCAAAACCTCTTTCGCATATGCGAAAAAAGTTCGAAAAATGTGGCGTCATTGACGTCGTTTTTTTCGACATTATCGGAGTTTTTTCGTCATTATCGCACGCCGTAACGTTGTACGTTTTCGTCAATTTTTCGTCATTTTCGCTGTCTTGGTTCGATGTTTTCGCAATTATCGCAGTTTTGTTTCGCAGTTTTGCTCAAATGTTCGCTGTTCTGTTTCGACATATTTTCGCAGTGTTTGTTTTCGTCAAGATCGCAGCATTATATCCGTCAATATTGCTGTTGTGTCGATATGATTGGCAGGACAGTTTGTGTTCAATAAATACTCCATAGTCGCAGTTTTATACTGATGTGTCGCGAACGGGAAGATGTCGGTGTCCATGCTGAAATTTCTCAGATCGGAGTTTTTATCATAAGAATTCCATTGATTTAATCAGAGTATTCTCTGATATGAAAACTTTCCGATTTGATCGGAGATTATAAATGTAGGCCTATTAGTAAATTTCTCCGATCTACTGAAATCTCTGATTTGGTTAATATCGGACAATTCAAACTTCGTTTAATAATAAACTATTATTAATAGAAGATTATTTAAAGTCCCAAATAAATTATTCCCAGACCCAATTTATATAATAGGATAGGCCAACACAATCATTTCCTACGTTTTGATGTCACACGGTGCCCGCAAATCCGTGGGTTTATAGCAGTGATATTGCATCACTGGTTTACAGTAAATATTACAGTACAGGTTGAAGTCCCCCTAAACCCTAATTGCTACACCGTCGCATTAATACTGCAGAGTGGTACCGTAAACAATGCAAATTTTGATTTCGAAAATCGTTTTTGTGTGTGATTATGTAACTTGTTTTCACTTTGGGTAAACCGTCACCATTTAATTGTGCGAACTATTATGAATAAAAGAATACAGCCGAGGACGACAATAAATTATTCCACAACCCCAATTTATAGTATACTTTCTGTATGCCACGTAGAGTTAATTTCTACAGTTTCAATCTGTCTTTCTAGACCAGACACATATTTTAATGTGGACGCAAATCAGGGTGTTTACGGCATCGTCGGACAGTCGTAAACAATGATTTAATTTTCGCAATATAAATATGAAATCATTGTTAGATATCGGAAGCGCAGCGTCATCATGATTAATTCGTCGGCGACTTTTATACTTTTATTTCAAATCTACACATTTTATTCAATATATATCAGCGATCAGATGCGACAAAGTTAAGTTAATACAAAACATATTATATAATAGTTTGGAATTTCCACGAATTGCACAATCATGTTATGTTGTGCTATTTTTAGCACTAATTTCCCAGGCCAATCCTAGTTTCGTTTTTGTGGGTAGCATTGACTGACAGAGGAGTTGAGTGTTATGTTTTTCTCGATTCTTTATTGAATGAATAATAAAAATATGGATAACATACCATTATAAAACAATGAACTTAGGGGGTATGGCTCTATATATGTCTGGCGTTGATACAATGTGATGAGGGCTTGTTCTATATCGGGCATATTGCTTCAAATGCTGGATCATGTGGATGGACGGTTGTCGCTCCCGTTGTGGGTGGGTGCAGCTGGTTTCAAATTTTTGTGTGATTTCATCTTTTTTCTGCTAGATGTGTGATACCTGGGGTTGTGAAAACCCTAACTTCTTCGTACTGTCGACCTGTGTAAACTGCTGGTCTAATATTTTCCCAACTGTGACTTACTGCGTATATGTCCGCTACCGATAGATCTATTCGATTTCATCACTGTTTCTAGCCATGATCGAACTGATATTATGACATCAAGTCGCTTCATTTTGGAATTTTATATATCAGATGTGTTTTTTTTGTCCAACGAGTTAAACCATTGTTCACTAAATGAGAAGACATCACGACAACAACAAAACTGTCGCACAGTTCACGCATAGTTGTGAGGGACCGGTATATACGTCATTATATGTCAGTAGACCTATATGTTTGTATAGCCTTTTGCTAAATGTCACCCCTTCACACATTTGGAATGGGTTGACTATTGTTTAATTAGGCCTTGTGCGAACTCATAGCTATCAAAACAGTTGAACTGTCAAGTCATTGTACTTGTGTGTTAACCGCATAGAGTTGTTTGTATGGCCTTTGGCTGACAGCCAATAAAAATTCAGCTGGCATCTGATTACGCAGAAGGCAAAAATAAATGCGCGGATTTATGAAGTGCGACAACATCGTATGGATGTTTTAACTTTTCATCGTTTGCGAATATCGATCAATGTTTCGACGTCGCGACTTTCGCGTTGTCGAAAGTTTCGACATTTTACGGAAATTTTGGTCTGTTGTGGTTTCGACGTTATCGCACTTTTATGGCCAGTCACTTTCGACGTTATCGCATTATTTTTCGTCATTTCCGACATTTCGTTTTTGCACATTTACGTCAATTACGTCAAAACTTTTTCGACATTATCGACAATATTTTCGCATATGCGAAAGAGGTTTTGACATGCTCCCTAAGGCTACTACGAGATAACTCGTAGTCGGCAACTGGGACGGAATTTATTAGTGTTTCATCCCTGGTGTCAGCTACGAGTTATCTCGTAGATAAATACAATTACGTTGTCGGTGTCTTAGGTGACGAAGAGTGCTATACATGTACAAGCATATCGTATGTAAGACATCGTAAATGGATTTATATATGATAATTGGTACACACTACGTCGAATAAGATGTAAAAAAAATATAATATGTATTTACCTACGAGATAACTCGTAGCTGGCACCAGCGATGCCCACTGGTGAGTTTCATTCCAGGTGCTGACTACGAGTTATCTCGTAGGAGCTTTATAACACGTTTCATCTTTCATTTGACCCGGATTTGATCGACAAAAGTTGTATAAAGCACGATAATTCCTTTATATATACACAATGTGTCCGGGAATGGTCTAGTTGCGCATGTATATCATGGTTCAGGGACGTACAGAAGATGTCCTGGTGAATTGGATTATCCTACCAAGATTTCTAACTGGACCCCACCCCTTGTTCGGGCTGTGGAAATTGTTGTATCTCAAGCCATCGTAATTATACATATAAAATCGATCAATGGGATCTTGGGCATGTATTGGCGCATACAACAACATTGCTTGCGGTTTGTGTTATTATTGTCCCCCGAAAAAAAATATTTTTGGGGGACTATAGAAACGGGGTCCGTCCGTCCGTTGAGCCGTCCATCACACATTTGAATACCTTCATGGTGTAATCATTTCCTCCTACAGATTTCATCCCAGAGATTTGAAACTTCAGAATATTGTTTCCCATATATTGAAGATGTGCAACATGTATATAAATGACGGAAAAATTATTTTTTGACGGAGTTATTAACCCTTTTCGACTTAGAATATTTCAACATTTTTTTTAATTTTCTGTATGAGGGTACCTTCATGGTGTAATCAACTCCTCCTACAGTTTTTATCCTAGAGATTTGTAACTTCAGAATATTGTCGCCCATATATTGAAGATGTGCAACATGTATATAGATGACGGAAAAATTATTTTTTGACGGAGTTATTAACCCTTTTTGACTTAGAAAATTTCAACATTTTTTTTATAATTTTCTGTATGAGGTACCTTCGTGGTGTAATCAACTCCTCCTACAGTTTTGATCATAGATATTTGAAACTTCAGAGTATTGTTACCCACATATTGGAGATGTGCAACATGTATATAGATGACGGAAACTTTATTTTTTTAAGGAGTTATTAACCCTCTTCAACTTAGAATTTGTTTTTCTTAATTTCTTCAACAAAGCGGCATCGACTTGCCACATTTTCGGGGGACACTGTGGTCTGCTGACCTTTTATTCATGTGGTATGAACATTACTACAAGTTAACTCGTAGTAGCAGTCCCCATGGAACCGTTTACTACGAGTTAACTCGTAGTGGCAGTGAACGTGTTAAATTTTCGCACAGAAGTGAAACAACCTCATTATTTCTACCATACCAGGAATAGACTAGCATGGAATACTCTATTCTGCTCCATGTCATGCACATGGCTGCTTTTTGGGACCCAAACACTGTGTTTAAAGTTGTATTTGTTATGACTTCAATACGTCTTTCTGGGACATATAATGTCCGTAGTAAGGTAGTTCAAGTATTTATCAACCTATTTCGATACAAAGATGTATGTGATGTTCTTTCCTTGCACATTCTGAAGGAACATTAATAGCAGGAACATTATTCGTGGCAAATATCGATCTCTATTGTAAACATCAACAGCAGTATATCCATAAGTCCTATTAAATGCTTTAATGGACATGAGTTGATTAACATAGAGAAGACATTACACCATGCACCTGTGACAAGTTAATGGATAGCTCTTTATATCACAACCTTAAAGGTACTCAATCCGATCAGACGCTCCTACATTACTATTTCTTTGGCTTCGGGGGTAAAAAATATTTGATTTGAGTCGAGGAACCCACCCTTCAAAGCTCAGATTGATCAGATATAGATTTTTGAAGTTTGTGATTTCAATTGTTTGATTACCAGAAACATGGAAGGTCTTGCAGATAAAGATGGATAACTCTAAAATCAAGTGGCTATTATTACCACTTGATTTTAGAGTTATCCATCTTTATCTGCAAGACCGTCCGTTTGACCCTCGTGAGACAATCAGTTTGTGGGCCACAAACAAACAATATAATTAACTTCCTCACAGATTCATGGTTTAATTTCATCTACATGTTAATGTATGGTATTGATCATTTGTCCATGTTTTATTCAATAAAACAATAAATTACACTATATTCTAATAGTATATACTTAGTTTTATTATTTTATAGTCTGTTACATGCAAGGAGAAGTAGTCTGGGGGTGCACTCATCTCTATTTTGAGCAACAAGCAGTTGAAAATTGAACATTAAAAGTAAAATAAAATGAAAAACCACCCCCGCCCATATTTTTTTATTGCATGTCACCAGAAACACAGATACATTTTTTGTTTGCCTACATGAATGAAGTGGATGTAAATATTCTAGTAGAAATGATCCACTTATTATACTTCTCTAATTCAGACTATGAACAAGAACTTAACTGTGATTGAGATCCTGACAGGTTTCATAAATTTGTCTGTGTGTGACCTCAGTGCATATACAGTGTATAACCTGACGGTGAGAGCATTTCCTTTAGTTGGTTATAAGAAAGAACCTGCTGGATACTGGAGTGAACCATCCTCGATATTAATCACAACACTGGAATATGGTGAGCAGTCCTAAAGATTTTGAAAAAATTATGTGCACAGTTAACCCTTTCATGACACATGCAGCATTAAAGTGCCAGTGCATTCTCTTATATCTTTGCGAGTCTTCCATAGGGGGCCTTGCATATATAAGCGAATGCACTGGCTTACAATGGTTAATGTATATATTGTTAGGCCAATATATTCTCTTATATATGGGAGACCCGCATATAAAAGAGATTGCATTGGCACAGGTCACAAAATTTCAGAAAGCACCAGTCATGGAATGGTTAATCATGCTCCTAATTTTGAATCCAGGGGCACTAATTTATTATGGTGAGCCTATGGGAAATAACCTCCTGTATAATTTCCAAGATCATTCAGCCATAAAACATGGCTGCCAACAGCCAGCTCGGATTTTACTCTTTGCATGACTAAATTGTTTGGCATGGGCTACAAGTTATTGGTCGATTAATTATGAAATTTGTCATGGTTATTGACATTGAACTGTAGATGGGAACGAGTTATTTTGAGGTCATTTGGCAAAAAGCCATCTTGGATTTCAAAATTCAATCCATTAGCACCGGCTACAGGCCGGACTTTTCCTCTGCTCATCTTGAAATTTGTCGTGGATGTTAATATTGACATGTAGATGGCAACGAGTCATTTTGGGGTATTTCGACTGCCGGCTGCCACCTTGGATTTTACTCTTTGTATGACTAAATCCTTTAGCATGGGCTACAGGTCATACATAATTGATGTTAATTAACATTGGCGTGTAGATGGGGACGAGTCATTTTGGGGTCAATTGGCAATAAAACATGGCCACCAGCTGCCATGTTGGATTGTACTCTTTGAATGGGCTACAAGTTTGGCAGGAGCTACAATTTGTATCTTTGGTTGGATCATTAGGACATTTGTCATGGCTATTGACATGTAGATGGGAACGAGTCATTTTGAGGTCATTGGGCAAAAAAAATTCAAAATTTAATCCATTAGCATGGGCTACAGGCCGTACTGTTCTTCTGATCATCATTATACGCCAGTTTGAAAAAACGATTGTATTATGTAAATGGGTTGTCTGTCCATCCGTCGTCCGTCCGCTTTTGGATTCCGGATGATAACTTTAGATTGAATCGAATGAACTGAACCAAATTTGGTATGTTAGTATGTTTGCTCTAGCTGTGCATGACTAAATCTTTGGGCACAAATTACAGACCACATCCCTCATCTGATCATCACCAAACTTTATCGGGATGACCTCTAGATGGGAGTCATCAAAGTTCTCCGAATTTTGTTGAAAAACATTGTCCGCCAGTGGCCATCTTGGATTTGACAATTTGTATTACTAAATTTTTCGGCACACCCTACAGGCCACCTCCCTCAGATCACCAAACTTCATATGGAACTTTGGGCTGACCTCTGGATGGGAGCCGAAATTTCTGACAAAACATGGCCACTAGCAGCCATCTTGGATTTCAAATTTGATTCTATCTCCGCACCCTGCAGCCTGCATTTATTGGAGAATTGTATTGAAAATTTACAGGCATGTTTAGGATCTAGATGGGAGCTATCAAAATTGAAATTTTTTTAAATAAAAAAATGTGTCCGCCGGCAGCCATCTTGAATTTTACTCTTTGCATGAAGAAATCCTTTGGCACACTCTACAGACCACATTCCTGATACGATCATTACCAAACTTCATATGGATATTTCGGATGACCACTAGATGGGAGCCATAATTTTTTTCAAAATTTCGTTGCGAAAACATGGCCACCAGTGGCCATCTTGGATTTTATTCTTTGTATGACTAAATGCTTTGGTACACCCTACAGACGACATCCCTTGTCCAATCATCACTAAACTTCACATGAATCATTGAGATGACCACAAGATGGGAGTAATCTATGGGATCTTCTTGGATTTTACTTTATATATATCTGTTCATATTGATATAAAGTATTACTTAGACATTTCAACTTTCCGCATTCGTAATCGCTCCGTTTACTGTAGCACATGAAATTATCCCCTCTCCAAGTTGAGCTACAGTGTCATTGACACTTTCATTTGTTGAAAAATGTCTTTGTATTGGAAATTATGAAGGGCTGTCTTGAAAGAAATGTGCCAAATTTCTTCTGGAGCAGGAACTTTTCCACAATAAAGAAAAAACATCAATGCCAAGCTGCAAAACAGAGTTCAGTCCCCTTGCTAAGTGATGTCTGAATGCTGCCAGCACGTATATTTACTTAATTAAATCTAACATTTTTTATTGAAGTGTTTTGCCAGATACAATTCATTCTGGCTTGATCTAGACCATTTTCAAATGAATATGGACAGTTCTGGTTTTCAGAATAATGCAGAATGAACTGTAACCTACACAAATCTCAAATAAATAAATGCGACATTTTCTTCACATTACGTGTAGGTGCGGGCAGTGGTAAGTCCTGAATAGTGGACTGAACTCTGCATGGAGCTTGCACCAATGCTTTCACTAGTTAAAGATGGTGTATCTCTTCCAGGCCAAAATTACAACAATATAATTTTTATAAAACCCTATTTCAAGAATACAAATATATTTTATGAATAAAACAGCTTTAAAACTGAAAACTTGGGTATATTATTTGTCTATAAAGGTATAGTAAAGTGGATTAATTTGCATTAATTTCTCTCAGTTTAAATGAAATTTGCCTTGATTGAGGCAATACAGTTCTCCCTCTTGGTACGATCCAAATACGCTTGGAACATTTCCGTGATATCGCCTGATGCTTCTATTCTACAAAAGCGCCCGTAAAACTGTCCTGAAAGGTTGTATGTATTGTATCAGAATAATCAATATATAGACAATACCTACAGTTTTTTGTTTGAATACCGATATATCTCTTGAGTGTCTGGAAAGAAATATAAAATTTTCACAAGCTGCTTGTGAAAATTTTATATTTCTTTCCAGACACGAATGAGATGTTTCAGTTATAAAAAAACTGTAGGTATTCTTTTTATTATATGCATCTTATCAATAAATCATCCCTCTCCCTCACCCTCTCTCTCTCTTTCTCTCTCCCTCTCTCTTACTCTCTCTTATTATTGCTGACAGTTGCTAAATTATGTGGTATTTTCACTTTAATAGTATGTACAACAAATTGAACAATATTGTTTGAAAGAAAGATTGTACTAAAGTGTATTGATTTGTGCTCGTGTAAACTGCCTGCAAGCTATATGTACAGTGAAATAATGAAAGCTATGTACAGTGAAATAATGAAAGCTATGTACAGTGAAATAATGAAAGCTATGTACAGTGAAATAATGAAAGCTATGTACAGTGAAATAATGAAAGCTATGTACAGTGAAATAATGAAAGCTATGTACAGTGAAATAATGAAAGCTACAGTGAAATAATGAAAGCTATGTACAGTGAAATAATGAAAGCTATGTACAGTGAAATAATGAAAGCTATGTACAGTGAAATAATGAAAGCTATGTACCGTGAAATGATGAAAGCTATGTACAGTGAAATGATGAAAGCTATGTACAGTGAAATAATGAAAGCTATGTACAGTGAAATAATGAAAGCTATATACAGTGAAATAATGAAAGCTATGTACAGTGAAATAATGAAAGCTATGTACAGTGAAATAATGAAAGCTATGTACAGTGAAATGATGAAAGCTATGTACCGTGAAATGATGAAAGCTATGTACAGTGAAATAATGAAAGCTATGTACAGTGAAATAATGAAAGCTATGTACAGTGAAATAATGAAAGGTATGTACAGTGAAATAATGAAAGCTATGTACAGTGAAATAATGAAAGCTATGTACAGTGAAATAATGAAAGCTATGTACAGTGAAATAATGAAAGCTATGTACAGTGAAATAATGAAAGCTATGTACAGTGAAATAATGAAAGCTATGTACAGTGAAATAATGAAAGCTATATACAGTGAAATAATGAAAGCTATATACAGTGAAATGATGAAATCTACAGTGAAATAACAAAATCGTATTTCACTGTGGCTTCTAATAGATACATACGATGATCTACTTTTCGGTAATTTTCCGCTATTTTATAGGCAAACTTATAATAAAAAATCAATATTAATTGATAGAACCGTTTCCAGGCAGGCATTTTAATTCAATTTTATTAGTTTATACCCTGGAATATATATTATACATATTATGAGATGCACTATATTTAAATCCTCTTTAAATTCACATATAATAACAAATTTGAAATCTATGTGTGGCATTAAATGCAGAATGGTCATTCACTGCTGTCAAAATACATTACCTCCACCATGAAAATCATAAATGAAATCTTATGGCATGCCATTATCATTTATGTTAATGGCTGTGGTCTGTCTCACAACAAAGAAAAGAACTAGTTTTTCAAAACTTGTCACCGATACAGTCGTGTCAGTTCAGTTTATGAGATAATTGCCATAGCTTCCATCGATGATACGCCATTAGAATCAAACCCTACGTAATAAATTGACAGATATCATCTAAATCGGACAGTTTTTACATGCTACTGGCCGTGATATTGTAAGAAATTAAATCTTCCAGTTCAATGGTCTATTCAAATCCGCAAGAATGTGATCATGGTAACTTACCATTGGTAAACAGCTTCTATTGTTTGTCAAATCTCAACAAAGTTCCCCTGGAAAAGGAACTTTGATCAAAATCTTAAACCCTTTCATGATGGGAGCTTCCTGAAATTTTGCAAAAAACCTGTGCTAATGCAATCTCTTATATATGTGAGTCTCCCATAGGAAGCACATCTTCCTAACAATATTTATCTTGACCTTGTAAGCCAGTGTATTCTCTCCTATGGGAGCCTTGCAGATATAAGAAAATACGTCGGCCTAACAATATTTACCTTGACCTAAGCCAGTGCATTCTCTCCTATGGGAGACTCGTATATATAAGAGAATGAACTGGCACATGATCTATAATGCTGCACCAGCAAAGCTCCTGTCATGAAAGGGTTAAAGATGTTATATCTCATCCTGGCACTACTTTCTAAAACAACTATGGGAGACTCGCATATATAAGAGAATGCATTGGCACAGGGTTTTTGCCAACTTTCACGAAGCTCCAGTCAGAAAATATATAGATTTCAAAAATAAAAATCTAATAGCTCTGAGCTTTTAAGGGTGGGTTCCTCAACTCAAAGCCGATATTTTTCACCCCCTGAGACGAAGAAATCGTATTATAAATGGTGCTAAATCGGACAGGGCATCTGTAAGCAATAGCTGAGAAAGTTTCCTAAATTGTCATGAAATTTTCCATGAAAAATATCTTTTAGTTCCAACGGGTGCACCACAGACATTACCCGGGATGTATAGCACATTCATGTGCAAGGAAAAGGAATCAGAGAAAAAACGGAATATAACAATTTACTGGAAGGTAAGTTTTATTATACAAGTCTTTTATAGAACACATGACAACAACAATGGCGGCCTCAATCACCTTTTCATGATTGTTGAGGCACTAATCCAAAAATGAACTGTGATTTTGATAAACCTTACTATATTATATTACTAATTACTAGTTCAATGGTTCTGATGCTATATAAGAAGCGTAAATAAAAGATACGTTTTAGTGTGCTGTGCCCAAACCGGAAGCAAAATGGCATTTGGTCAGTGTCGACCACAAAAAATCAACAAATATCTGTCAATTTCAATTGTCTTAGTCCAAATTTTCATTGACGTAAACCAGCTTGTGATATCTGTAGAGCTAGATATCATGTCTCAATATTCATTAACCTCTTCGCTGCTATAACCTCTGTGTGCTATTTGGTCCTTAGGTACTATGACCTAATTCAGCACACGAGCAGTCGGCCATTATTCATAATTGGGACTCAGATATCGGTGCTTCGGAATAACTGTGTCTCAATGTTTCTAACAGCTAGTGTATGATGTTCCACGATTGTGAACAATAATAGCCTTTCAACTGAGTCAGTTTTATGGTTCTTGTGATATTCCCGTTATATTTTTCCACTAGATATTGGCAATAATGTCAACAGCCAAGCACGCGACGTCATAACGTCATTTAGCAGTGAAGAGGTTAACTAAATGACAACTTTGAAATCACACCAACTATCTAGCCCTTCCATGACTGGAGCTTTCTGAAATTTTGTGAAAACCCTGTGCCAATGCATTGTCTTATATATGCGAGTCTCCCATAGGGAGCCTCGCATATATAAGAGAATATTGGCATATCAATATTTCCCTTGACCTTGTAAGCCATGCAGTGCATTCTCTTAGATATGTGAGGCTCCATATGGGATACTTGCATATATAATAGAATGCACTGGCACCTGATCTTTAATGCTGCACCAGCATCAAAGGGTTAAACAAGATTTGCTCAACCTGGGTAAAAAATGCCAAATTCAGTTAACCCGAGTAAAATAAATGTCCATCTCTGGGTAAAAAATTCCTGAAACCATGGGATCACGACTAATTTAGCATTATTAGACAATGATATAAAAGTGCTAACATCATTAAAATAACCAGTTCAGTAAATATTGTAACAGTTCTATGCAGGCCTGAATTTAGTGTGTCTGACATTTGCAGAATGGGGTCCCCAGAGGGTGAATTTAGGGACACTATCTCGCAAAATGGGCTAGCATCACCAAACTCACCCTCTGGGCACCTCAATCTGCTTAGGCCTCCACTGCTATGGGATACCTAGGATCAGCTTGATGTTCCCCAGTTGAAGTTGGTGATGTTCACACATTAGTCACCTCATTTATGCAATTTATCTTCTGCAAATTATGGGATATATAGACACTGACAAGGGAAAAAGTAACTAAAATTAATGTTAATTTGTCAGACTATAGATATTTCCTAGAAGATGAGGGCTAAGTAGGATGAGGTCCCCAGAGGGTGAATTTGGTGATTCTAGCCCGCTGACAGCGGGTTGGCATCATGAAATTCACCCTGTGGGCAGAGACGTGGCGACAGGGGGGGGATTTGGGGGGGTGTCTCACCCCCCCCCAACTTTGGTTAAAAGTTTCAACAGTTGGAAATTTCATAACTGCCAAAACATTAGTTGGAAATTTCACACCAACAATATGTTGAAAATTTTCTTGTAGTTTGATTTATTGGGGGGAATTAATTGTTTTTGGACCAATATTTGCATATTTTCCTATTTTTGGTAAATTTTTTAGAATGAAATTGTCATCAGTTGGAAATTTTCCAACCTTAGGGGGGGGGGTGACAGGTTGGAAATTTCCAAGTGTTGGAAAGCTTGTGTCCTGGTCCCTCCCCCGTGGCCAGTCAAAAACTGCTAGTTAATTTAAGAAAACAATATTGTCATACATTTGGTCAGCATTGTCATTGGAATTGTCATCAGTTGGAAATTTTCCAACCTAAGTGGGGATGTCGGGTTTGAAATTTCCAACTCTAGGAAGGCTTGATGCTAATCTAGATGGTAGGATTTTGCGATTTTCTTGTTCAGATTTCAAAATTTTCGCACACCGGGCTGAACCATGGTCGGCGCGGTGTGTCTTTGTCCCCGTGGCCAATACAAAACTGCTAATTAGTTTAATAAAACAATATTTTACTACATTTGGTCAAACTTGTGGACTGAAATGGTCATCAGTTGGAGAATTTTCCAACCTGAGGGGGAGTATTAGGTTTGAAATTTCCAACACTATAGGAAAACTTCAATTGAGGCAGTCCAGATGCTATAGGATTTGCAATTTTCTTGTATAGTTTTCAAAATTTTCTCACACCGGGCGGAACAACCATGGTCAGCCCAGTGTGTCCTGGTCTCTTGTCCGTAGCCGTGTGCATTTGTTTGGAGTTAGACCCTCTAGATGTTAGGATTTATGCAATTTTTCAGGTTGAAATATCTGAAAATGTTCTCATACCGGGCGGGAATTTATGAATATATAGGATATAGGATATTAGGCCTGAGAGCACTGAGATGCAAGGGGGGGTGCAAATGGAATTATGCAAAACTTATGTTTATCTGATTCAAGGGGGGGGGGTACAGTTGGAATTTCCCAAGGTGGACACCCCCAACGGAGACCCTATAGCCACGTCCCTGCCTGTGGGAACCTCATTCTACAAATGTCAGACACACTAATTCAGGCTTGGTTCTATGATATGGATATCTTTCAGGAGATAGAGAAACATCAGCAGAATGGGGTGATTGTTGGATATAAGCTGCTGATAGTCAGGGACATTCTTGATAACAGGACTGTTAACATTAGTGATGGATCTATCTTTTATGCAAAATTGGACGTGTATTGTGACTCAGCTTATGATATTTATATCAGTGGTCGAACCAGCGTTGGTTATTCAAATGAGTCCACTGTTCTACATATACCAAACTATAGCCAAGGTATTTAATTTATTTTTTCTACCGTACAACTTTTTTGTGGTATTTCATAATGTACTGAAAATTTTGATTTGTGCAATGATTATAACACTATTTTGAAATTTGTGGGATACTTGTCATATTTTTCTCAATTAAAGGTGAAAAGAATGTATGTTCTCGGGCATATTTAGTAGCATAACAATAGGTGCTGTAAAACTAATTGAACTATTTCACCAGACCCATTGTCCTAGCAACTGTAAGCTCCTCCCACTAATGAATATGTGTGGAAACGTTCATTAATGTATATTTCATGATTGACTGAGCATATTTCTTGATTCTGTGCCATGTTGTCTTCACAGTAATTACAATACTGTAAAAGCACAATTTTTTGTGCTCATCCAATATTCATAGTTTTTATGGTTGTGCTTAAAGGATTGCTATCCTGATGAAACAACAAAACACTATCGGAAAGCCACCCCTAATGTGATCACAATGATCCAAGTCCCATAACAATCGCGTAATAAATAAGCCGAAAAATAAATAAATAATACCCCCATCGGTTGTCGGCTATCTCCGTCGCATTTCCTCATATGACGTCAAATGAGTAAACTAATTAAAAACACGGAATCGGAGTTAATTGTGTCTACCTATATGATGTCTTATCATGTCACCTGGTTGGATCGACCAATGAGGACGCTCCGTTGGTAGAAGCATATCAGGAGACATGGGGTCGTCATCTTTGTAGCCCGTCCCATATGGAATCCATATGGGACGGGCTAGGTTCCCATATGGGGTCGATGTCCGCCATTTTGTTTTTCATGGAACTCTGCCGCCTCGGGTATATTTTCGGTGTATTTTGGCACCAAGAAAAGGGATATCTGTCGGAAATCAAGTTCTGTTAATTTAAAGACATAGTACCATATACCAAAACCTGCATGTGATATATTTGAGAAATTCTAAACACTCATAAATTAATTATCAAACTCAAGTTTGATGTCCTGCTTCTGGTGATTGGCCATTGATTCAATGCGTTGACGTTCAACGCCCATGACGCGTCACTGTGACGTTACACAAGTTAATAGCCATAGACAAAAAATTTACTTACTGGCAGGTAATCAACTTCGTACAAGTAATTCAAATTCTCACACGGAAAACATGATATGTGGATGACATGATAAAATCGTTACAGGGCTCGTTGTTGCCGGCTACAGTGACATATGAGGCTCAGCGAGATTAATATCGGGCTCGGCTAGCGCCTCGCCCGATATTAATCTCACTTCGCCTCATATGACACCGTATCCGGCAACAACTCGCCCTGTAACTTATAATATGAGTGGCGATGGAAAATGCGGAATCAACATCAGCATGTGAGTGTAATGGAATTACTGCGGGTATGCCAATAGCATTGTGTACACGTGGTGAATTGTCATCGCCCGGTGAGTTATCTTCACTTGTGATTTGTCATAAGTGCTGTTTGGAAAGTTATTGTTTTGACAAAACATTATAGAAGGCCGATTGAGCGGGGTAGATAGTTAATAGTGGCAGACCCACAAATTTATGAAAATCGATACCAACAAAATGATAGCCATTTGCACTATTCTGATTCGATTTTGAGTCATGCCTAGCTTACTGCAGGCTTAGTTTTGTCTGTCTGCATAAAGAATTTCACTAAGTCGATGGCTCATTCCATTAATAAGTCTAATGAATATAAATACCTGTGTTCTCCCTGTGTTATATAAATACCTGTGTTCTCGATCAGGCAGTTATCCATATAACAAACAAATCTATATATATTTTTAACCCTTTCCATACCAAATACTCATTGACGAGTAGTTCCATTGGCAAATGTTCAGATAATAAATTTTGTTGAACTTACGTAAGTTATCTGAACATTTCTTCCTAATAAATTGGAATCCTTCAACACTTTTATTATATGTCGTCTGCTTATTTTTTCTGAAAAACCCTCCAGATGAACAATAGACCAATCCAATGCATACTTTTATAACTTTGTGGGATAATTCATTTAGTACAGAAAGGGTTAAACATGGAAAATTGGAAATTGAAATTTAACTCAGATGCAGGTGAAGTGGGAGGAGACTGAAAACAACTACCAGTATTTGCCATAAACAAAATTGACCAATAAATAACGGCCGTAGCTCCATCTATAGCGCTGTAGACAGGTCTCAAAATATGGTGCTGGACATTTGCAGAATGAGATCCCCAGAGGGTGAATTTAGTAATGCTACCACATACAGCGGGCTAGAGTCACCATCCTCTGGGGACCTCATTCTGCATGGCCTCATCTGCTATGGGAGACGTAGACTCAGATTTAATTTCCCAGATGGTGAAGATGGTTATATTCACACATTGTGCACCTCGATTATGCATTTTGTCTTCTGCCAATTTGGGGATATAGAAAAACTATTAAACTGAAATAAAAAACTAAAATACTGGTTAAAGGTACTCAATCCGATCAGACGCTCCTAAATTACTATTTCTTTGTCTTCGGGGGTAAAAAATATTTGATTCGAGTCGAGGAACCCACCCATCAAGGCTCAGATTGATCAGATATAGATTTTTGAAGTTTGTTATTTCAATTGTTTGATTACCAGAAATGCGATGTCAAAAGGACGGTCTTGCAGATAAAGATGGATAACTCTAAAATCAAGTGGTTATTATTACCACTTGATTTTAGAGTTATCCAACTTTATCTGCAAGACCGTCCATTTCACCCTCGTGCTTCAATCGGTTTGTGGACCACAAACAATAGAAATTGAAAAGTTCAAACATCGATATCTAATCACTCTTAGCTTTGATGGGTGGGTTCCTCGATTCGAATAAAATATTTTATAATAATAATAATAATATTTAAATGATAAAATTGCATAAAATATGCATACAATACAATTAATCATCAATTTAGGAACAAGTCCTTTCGGACTTTTAGTCCCATCAACATATATTTATATTAGCATAAATTAATGTGAGTCAATTTTTAAAAATCTGTTTCATATCTCCTGTGATACAAATGTACGTCGATTTGTTCTTTAAAGTGTAGAAGTCTTGGAGCTTCTACAACGATTTCTGGCAACGAGTTCCATTCTGCGCATACTCTGCTCGAAAAGAAAAACTTACGAATGTCCTTATTTTTGGAACAAATGCTTAGTTTCCATGAATGTCCCCTGGTTGATTTATATTGCGCTTTCTGAAAGAACTGATCCGGGATGGAATTATATTGACTGTGTAAATATTTGTAGATTTCAATGAGATCACTTCCTAGCCTTCTGTATTTAAGGGATGGTAGATTTAGAAATACCATTCTGTCTTCATATTCGTGCTTTCTGTAACTCTGTAACTACACACAAGGCGCGTTGCCCTTCTTTAGACATGCTCAAGCTTTTGAGATTGTCCGATAAGATGTGGAGACCATACGTTATCACGGTATTCTAATATCGGCCTCACCATTGAAGCATAGAGTCGTTTTTACCCCTGAAGCCAAAGAAATAGTAATTTAGGAGCGTCTGATCATATTGAGTAACTTTAATTTGATAATAAATATTCTTTCCAGAGAAGAATAAATTTAGTGATGCTAGCCTGCTGTGCAGGGTAGCATCACCAAATTAACCCTCTGAGAACCTCATTCTACAAATATCCCGCACCATATTTTGAAGCCTGGCGATAGATATAGCCATGAGTTTTAAATCTATGTCATTCAGATGTTGTTACATAAGAAATCATAAATTCTCCAATGATGAAGTTTTCTGTGTCTAAAATTATGAAGCTACGCAGTTTGTGCATTTGGTAGCCTATATTATATATAGAATGCATCGTTATAAAAAAAATTTGCCCTCTGCAATTCGCCTCTACACATTGCTCATATATTTCAAGGACTGAAGTAAATTGGATGTTATTGGCTGTAGTGTATCATTGACTGGAATTTGGAAAAATGATTTCCAAACTTCTGGATATAATCCACCCCTAATGTTCATTTGTCGGTAGGCAATAGAACACTTGTGTCTTCAGAATTGAGTACTCTTACTATAGTGGCAAAATCATAGCTGCAAATGTGATGGCGGAATTATGATTATGGTGACGTCACAATGTAACTTTCATATTTGTGGCTCTGTAGATATAGACACTTCAATAAATAATCATGTGGCCATTCAAAATGTGATTTTAAAATCAATTGATTGTGCGATGAGCAAGAGCTTGGTAGAACGCCTGAGTTCTAAATGTTTGAATTCCATTCTGGCATGTGTGAATTAAGCATAATTCATTATTAAATGTGAATTTGGCCTCCCATAGAATGGTAGTCCCAATCGAATTGGACGCTCTTTTTGAGAATTTTTTATTCTGGACATTGATGTTTCACAATGCACAGCTAGGTGAATTCAGATTTATGTTTCAGATGAATGTTTCAGCTGTAATATGGCTAGAACAATCGTATACGGTTTATCTTATAATAACGAGACTTACGAACGAGACTTGCCTATTTATTTCCTGGTTGCCGGCAATGATTTAAAAAAAATAAAATGTGTTTATTACCTGCATTCCACAAACTGTGAGATTATATGGAGGTTCTGGAGCGCCGGGTTTAAGACATCAGATTGGGAGACTCACAGCAAAACGGGAGATTATACAGTTCTCGTGCTTCCCATTTGAACGTTCTGAAACGGAGAGTTTGGTACTCAAAACTGTGATGCCACACAGCCCATTTTATACATATGGGCATAGAAATTGGAACTTTTGGAAGGGGTGCGACTAATCAACTACTGTAGTATTCGATTACCTCTGTCGACTAATCGACTCCTGAAAATGATAGTGATGCGGACCGGACCTTGGGTGGTCCGGTCCACTGCCAAGGCGGTCCGGTCCGGTCCAGGCCATTCCGGTCCGGTACACATGCCTGGACCGTTCCAAAACGGTCCTGTCCACCTATAATAGGCTATATGTTAATGAATTCTCTGTTTTCTCAAAGTTTTTACTCTGTATAGTACAAACTATAAGGTTACTGAGTTCAGTGAATTGCAATGAGTTCATATATGTTAAAACTTACATTGTTTGCCGATTGTATGCATCATTGTCTGTCTCTGGTGGGATATACTGGGAACGATGCACGATAATAGTATTTCTAGTAATGCGAACATGCACTAATTAAATGTATTGGACATATATATAGCTATAGGGCCAGAATGTGTTATAACCAATCTAACGTGACACTCAACTGATCGTATGCATGATTCGTATCAGTCTTATTTTCATTAAATTGAAATTTAAACGAAAAAACTTTTCTGATGACAATTATACAAATGTGTACTAATATGACTACTACATTCATATTGGAGTCTTGGAGATTGTGATGGCTGATTGTATAGTCCTGACAATTACAGTTATATACCTAAGTACAACTACTATTGGATTAATGTTACTGTATTGTGTATATGTACTATGTAATGTGGTTTCCATGTTTCTTCGATAATTATAACTGTGAAAAACAATAGAATACTCGATTTGATATCCATCCAAATTGATTAGTTGATGCCATGTTACACTGTTTATGACAAATAGTTCCATACGCATTCAGTTGCATGTTTGTCGCATTGATAGTGTGCTACATAGTGTTGGCCAGTGTTACGCTAATACATTTTAAGGAAAGTGACATGTACAAAGTACATCTATACATTGTTTTCGTGGCATAAAACGTTTATTAGATATTAACCACTTGAGTGTGCCAATACATCGTTGCTAATTGATATGACGGCAAATACGCAATAATATTTGCGATAATTTATTATAATAGAAGTAAAATAGTGGACGGGACCGGAGAGTACCGGACCGGTGGCAAAAAGCGGTCTGGTCCGGTCCAGTGACACCCGGTCCAAAGCGGTCTGGTCCGCATCACTATGAAAATCCCTAACCGTTTCTACGCTAAATATAATTGCTATACTTCATAAAAATAGCCCTGCAAAATTAGGTCTTTTTTGTCTATTTTCAGCACTGTTATGACATGATTAATGATAAATATTGTCCTTTGTGCTGCATTAGTTTATCATTTTTACAGATCATTGTGTACATCTCAGCATAGCAACATTCAAGTCTATGGTTAACAACAAGACCATCTTCGACATTGATTGGAAACATTTGACAGAAGCGCAACATGTAAAAGAATATATTATAGTCTGGTGTGTTAGAGAGGACACACAATGCAAGGTAAAGCTGTTTTATCATATGCCCAATAATAGAATATCAGAAATATCACTGACAGATGATAAACATATTCCCCCATTCTTTAGATGTAGAAATGTTCATTTTCACACTGTCTATGCATGACCTTTTTAATTCCATGTATTCTTAATTTCATGTTCACAACAGGGGTCACACTGGCCACAAAATTCTTTTCAACATTTTTTTTTATAGCAATTTCTTAATTTTTGGACAATTTTCAGAAATGTTTTCCAAATTGTAAAACCCAAGATATAGGATCATTTAGAAAATTTAAACTAAAACAAGAACATAATAATAACAGAAGGCAAAACAAATGGAAAAATAAAACATATGCGCAAAGCAAAAAATAATGACATTATTTCAAGATTGATTTTTATGAGAAAGTTGACACTGCAAGTGTGCACCAAAATGACCCACAAAAACTGTAAAATAAGTCAAGGTGGTAGGTATCATTATATCAACATAAATTAACATGAATTATTAGCTCAACTTTATGTCTGCCCGTCAACAATTTCCGTTTTTTCCATTTACTCATAAAAGTATACATTGGAATGATCTATTATTCATTTGGAGGATGTTCAGGTAATAAAAGGCGACAGACAGATGAAAAAATTATACAAGTTTGTTGAACTTTTGTTGACCTCATGTAATCTCTGATAGATGGCAAATACAGTAATGCTCTAATTTTTTTTGGCAAATTAAATCCTCATTTACTGGGCTCACAATCAATAAATTTTTTTTATTTAACATCGAACATTCTATGTAATTTATAATAACATAAATCCACTCAACCAAGTGAAACATCATTGTTACTTGACAATATACAGTAATGCCCTAAGTAATCGACTCCCTAACCACAGCAGAATTATGGGTAACTTTTCAGGATTTAGTCGGAAATATGGCTTGTTGCCATTCATCGGCAACATGATGAATGGCAACAAGCCATATTTCTGACTAAATCCTGAAAAGTTACCCATAATTCTGCTGTGGTTAAGAAGTCTATTAATTAGAGCATTACTGTAGGACCATCTTAATCCTTCATGGACCACGTGATCTCCACTTTGATAAAACCCAAAGTAAGTTCTCTCTCTTTTTCACTTTCTATCTATAGAGCTAAGTTGACTGTTTTTGTTTTATTCAAAAAACATTTATTTCCTTTGATAATTATTGATTTGGTGAAGTTGCGCTCGCATATTTTATACCGTTTTTATCTTATCATAATCCACCTTCGGTGTGGACAAAATGTTCTGCTTTTAATATATATGCTTTTTTCAACTCCTGGGTTTGTTAACCCTTTCTAGTTAGAATGGGATTTACCAAAAAGTTCAGTGGGCAAGATACTTCTAGGAGATATATATTTTACTTATTTATATATATTTTTTCCCATTCACTCATAAAAGTATATATTGGAATGAGTAGGGATAGCTACTCATCAATGAGTATTTTAGTAAGTGTTAAGTAGGTGTTCTTGTAATCTTTGGATTTGGAAACATAACAGCTGTGAGAAATCCTTCCGAGGAGACAGGAGCGATTGCTCTTGCATGCATATGCACTCGCAATTTTTAATTCACAAGTGCCAAAATTCTCACTCGTCCCTCTTGTCAAAATGTTCATGGTCACTGTACTAGTTGATTCAATAATGAACTTTTTGAAAGTATATTTAGAACCTTTCCTATCTCAGTTAAATTATTGGCATGTGAACGATTATCTGGACATAGGTCTATCAAAAAATTACATGTTGTTTGAGAAAAACCCAACTTACGATTATATTATGGGCGCAATTACACCCGTCTTCTGAGTGCGAGAGCAAATAAGTGCTCTCGCTGTGTTTTCCTCATGGGAAGGACTGTGTGAGAAATCATAGATTATGTGTGTCAGTGAGTCACTTTTACTTAACCCTTTGATAACTGGAGCTTCCTGAAATTTTGTGAAAAACCTGTGCCAGTGCATACTCTTATAATATATGTGAGTCTTCAATAGGGAGCCTCGCATATATAAGAGAATGCATTGGCCTAACAATATTTACATTGACCTAGTAAGCCAGTGCCATTCTCTTATAAGAGAATGCAATGGGACATGATCTATAATGCTGCACCAGCACAGCTCCCGTTATGAAAGGGTTAAGTAGTACTCTCTAATTTCTTCCTCTCAGGGACAGATTAACTGGTCGAATGTGGGTTTAAATACATCAGCTTCACTAAATTTAAAGGAAGCAGACTATATGTTTGGTGTCTCCTCCATAACTGAGACAACATCGTCACCTATACAATGGAATTACTGCATTTATCGCAAAGATGCTGGTAAGTGTCTAGATACATTAAGATGCTGGTAAGTGTCTACATACACAGTATAACACTTGTGTTACTGGTCATCAGTTTATGGAACCAGAGTGATGATATGACCTCTTGGCTGCTATATGTCTGTACTAAGTACGGATGTAAAATGTCATGCTGTGTGCTGTACGTCCGTACTGAGTACAGACCTACTGCAGCACACTAGTGGTCGCTCACTGTTCATAACTAGAACTCAGAAATCAGTGCATCAGAATCAATGTATCTCGAAGCTTCAAACAGTGTATCTGTTCCAGGATTGTGGATGATAATAGCCTTTCTATGGGGTAATTAAGTCTTGTGGTTTTTTGGGATAATCCCGTTATATTTTTCCACTAGAAATTTGCCAGAACGTCAAATAGGAGGCAGTGAAGAGGTTTTTAGAAGGATAGTGCAAGAGGCTTTGTCCTAAAATGTTATCCTTCCGCGATTGCAATAAACTATCAGCCCTTTCATGACTGGAGCTTCCTGAAATTTTGCGAAAACCCTGTGCCAATGCATTCTCTTATATATGCGAGTCACCCATAGGGTACCTCGCATATATAAAGAATACATTGACCTAACGCTATTAACCTTGAGCTTGTAAGCCAGTGCATTCTCTTATATATGTGAGGCTCCCTATGAGAGACTGGCTTATATAAGAGTATGCACTGGCACAGGATCTTTCGTGCTGCACCAGCGCAGCTCCTGTCATGAAAGGGCTAGTAAAACATGAGCTGTTCTGTCCTTATTACATACCGACTGAAATCTCCTTATGATAACTTATTGTCATCTGATGATTTTTTTATGCTATTTTCTAATCTAATCATGTGCGATGATGCTTTTATTTTAAAATATTTACATTTCTACATGCATTCACACTGTGCAACTTTTAAATCGTGACATTGGCGGTTTGAAATCGCATTATGTGATGTCACGCACTAGTCCCAATTTGTTTCCATATTATATGCATGCAACTTGAATTTCACTATTAGAATTTTATTGAAAACAGTTGAGTGTAAATATAAATAATGAATGTAGAACAGTTGTTGTGTATGGATGCAAGTTGGTCTGACATTTATAGCTCAACTTGACGAAGTGCATCTGCCAACAATTTCCTTTGGCATACCCTACAAGCCACATTCCTTATCCGATCATAACCAATTTCATATGGATCTTCGTGGTGACCTCTTGATGGGTGCAATCAAAATTTGTTTTAAAAACATGACCGCCAGCAGCCATCTTTGATTTCACATCTGAATTCATTGGCACACCCTGCAGCCCATATTTTTTGGAGAAATTTTTGAAGATTTATAGACATATGTTCAGATCATCTCAAGATGGGAGCTATCGAATTTGAACAATTTTCGATAAAAAACATGACAGCAGGCAGCCATCTTGGATTTTACTCTTTACTTGACTAAATCCTTTGGTTGGAGATGCCACGATTACTAATTTTGATAATCGATCATCATTAATCGACAATAATCGATTAATCGAACCTAATGTTAATAACATCAGTGGAAGTATTCCATAATATGGGCTATTGGCTGGGTGCTGATTAACTGCTGTCGCTGGTTGTTTGAAGCATCAGCTGGTGTAATTGTTATGTTAATCAAGTGCAGCATAAACCATCGGTAATGACTACTGAGCACAATTTATTCAATACCAGCACAGTTCTCGGCGATGTCATGGTTATAATAGTTGGAACGAACGTAGCAATCAGTGTTATGAATAGCCAAACATACAAACAATATAAAGGTAGGAATGCATGCATCATGATGGACCGTCGGTGGTTCCTTAAAAATTAATTTAATTTTACGGAAACTAGAAGTTTCAGAAAATCCCTGAGCGTGGATAACAATCCCAAAGGTGGGCACCCACCCGAAAATTTCAGTACTCAGAACAAGTTAAGTATTTCATAATAGTTAGATTCATTCAGCAGTCAAAACACGATAAGCAATAGCCTGTACTAATATCATCTAAGTATACCTATGTGAACAAAGTATACTCGCAAATGACATCGCGCAGAACATCACTGATTAAAATGCCGTAGGTTTCCTGGTTTTCGAGAGAATGTCAATCAACTCCCCACTGGTCCAATCAGATTCAAGGGGGAGTGCGTTCAGTTTATTGATCACAGTGATTGTCAGCAAATTCAAAGACATAGTGCTGCCTTTCTTGTACAAATATACAACAATGTCGCCATACTTTCAAAGCTGCAGTGCCGCCAATTTGTAGAATATAAATGACCCGAAGAGTAACCATGTCACATCATCAAATGCAACATATATTAGTAGTACCCATGTTGTCAGAATCTCTTTGATACGCGATCAAAGGTTGTTAACCCCTCGGTTGTAGTTTAAACTGTGTAAAACAAACGCGGAATTCAATAATACCCAGCATTTTCCAACGTCCGAAATAAATAACGCAGATTAATCGACGATGGAAATGGTAACCGATTAATGGCTTTATCAACGGTTCATTCATTATATGATTAATCGTGGCACCTCTACCTTTGGTACACCCTACAAGCCATATCACTCATCCAATCGCCACCAAACTTATACGGTTTTGTGGGTTGACCACTAGATGGGAGACATCAAATTTTTGTCATTAAAAAAAAATGGATTCACATCTGAATCCATTGGCACACCCAACAGCCTATATTTTACAGGCATTTTCGATCAAAAACATGCCAACTTAGGTTTTACACTTTGCATGACTAAATACTTGGGCATGCCCTACAGCCAACATTTATCATCCAATGGATTCCAAACTTCATATGTCTCTTCGGGTTGACTTCTGATATTACTTAAACATTTCAACTTTTCGCAACCTTATCTGTAAATTAGGTAATATATGACACTATCCCCTCTCCAAGTTGTGCTACAATCTCATTGACATTTCATTATGTGTGGAATACTTTTGCATTCCACACAAAATGTCAGACCAACTTACAATCATAGTCCATGGAAAACAAGCAAATCAACATCCATTTCTTAAGTTTCTTTTTCGTTGCCGAGTCCAGTGTCATTTATGTTGTGTGACATTCCATGCCACACATATGTGGAATGGCTTACAAATTATGACACAGGCTGAAACATAGTATAAGTGGGTTTTTCAATAACATTGTATGTGTGAAAATGTGTGCATGTAAAAAATATTTCCCTCTCTGGATTCACCTGGAAACATGTTAATAGCTTTTATATAAATGAAGAGGCTAAATTATGTGTGTATATTTAATCTAAAGTATGAAATTTGTAGAGAGTTAATTAGAATTTTTTATTTTTTGTTTTTTAGTTCCTCAGGCACCACCGAAAAGCATAAAGTTGCAGTCGAGGGTAAATGCACTTACTGTGCTATGGCAGGCTGAGTTGTGTATGGAATCTGTGGCATTAGTCAGGGAATATCGACTAATCTACTGTCGTTATGATGATGAGAAATTATGCTACGGTATGTATGTATCTGATCACTCATCGAATGTTCATCTGTTTTAATTTCTGAAAAAAACTGCATCTGATCTATATAAAGCTGCTGTAACCTGATTTTTGTGTCTTACAAGACAATGATGTAAAATAATACTGATTTTATTTTTAAAAAAATTGACATCTGGAGAGAGTTGTATTAGATGGGATGGTGGTATTGTCAGCTTTCAGTGTTAACTGTGGGCAATGACATTGGTAATATGCATATGGGTAAATGTTTATATCAGATTCCAACAACAAAAATTTTATTTTTTTTAAATGCCGCTTCAGTTATCAGAATCAATTAATTGCCCAAAAATAATACTAACCACAGTCAAATATATTATAAAATTGCCCAAAGCGTGTTATTTATCAACATTTTATTCAAATATTTTCCAGGCCGTCAAAAATTACGTATCTCGGGAAATAACAAATTTTAAAAATATTAGCTAATAATTGTACTAAAAATACACTAAACTGTTTAATAGCTATAATTTAGCTATACTAGATAATAGCTAAGAATTACACTGAAACCTAGCTAAAACTTTAGTTAATATCTAGTGTAGCTAGAACTTAGCTAATAATATATGCCAGAACTTAGCTAACATATTATATAGTTTTTAGCTTGATAGAAGATTTGACCCCAAGGATGTTCCAATATGCTAAAAGTTATATAGCTAATTCAACATAGAAAATATCATTCTGTTCTAGAATTTGGCTAATTTGACACAGACAAAGTTTATGATAACTACACATACTAGCTGAAAAGTAGCTAATCCAACTTAGAATTGAGACACAATATAGTGAACTTAACTAGAATCTAGCTAATTTTACACAAACAAATTACAAAAAAATTCCACCTAGCTAAAAGTTAGCTAATACTAAAAAATAGCTAATTCAGCTTTGAATACAAATTTCATCTTGGCTAGATCTGGGTCACATGACTGAGTCATGTGAGACGTCATGTGACTCTGCAGACGTCACTGTTATCTATGGCAGACATTTTGAATCAACTGTGCACTGAGTTCAAGTTTATCCATGTTTTATCACAACAATCTTCAGGTAAGTTATTGATTGTGTGGCTTTAATGTTTTCTATTTGACTCATAGAATATGGTTGTAGTGATATTTTTATTTATGATATTATTTTAACAATTATTTTTCCATTTCCAAGAATGACCTTCAGGACCACTATCTAGAATATATAACTATATACAGTATTAATCAGCTAGCATCCAGACCATACTAAATCTTAGCTAAATATTAGCTAATTTATGTAACTATAAAGTAGCTAATTGTTAGCTAGATGATAGCTAAATATTATATTTAGCTAATATTTAGTTATATTCTAGTTAAAATTTAGCTATTTTTAACTGGTATCTAGGAGGCCCCCACCCCCAGCCCCCATGGAATAAGGAATACCACTTAACACAGAGGGTGGAATACGGAATACCAGTTAACAGCCATATGGAATACATAAAAAAGATATGAAAACTTCATTTTTTGGAAGGTCGGCGTACGAATACCGGTATTTTTGGAATACCGAATACCTCCTAACAGAGGGGCCGGAATACGGCGTACCTCATAACAGGGCATGGAATACGGCGTACGAAAAAGGGGGGTGGGGGCCTCATCTAGTACAGTATTAATCAGCTAGCATCCAGACCATACTAAATCTTAGCTGAAAATTAGCTAACTGATGTAACTAAAAAGTAACTAATTGTTAGCTAAATGATAGCTAAATATCTAATGAGCATAATTGAAATGGCTAAATGTTAGCTAACACTCATAGGTTTTGCCAAAGGAAATTCATCTTAGCTAATATCTAGCTAATATCAGCTAATATCTAGTTAAGCTAAATAGTAACTAGGATATTGACCAGACCTTAACTAAATGTTAGCTAATATGTCTGGCTAATAATTGGCTAATAATTAACTAGAATATAACTGATTTTTGGTAGGGGTAATTCATTGACTCGAATAAAATATTTTTTACTCTCAAAAGCCAAAGAACTTGTAATTTGGGAGCGTAAATTCGGATTGTGCATCTTTAAACCCAAATTAGTGAATAACTCCTCATCTCCCTATCTACATAGCGGCACCCTGTTTCAATGGTTAGGATTTCAGACTCATAACGTTATGACATCAAGCACTGCAAGTTCAGACTCGGCTTTCAAAGATTTAAAAACTTCAAAACACCCTGTTAGTCACTTCCGACATGTGACTTAACAGTTGTCACAGCACACTTGCCTGTTAACAATACCAATTTGAATGAAGAACACTGATTTTATTTCATAAATTAACCTACCTCATATCGCTCAGAATATATCACTTTAACGCTTCCAACTCGCATCGTTCCATTTCCGGTGTGGCTTTTTTAATCACCCACTGATGTGACGTCACACCGGAATATACCCCTGCCTAAATCAGTTTATCTACTTTGCGTCCTCGGAGCAACATCGTTTCTAATCGTTCGTCTATATTATGATGGACTCTGTTCACATTATAAGCCTCTAGCTTGGTGAACGACACTTTATATGAGGATTATACAGTATTTGTATGCCTCGTATTTTGGTCAGAATATGGCCTCATTTTACAAGAGATTTTTGTCTTTGTCCACGGAAAAAATGGTGGAAAATTCGCTGTGCAGTATAGCCTACATTGGCTCCAGCACCTCAAGATCAAGATAAAGGAACAGAAAGTCCCCAGTGCTAGTGCCAGTACGGTATAGACTAGACACGGACTCATTCTCGGGCTGACAGCTCAGAAGAATCATTCCCTTGAAAACTCTTAACAGAGAAAAGGGACAGGTTTCACTTGGAAACATGTTAATAGCTTTTATATAAATGAAGAGGCTAAATTATGTGTGTATTTTTAATCTAAAGTATGGGGTCGTTCGGCATGTGCATGTTCAGTCTCGGCTTTCAAGATTTAAAAACTTCAAAAAACCCTGTTAGTCGCTTCCGGCATGTGACTTAACAGTTGTCACAGCACACTTGCCTGTTAACAATACCAATTTGAATGAATACCGGTTTGAGTGAATATACAGTATGTTTGCACTCACTTGTGGCTGTTCTCTGTCTTTTTATCTGGTGACCATGCGATGATACCCCAAATTACCTGAGGCCTGGTTGACTCTCTTTCTGGTCAAGACAATTCTGTGATGGACAACAAATTTTCACAATCAACTGTGACAGAACATGTGATGGAGATATGCAGTGTTCACACTGCGCCAAAAAGTTTTGGCCCTTCTGATTTTATTTTAGCAAATTAAATCCTCATTTACTGCGCTCTCAATCAATAATTTTTTTGGCAAATTAAATCCTCATTTACTGGGCTCACAATCAATAATATTTTTTTATTTAACATCGAACATTCTATGTAATTTATAATAACATAAATCCACTCAACCAAGTGAAACATCATTGTTACTTGACAATATACAGTAATGCCCTAAGTAATCGACTCCCTAACCACAGCAGAATTATGGGTAACTTTTCAGGATTTAGTCGGAAATATGGCTTATTGTTGCCATTCATTGGAAAGCTCTAGCCGAGAGCTTTCCGATGAATGGCAACAAGCCATATTTCCGACTAAATCCTGAAAAGTTACCCATAATTCTGCTGTGGTTAAGGGATCGATTACTTAGGGCATTACTGTACCACTACCCACCATCTACCATTCAGCCTTGTGACTGACAATGTATCCATTGGTGTTAATCCTCATTAATGTTTTATTGCATTTGGTGGCCAATTGTTTGATAGTCCACTGCCCCAATCCATTTTGTGGCTCATTAAGCTGTATCACTTAATCAATTAGCTGGCCCAGTCAATGTTAAAACAATGTAAATATTTATTTATCACTCATTTTATCATGCTAACATATAATGAAGAACAATGAATTTATTTACTGTTTTATGCATGCATGCTGGTTACGACTTCTGGTATTTTAGCATTTTCGAAAAACATTGGCCAATTTGGCATACAGTAATGCCCTAAATAATCGACTCATTAACCACAGCAGAATTATGGGTAATTTTTCAGGATTTAGTCGGAAATATGGCTTGTTGCCATTCATCGGAAAGCTCTCAGCCATATTTCCGACTAAATCCTGAAAAATTACCCATAATTCTTCTGTGGTTAAGGAGTCGATTATTTAGGGCATTACTCTATGAATGCACGAACACTGGAGATGTGATCGTCAGTACAATGCTGACCACCTCAGGAGAAAGTACAGACGTCTTGACGTGATGTCTTCGGCTGATCTCCATTATAGCCACACCCATTTAATAAAATCATGTTATAATAACTGATTGGAACTAATTTCTACCTATAGGTTGGCATCCATCATCCATCTATCCATCCATCAAAAATTTCCTTTGGCACACCCTACAGGCGATATCCCTTATCCGATTGTCACCAAATTTCATATGGATCTTTGGGGTGTCAGTGACCTCGATGGGAGCCATTGAATTTTTCCGAAACTCGTTAAATATATGGCCGTCAGCAGCCATATGTACAGCCCACATTTGTTCATCCTATTGATTCAAAATTCCATATGAATCTTCAATGTAGGAGCCATTGAATTTCTCTGAATTTCATTTAAAAATATATTCATCAATGGCCATCTTTGATTTCACCTTTGAATCTTGACACACCCTTTAGCTCACACTTACTGTTGGGTCTCTTTTGAATTTCAAGGGCCAGATTGGACTTGCATGGGATTGTATTTGCATCATCAATTCAATCCCTTCATTGTATCACTTCAACTTTTCTTATTGTTAATCCTCCCATCAACTGCAATGCATGCCATAACATTTTCAAAATTATCCCATCTCGCAAGTTGAGCTACAGTATCATTTAGCCTTCGGAATTAGGAAAATATGTCCCATGGCAATTTAATGCTGTGGCATGTTAGATTCCACAAGTTGCCATTGCATTTCTCACGGAATTGCTTATTGCCACGGCCAATTTCAAGGACTGATCATTGACACTTCCATTTAATGATATGAACAAGTTTTGTTCTCATTTGACATCTTGCAATTAACCAGTTGGTTAAAATATTAAAATTTTGTCAAGCAAAAATAAATGGATTACCCAGTGATGGATCCAGGGATTTTTTAGGGACACCTGTTTTTGGGCAATGATATGCCCAAGGCATATCCTGAAGGCCTGAGTGGAGGGAGGTTCGGGAGTGGGTGACTCCCTGCTGATGGTTGGGGTTCTCCCCAAATTTTTTGAATATCCATTGCATTGAGAGCTAATCTAGGGCTCTTTGAGTCAGTGTTTGAATGTTACTCAGAGGTCAATTTAATCAAGTTTCTCAAGCATAACTTTGGACATTTTTATATATGTATGGATTGGAAATGCTTCTAAGTTATTGTCAGATATCTTTTAGTTCAATGGATTATGCTTATCCTGCATTCAATAAGACTTACCATTATCACTCTAATTCATATAATAGGCTATTTTCTAAAATTCAAGTGAGAGACACCTACATAATATACTAGTACAGAAACAATGTCTATTAAGTTAGTAATTACTATTAGTACTAATCTCTATGTTAATTTTTTATTTGGTATTATGAGATCTCACCTGATAACCAGGTTGATTTGATCAAATTGTCACTGTTCCTGTACTGTATTTGATTGAAATACTGAAGGCTGAATGATAACAAACCTGAACTCAAACTATTTGAAGTTTTCACAGATGAAAGCTAGAAAAAGCCAAACATACTTTACAGTATGATTCCAACTGTTAAACTTAAATCTTTTTGTAAACTTAAATGTCTTATGTCAATATATATAATGTTTTGTTCCTTGTCATGATATGAATTGGGACCTAAATTGAAAAAAAATGAAAATAAATTTAAAAAAAAAAAAATTCTGTTCAAATCAGTCCAAATGTTTTTTTTTTTTTTTTTTGGGCGCCTGGAGTTTGGGTGCCCAAACCGGTAAACAGTATGAAAAACGGACTGGATATGCACCTGTTACCATCCATCAATATAATGATTTTGATGTTCTATGGCCATTTTGAAATATAATTCAACCAACTTGATTTATTTCTATTCACTATCTAGTTATAGATAGTGAATAGAAATAAATAATGTTGGTTGAATTATATACTGAACCTATATTGTGAACATTATAATGAAGTCTATATGTCAATAAATTGTTTGCATAGACTTAATTTGGAAAAATCCACTTGTAAAACCAGGAAGTTGATTTTATTGAAGCAGTGGGTGCTGTATTTGGACAAGTGAGCATGTGACCTGTTCTGCTAAAACTGTGCAGTTTTGATTGATTCGTGAGCCGAGACAGTACCATTTCAAATCTGTTATGTACCAGAAGTGAATCAACCAGGCCCCTGTTATGATACACCGATAGATGTCACCCATTTTGGCTAATTAACCATTTCTATACTAATTACTCACTGACGAGCAGTTATCCCTTAAGAAATGTTCAGATAATAAGTTCCACAAACGTCCATTTCACACCAATGAATATGAATCTTTCTGTAATGTGTTAACATTTCGTCTCCCTGTCTTCTGCTTTTATTACCTGAACATTCCTCCAAATGAATAATAGACCATTCATTCAAATGTATATTTTAATAGCTGAACGGGAGAATGCATTCAGAAATGGTTCTATCAATTATTATTGAGTTTATATCGATATTTTCTTATATAATGCAATAATAAATTGGGACATTTTTTCGTTACTATTTTTAGAATATACCATCATGACATTATCAGGAAATCTCAGATAGAGTTCTCCCGCTTGCTACGCTTTGAGCGTTTCAGCGAGCTGTAACATGTCCCAAATTGATTTTATGTATTATACCAGAAAAATCTAAATAAAATCGATATTAATTGATTGAAGCATTTCCAGACATGGTTCTTTGATTTCTATTTATTATTTTATACCCAGGAAACTATATAATGCTTGTTATAGAAAGAGACATATTTAAGTAGATAATCTTCAGTACAAATCCTTGGGTTCATGTACAGTAATGCCCTAATTAATCGACACCTTGGTCACAGCAGAATTATGGGTAACTTTTCATGATTTAGTCGGAAATATGGCTTGTTGTCATTCATCGGAAAGCTCTCAGGGAGAGCTTTCCGATGAATGGCAACAAGCCATATTTCCGACTAAATCCTGAAAAATTACACATAATTCTGCTGTGGTTAAGGAGTCAATAAATTAGGGCATTACTGTAGGTATATTCCATTCTGAGTTATCATTTTACATAATTGCAAACATTGTTTAAATTTTTTTTCTATTCACTATTTCAGATAATAAGACAGTGAATATCTCAGCCTCTAACACAGCTTTTCATTACACCTTAGAGCATCTCATTCCTGAAGCCCGATACATGGTGTGGATGCAATCTGTGGCGGATGCCGGGCTGAGCCCCCAGAGTGACCCAGTATTTGGTTCGCCAAAAGCAGAAGGTAGCTAATTATGAGGTTTATATTTGTGTGTCAAGCACCCACAGAGTATAAGACCATGCAAAGTCAATTTCTCAGACTAAAAAGTCATGGAGATAAGCATATTTATATTTATTATTTTTTTCTGGAGCACACGCCCATGAAAATTCCGCCTCCGCTAGCTCCGGATCTGATTTCAGTTGTCCATGACCATAATTTTTGTAAAATGTCAGTAAAAAGTTGATAGATTCAATTGGATTTATTTCATTTCTAAGTGATTTATTTCATTACATTGATCAATGCATTTTTTACTGAGATCAGTGAGATGCAGTCAAAACTCATCACGTGTTTAGCAAATGAGTGAAAATATTTACCAATTACAATAATGAATCAGGAATCTGAACTAGAAAATGGGTCTGTTTTATCTCAATTCCATGTGTGTGTTTGTATAAAAACGTACCCTATTATTTTGTATCAATGAAGGGCACTCAATCTGATATGATGATCCCCATATCATCAGATTCCAACAAAACAACAACATTTTTTAAAATGCTGCTTCAGTTATCAGAATCGATTAATTGCCAAAAAATAATGCTAACCACAGTCAATTGTAGTATAAAATTGCCCAATATGTGTTATTTATCAACATTTTGTTCAATGAAATCTGGTCGCAATTTGGTCCAAGATCGTCGTTTTGATGTCTTTTTTCCAGATCATAAAAATTGATATCTGATCACTGTGAGATTTGATAGGTGGGTTTTTCGACTCAAATCAAATATTTTCTGAACACAAAGAAACAGTAATTCGGGTGCTTTAATTCAGATTATGCATTTTTAATCAAAACAACAGTTATTTTTATGATTTAATCCCAGTACCGTATTCTCGCGGGTATAAGCCCACTTTCGGGCATAAGACCACCCCAGTATTTTCACTAGAAGTAAGTTTTCCGGGGTATAAGACCACCCCCTCCCTAGATCCTAACCATAACCCCTCCAAAACGGGTTTATTCCATGCAAAGGGGTATATTCGAGTTTAGGCCCACCCCAAATTGTGTTCAATTTCAGCGGTGGTAAGTAAGTATTTGATATCAGCTTGTAGACAGAAAAAAAGATTGACGAACTCGAGAAATATAATATTTATATCGGAGTGTCTAAAGAACGGTATACCGCTCTTTAGCACTGATGGCTAAAGAACGGTATACCGCTCTTTAGCGATGAGGGCTAAAGAGCGGTACGGATTATAACGTTATACGTTGGCGCAATGCCCAAAATATATTGGCAACGCACGTGCCGCTCATCCAACATGGACCGCTCTTTAGCACCGAGGGCTAAAGAGCAGTATACCGTTCTTTAGCACCAAACACTAAAAAGCGGTATACCGTTCATTAGCGTATCAGGCCCATATAGCTAAAGCGCGGTATACCGCTCTTTAGCGTTTGCCACTAAAGAGCAGTATACCGTTCTTTAGCACCAAATGCTAAAGAGCGGTATACCGTTAATTAGCGTATCAGGCCCATATAGCTAGAGCGCAGTATACCGCTCTTTAGCGTTTGGTACTAAATAGCGGTATACCGTTCTTTAGCCACGGCCTATTTATATTCAAAACGGAAAATTATACTTCGTAGGCAAGTGAGAATATTCAATAAAATAAAGTGAATCTTAAAATCTTATTTGTTTATTAAATTATACTTCCCGGGGAAACAAATCATTAACAGACATCAAATACAAATGAACCGAGTCGCTAACAGCGTATATAATTATGTAGCTTCAAGTTCAAAAGCCATGCGCGGCTGTGCGCTGTAAAAACATATTTTTCGCGTTCAGTGACAACGTCGGTATGTTCCTTCATGTAACCAAACACAGATAACTGGCTTCCTGGTTATGTAAACACACAGTGGGTATAAAAAGAAGCAGGAGGGGAACTTGTCGTTGAACAACAATGTCTTCCAAACTACTTGTACGTCAACGTTATGTACTCGAAACCAAAATAAAGGTTATTGACATTAACATTTTTAAGCTGCATTTTGTTCACGTTTTACAGTATAAACAGTTTAGGAGCGATAACTCTATTTATTAAAACACGTGCTTTTTAGCAGAAATACAACTCTTTTGTCAGTACTGTTAGTGCTAAATAATTACACTCACTGGGTTTTGTCAAACATGCAATTAGTCGCTATTGTAACATCCTCTATGTGGACAACGGATCACGAATAAAGCGTCGGGTTTATTAGTTTCCTAATCGGATTAAGTCTGAACATTGATATAAACTATAGACTACTATAGATGCGGGATTCATGCATTGATGTACATAATGTCAGTTATGTAACCGCATAAGCTGTATTGTTTTCTCATTCTGAATAGCGATTGGATTTCTCAGTTAAATTTAACACCCACTTTCCATTGATTGCCATATGAAGCACAACATTCTTGTTTTAATGTCAACAGAAACTAAATATTTTACGGAATGCAGGCAGGCCTCAGCTTACCAGGCGAGTAGGGCGAAATAGTCGCCCTCGACGCCTCGAAGTCGCCTTAGTGTCGCGCCAGGGAGAAGTGAAGTCGCCTTCCGATTTCGTCGGGAGTCTCCCGATTTTGTGTCATTTCTCCAGTGCATACTCCCGATTGGGAAATGAAATTTCCCGATTCAAAAGATAAAACCCAAAATTAGCCTACGGCTGTTGCAAGCGATAAGCCATGCATGCTATAGTGTTACAAATCAATTATGAATATATCGCCTGCGAGTCAAACAGGGACAACATGTTGACACAAGGTCGACTCCTTTTGTTTAACAGCGTTGAGTAAGTAAATGCGGTGTTCAATGTCCAGACAAGGATTATAATATATCAAACAAAGAAGCCTTCCGTTTTGGCCATACTTAATAAAGTGTTGGTTTCTGCTCGTCCCGACCGACTGCTTTAAAACCGCCGACTCAAATTATTATTATATTGCCGATTTAAACATTTTGTTTGTTTTAGTTCCGTTTCCGTCTTTGTGGTATTCCGTGTTTTTACGCAATAACAGAACGCTAATCGAACGGGTCTCAAAACATAATCGCCAACCACCAAACAATTCTGGCAATACGTACTCCCTTTAAATTATCCGATGTTACCTGATGTTACTGAATATATTTGGCGACAAAATTATCCGAGAGCACCATTTTATAGTGTGCAAATAAAGTTTTAATCGTTGTATTGCCTTATTCGAAATAAAACGTGATCCATAAGTTGGGATAACCGGAAAATCGTAATTTTATTCCCAATAATTCAGTGATTTTAGAGACACTCGGTTGTCGATGTCAAGGACTGAAGGCCGTTAATTGTGGCATATAAACAATCTATATTACATTTAAATGAAAAAATTGAATTTTTTTCCATGATAATATTTTTTCGTTTGTTTAACCTATACATATTAAATAAATTATTAGATGAAATTATTCTCCAGTCTCTCACTTCTCCCTATTTTTCCCTCACTTCTCCCTATTTCTGCCAGAGGGAGAAGTCACTTCTCCCTATTCTCAACCTGCAAGCTGAGGCCTGAATGCAGGACTCCGTTTATGAAACGATTATCGGAATATAAATCCCCATTGTAATTCCCAAATAATTTATCTGGACAAAGTTTTACATACGTTTCTGGCATATATATATTCTTATACTGTGTTATGTATCACATGTGTTATTTTGACTGTTCGTTTCTGTGAATATTTTCTGTGTAAGATTTCCAATTCAACGTTAATTCTGTATCGACCACGTGCGAAACCGAAACTAAATGTGGGGAAATCCCAGCTTTCTGGTAAAGTTACGTTTACGTATACCTCGAAATGCAGAAATGAGATATGTTCGATATACTTACGCTAAATATACTTACTCATCCATCGTCCAACGCCATATTTTCTCAAATTTTTCTGGGGTTTAAGACCACCCATGCCTTTTCAAGCTATTTATTCCCTAGGCCCCCTGGTCTTATACCCGCGATAATACGGTATTGGTAAAAAAATTCAAGTTTCCCTGATATGCCACAAAATCAGATAAATTCTTTCTGAGCACCAATTATGTCTAGAGAACAAACACCTGTCAATCATGCATCCAGTTGAAGAGAAACTTCATGCTCATCATTTAATACCGTCTGTCAGTCAATTGAAATCATCATGGCTGGCACCTTTCCAAACACATGTTGAGCGATCTGGAATCAATTTCACCCTTCTGTGCTTTCTGAAGAGTGACTAAGGATATCCACATATAACCTTAATGGCTAATTAAGAGACAACCAATTGTTTTACAGTATTCCACCAATTGACAGCTTAATATGATTAAAATATACATGAGAATATTTTGTTTATATTTCAGTTGCTTTTAACATTGATTTTATGATTGGTTTGGTTGCACTGATCCCACTGATCGTGGCTGTTATATTCTTTGGTTGGAAGAAGTTCAGGTAAACACTTTAAAAATGACCCCTTTTCAACTCACCTGTGTCTCCGGTGGAGCTATAGTCATCATCCTCGTCCGTCCATCCAGCCATCCGTCTGTCCATAATGGTACATGTCATCAATTGAGATGTTATCTGACAGACAGGTGTAAACAACTGAGCACTCATGTGGGTCTTTGTCATTAAAATCAAATCAAAACAAAATGCTGAATTTTGTGTGTCTGACATTTTCAGAATGAGGTACCCAGAGTGGGAATTTATTGCTGCTACCTCACACAGCAGGATTGCGTCACCAAATACACCCTCTGGTGACATCATTCTGCTTAGGCCTCATCTTCTGAGAAGCATATAGAGTCTCAAATTGACATTTTAACTAAACTTTACTTTGTAAAGTTTGAGCTATTGTCATGGGTTGGTATCTGTCAACCATCCGTGCGTGTGTGTGTCCGTCAACAAGTTCCTTTAGTACTGGCCACAGGTCGTACCTTTGGTCAGATCATTATGAAATTTGTCATCTTTGTTGATATTGACATGTAGATGGGAATGAGTCAGAAGTAGATGGGTCATTCTACAAAAAAATATAGCCGCCAGTGGCCATCTTGGAACTCATTATACCCTGATTTTGCAAAGAAAAATTGGGAGTATATTGGATTGAATTTGTCTTGTCTGTATGTCACTCCCATCCATCCGTCTGTTGGGATGTCTTTCCATCCGACCATCAATTGTTTTATTCTCCAGATACATATTTAAGACTGAAGGGGTTTATATATTTTGGTGTAGATATTCCTGTGGTGACTCACATTCAGATTTGTTCAAATAAGTTCATGAGGTCAAATAGGTGCGAAGCCAGTGCCATAACTCTTTCCCTCCAAAGTAATTCTTAAAATAATTTCTTCTCAAGAACCATCACATCTATTTAGCTTATATTTGTTATGGAGGGTCCTTCGGTGACTGGGTTCAGATTTGTTCAAATAGGGTAATTTTTTAGGAAACTTTTGAGGAAAATCAATTCACTTCAACTCTTAAAATCTGCCATTTGAAATTACTAGATGAATGGATCTCATAGATGGAGATTCACTTTTATTCAAATAGGGGCAGAGATAAGAGATTTAACTCTTCCCCCACCCACCCTACCTGTATCTATGCTGTTTGTTACTGGTATAATAATATATAGATTCCTAATGATTTCTAAGCGTGGGTGGGGGCAATGGGGAGGGAGTGTAGAGGGTGGTGGAGTTTTGACCCCCTACTTTGATCAACATTTTAAACATATGAATCATTTCATGCCTAATACAACATTAGTTGTAGATTTGATTTTCCATCCAGATAACAGTCCATATTTTCATACTTTGGATTAAACTGTTGGACCGAAATGGCCACAAATTTTAACTTTACGGGGGATGTCAGGTTGGAAATTTCCAAGTTCGAGAGTTTGAAGTACCCGTAACAGTTGTAAAATTTCAACCTAAGAAGGATGTGCAAATGGAATTTTGTGAACTTAGGACTGTGGTCTGGTTGTCTTGTTTAAAAAGGGAAAGGGTTGGATATTTGTCAGTGGTGTGCAATTAAAAAATTCAAGGCAAAGAGCCCTGCTCATCTGAGAACCTCCAGCTATGTCCCTGTTTATAATTACTTGTCTTAAAGGAATTAGTCTGTCAAAAAAATATTTTTTTTATCGTCATAATACTAATAATATATGTCTAACAGACCCATTTCGCCAAGAAAATTCAAAATCGAGCAGATAGTATTTTTATTATTATGATATTAAAAAAATCGCGGAAATATCCGAAGTCAGTCACGTGAGTGCGATCACATGACCACAACGCGGTCACATGACCGATCATCTGCAGCGACGCTTACCGATGACAGCGGTGGGTTGAGCTTGAAATAATTCCGCCAATCGCGTAACGAGTTGATAAATTACGCTGGTTATTTACCTAAGCCTTTACGATAAATAGCGATTACGGAATAAAACTGTTTGAATGTGCTGAATTATGAACTGGCTTTGCTAGAATGTTGGATTATATAACGAATAATGATGGCTAAAATGCACTTTGAGGCGATAAAAGTTGTTTGAAATGAGATTAATTTATGCAGAAATGCAATGAGCGAGCGGAATTTCGTGCGAAACTAATTTAACTGTTTCTGAAAGAATACAAGTTAGGCCATATACCGGTACATTCTTCGTTGTATGGTACCAATTTCGGAAGCTAATTTACACACTAGTGTCATCCCGTTGTGCGCTATATGCGTACAATTAAATACAAATGGGGTGTGATTAAAAAGGTGGTGGTTATTGTACTATAGTACATGTATCATGATGGCTTATATTCGTCATAATAATGTTCCTCTCTGTTTCTTCACACAAAACATTTTGTGTGGAGAAGTGCACGACTGTGAATAGCTTGCTAAAATCCTTCCAGTCAAGATCGATAAGTGAGTAAACAAAATAATTCACTCGAATACACAACGGACTGTTGAAACTACAATAATTATTAGTTAGGCTGCAGTTTGGCATAACGACATTTTTTTTAATTGAATGCTAGCCTGGCATTGTTTTTCAGTTTGTGTTTGTCGTTCGTTTTATTTTACGTTTTGATGGCACATATTGACTTTCTAGAGAGGATTTTTTTAATTGTTAGCTTAGAAAAACTCCAATGATTGCCTCTAATAAAGACCGTCCATATTTTCGTCGCGGTGTAGATAATAAAGAGCGTTCTCAGTTATGAACGTGCTCTATTTCGATATGTCATGGGTGATTTTGTATGTGGTATTGTGACAATTAAATATAAAGAGCGTCCATGCTTCCGTCTCACAAAAGCGGTAGACAATAAAGAGCGTTCTAAATTACGCACTGTGTTGTCTTTTTGGAGGTACTAAATACTGGATCGCTAGCCCGCCCACAACTGAACACACTACATCTACTAGACATCTTGGAATATGTGGAGATGACAGATACTCGGGATATTTATATCGAAAGTAAAACAACAAACAAACACGAAACAAAAGCGCCTAAATAGAGTTAACATTATTCAGCCCAGTGTTTATATAAATTTGGGCACTTCTTATATATGTATGACCAGAGAGATAATGTTCTTTCTATTCACTTTGTGGCATTTTAGAGTGCAAATAAGTTCGCGACTGACACTGATGAATAGTCACTGAGTGATTACAAATCACTGAGTGAATACGCGAGACAATCAAAGCACTAATTACTGCCATCTATTTACCAAAACAGACACGTGCCGGCATGTTATTAATGGCTACAAAAACAACAACCATTCTAGGCGCTATTAATTACTTTCTTAACATAGTTCTTGTCTTCTATTCCAGCTAAACGGCCAAAGCGTAACGTAATCTATACACCACACGCGCACATACGACTCCGCATTTTAGTATCGGCTGACTTACGATTACGTCATCGTAGTCTGCATAATAAACTCCGGTTCCGAATCTGTGTTTTTAATTTGCTCCCCACAAGTACGTCACTCGTAGTTTAGTCACGGAAATCTCCGAATACCGGTGGTGGTATTATTTATTTATTTTACGAGTTATTTATTATGCGATCGGAATGGGACTTGGATCATTTTAATCACAACAGGGAGGGCTTTCCGATTGCGTTTTGTAGTTTCTAGACCGAATAAATCCTTTAAGTGATTTTGACAATTACTGTTGTAGTCTTCAGATTCCCAGTCTTTTCAGTCTTTACAATCAGGTGAGTGACCCCACAGTCATTGATTTTCTTGTTATCCAATTTACTTTACTAAGCCTGAACTGACTGGAATGAAATTTGTTTTGTGAGTTTACTAGCCCAAAATACAGGTCAAGTTTGGGTTCCGCCCGCCAATTTTCACCAGACTTATGGCCCTTTGTAGGAATTCACATGAGCATATTTTGCAACGCCTTAGCAATGCTCTTGTTGTCTCTGAGGTGGTAATTATTACATTTATGAAGTAAATAAATTCTGTCTTTCTATGAAGTATATACAGTAAAACCTGTCCAAACCGGACCCTCTATAAACCGAATCCCTCTTCATACCGAAAAATTTGTCCGGTCCCGAATTCACCCTAGTGCATTATCACTAAAGATTACCTCTATAAACCTACTATAGAGTCTACATTAAACTCTGAGCAGTTCTTTTTGTGATTGCTCATTCATTGTGACAGGTTGATTAAAACTGTATTGGTGACAATACACTACCATCGTGTACTTTTAGCGAGCTTCATTAGTGTTTTGTTTGGACAGTGGCCATAAAAATAAGATTCCACCTCAGCAAAGGATGATTGATGTAAAAACATAGTGTCAGTGCTCCATTCTCCGTGAAGTCACTAATATTGGATATATGAATCTTTCACAACAATATCTTGATGGAGTTCAACAACCACATTTGTCCGATTTTATTTTACCCGAGTTGTGTGTGGCCCTTAGTTCTGAGTTATGGTTATTAAGTTCGTCCATTTTTAGTGATTCTCAGTCAGACAGATTCATTCTTATGGGCAAAATAACTCAACCAGAGCAATCTTTGATGCCCAGCCCTTGTTTTTTTTATATTTTCATATTTCACATCAGACTGGCTGCAAAAAATTAGTCAGATAATTTAATTTCTTTTTTTACTCTTTGCAATCAATCAAAATTGTTAACTCCAAGATAAAATTGTTTTTATCTTTTATTCTAAGTTGAAATTTAAATTAACTATTTTTGAACTTACCATATTAGATTTTATTTGTCTTTCAGGAAAATACATAAAGTGCCTCCCATAGCTCCACCTACTCTGGATAAGGTAAGGCCAGATAAATATAATGGTTTGTTTCTCATAGAAAGCCTCATCTCCAAAAAACCACCTGCTCGTGCATTTTACTGTATTTTACTCTCACTGTATCATTCAATATGACTATGTGACTCAGAAAAATTATCATTGGTGACAATGAAGCATGTTTTTTCTTCAGCAGAGGAATTACATTTCTGATATTTTTTTGTTGAAAATTACCAAGTTTACCCCCATCCCCCATAGTCCAGGCACATTAGACGTGAATGGGGAAAAGTAAGGAAATAAATCCGGGAAAGCTGATTTTATATTATTTAGGCCATAACATCGCGGATGCATCACGAAAAGTCCCCTAAAATCGGAGTTGAGCTTTCGGAGTTAACCAATTTTTTCCATAAATTTTTTTTTTTTATATTTTTCACAATCATAGGAATAATGGGATGATGTAACAATTTTTCAGCCAAAACATATACCAAATGTACTCAATATTGTTCAATACACAATTCTCGAACCAGAGATACAAATTCTACGGGGGGATTTGAATGAATTTCGCAGATATGGATATAAAATAACATAATAACCCCAAAAAATGACTATTTTTTCAGACAACTGTCCTATTCGATGTCAAATTTCTCAGGCTATTCATTACGTAGGCGCAAGCAATTTGTTTTAAAAACTGCACAGACATCACTCCTGCAATATAATATGCGGGATTAGCAACTATATCTATGATAAGTGGTCAATACTTGTAAAAACATAACCCTACCCCCTAAACTGGCTCTCGTCACATTTTGCTCTTACCTTAGTCCAAGTGCTTGTTGTAGAAAACACACCAACTGTGAAAAGGGCGATAAAAGCATGAAACTTGGCACATATGTTCCTTATACGCTACTGCTCATTTTCACATGTGGCGACATTTGCGACAGGCTCTTCTTAGCAACGGTTGCTAGGCAACTACCCGGCATCAGATTAATGCATATGACTGATATTATATGGGTTCTAACAAACTGAACTACGTCGTGTAGCATTTTTATGGTGAAAATAATTGTTGTCAGTTTTTACCTGACTGACAAATTACCATATTTCTTACTTACACGGGGTGACGGTTGCTAGGGACACGCACACAATCTAAAAATGCACATATGACTGATATTATGGTAGCTTTAACAAACTAAACTACACCTAATAGCACTTTTATGTTGAAAACAATTAGAATAGTTGTTGTTAGTGTTGAGCTGGCTGAAAAAAATACCATATAATTCTTACTTATATGAGTGGTAACTGTTGCCAGGTCATACCCGCATATGACTGATATTATGGTAGTATTAACGTTTTTATGGTGAAAACAATTATAAATGTTGTTAGTGTGAGCCTAACTAGAATATGGGTACAATTATCCGTTATGCTCCATCAGTTTAGATATCGGGAATTCAAAGTGAGAGTTGAAAAATTGTTGCTTATATTTAATATGAGGCATGGCCATAATATTTATATAAGCCATAGACCCACACAGCTAGTTGTATAATGTAAGTCACGGACCCACTCTGCTATATATGAAGAATATAGCTAGGGTCAGCCACCAATATGTTAGCCATGGGCCTAGCCTACAATAGTTAGGTTAGGAACCCAGGCACATATATAGTCACAGGACCCATGTCCATACATATAGACTATGGATGTAGGATATGTATAGTCCATGAACCAGACCGCTTCATATAAGCATACATGTATGGTATCTATGACCATGACCATGACACTGTTACATGGTCCAAATACCCAAGTGCCCACAGATAGACCATGTACTAAGATACCATAGACTAAGTCCGATGCACAATACATTAGTGCACCATGGATTCAGGACCCTATATATGGTATGAACATATGAGACAGTTTTGTGACAGACCAACCTATATATAGATATTGGACCGATGCCACATATACGAAAGTTAAGGATGGAGGGCCCTTATAAATAGCCCATACACATATGGCACTGTAGGTTGGCCATGGACACATACCCATACGTGTAGGCCATGGACCAAGGCCGATATATGTATGCCATATTGCATTGTACCCAGGCATAAGCAGGTCTGTCTATATGTAGGATATGGACCCACCTCTTATACATGATATATCTACACCAAAGACCCAGGCAAGTTTAAATAGTGCTAATACACAGGTGACTATAATGATGTATGCAGTGGATACATGTGCCTATATGTAGGACATGGACACAGGTCCCTAAATAAAAGCTACGGCACCGGCGTTATTAATCATTTCATAGATTCACATATATGCTGGTATGCAATGGACTGATCCACATATATAGGAGACACATGGACCCCATGCCTACTGGTAAGTCATGGATCAAAATGCATGTGCATGGATCCACGTCTCTATATGAATACCATGTATGTATGTACGTTTTCAGCCATTCGACCAACACCCTATAGGATGGAGGTCCCTATCGATTGGCTGTGTGCACCACCATAGCTTGGCTATGGACCCAGGCTCATTTAGGTAGGAAATTGAGAAGGGCCACTATGGACAGCCCATGTATCCAGGCTGATTTAGTTATGACCTTATTACCAGACATTTATATGTATAAAGACATGAACCCATCCCATGAATGTACATGTTACATGACGATCTAGGTTATAACCACAGTCACGCACCGATGCCATGGACCCATATGAACACCACATGTAGTGCAAATACACAGGTGTCTATACTTATGAACGCATGACATGTACCCAGGTCTATATGGCAAATCAATAGAACCAACTCTAAATAGTATATCATCGGTCCAGGCCCCTTTCTATGACATGGACACAGTAGTTAAGACACGTCATTGGATGCTGTTCCTTAGTAACTATGGGTTGGTAATGGGCCCATGGCTGCCCATGTAAATTGGTATTGGTCACCGGTTCCAAAGGGTAGTTCATGGTATCTCAGTCTGAAATATATAGGCCACGCTCATGTACGATCTCATATAGACTTGTAAATGACTCATGACCATGTATTGACATATATGTAGTTATGGCATGGATAGGAAGGAAACACAGTTAGTTCATACCGTATAGCAACTGGTATGCGGATGCTACCACACCGTGATAGAGTGTTCTGTATAGATGCCATTGTCAAATGTAGTGCGAATGTCCGATTCCATGGGGGGGGGGGGGGGGGGGGGGGTTCAGTTCAGGTGGTATCGACATAAATGTGGGTCAATATTTTACATGTCTCATTAAAATGTATTCCAACAATCGATTGATGGAAGAAACAATAATAAAACTAACTGAATAGTCTGTCAGTTTAAAGAAGATTTGTCAATGGTAGGTGGTTACCTAGCAACAATTAAACCTCAATACCAATTTGTCACACGAGAATCACACGAGAATGCATCAGTACACAACACAACAACCTTTAGTTATGCATTATTAGCTCAACTTTACTTTGTAAAGTGTGTGTGTGATTCATCAACAATTTCCTTTAGCACGGGCTACAGGTCGTACCTTTGGTCGGATCATTATGAAATTTGTCGTAGCTGTTGACATTGACATGCAGATGGGAACGAGTCATTTTGGGGTCATTTGGCCAAAAAATATGGCCGCCAGTGGCCATCTTGGATTTCAAAATTCAATCCATTATCACGGGCTACAGGCCATACTGTTTGTCAAATCATCATGAAATTTTACATGAATGTTAATATTGAGATGTAGATGGGAACGAGTCATTTTGGGGTCATTCGGCCAAAAAACATGGCCGCCAGCAGCCATCTTGGATTTAACTCTTTGCATGACTAAATCCTTTGGCACGGGCTACAGGTCGTACTTTTAGTCGGATCATCATGAAATTTGTCACGGAAGTTGACAATGACATGTAGATGGGAACTAGTCATTTTGGGGTCATTCGGCCATAAAACATGGCTGCCAGCAGCCATCTTGGATTTTACTCTTTGCATGACTAAATCCTTTGGCACAGGCTACAGGTCGTACCTTTTGTCGGATCATTATGAAATTTGTCACGGCTGTTGACATTGACATGTAGATGGGAACGAGTCATTTTGGGGGCATTCGACCAAAAAACATGGCTGCCAGTGGCCATCTTGGATTTCAAAATTCAATCCATTAGCACGGGCTACAGGTCGTACTGTTTGTCTGATCATCATGAAATTTGTCATGGATGTTAATATTGACATGTAGATGGGAACGAGTAATTTTGGGGTCATTCAGCCAAAAAACATGGCCGCCAGCAGCCATCTTGGATTTTACTCTTTGCATGACTAAATCCTTTGGCACGGGCTACAGGTCGTATCTTTTGTCGGATCATCATGAAATTTGTCATGGATGTTAACAATGACATGTAAATGGGGACGAGTCTTTTGGGGGTCATTCGGCATAAAAACATGGCTGCCAGTGGCCATCTTGGATTTTACTCTTTGTATAACTAGGCCTTTCAACTTTCCACATTCCTAATCACTCCATTGACTGTAACACATGAAATTATTCCCTTTCCAAGTTGAGCTACAGTGTCATTGACACTTTCATTGTCAATATAAGCATAATATGGCATATTATGAAACAATTATATCATGCAATAAAAAGAGAGCTAATCACGCTCAAAGTCAAAATTCGAATAATGAATTTTTTCAGAAATTAACGCGGAAGTGAACCTAAACAAATTTGACCAATCAAATCGCTAGTACTAACGGGTTGTCACCCTTAGCGACCTATCATGATTGGGTAAAACTATATGCGTTGGACCAATGAAACAAAGCGAAACATTATTCCTTGTGGAAGAAAAACAAAATGCCGACGCGGAGTTCAAAACTTTTCCGAGAAGATTAATCATTTTAAGATGGTATCATAAAAGTAACCCATGTGGTATGTTTTCAAAGGTGGGTATGTCCATAGCAACCATTACACCCCCGTTAGGTAACGAATGCGGAAACTTTACTCCCATGTTCACACTAACAACAATTATAATAATTGTTTTCAATATAAAAATGTTACATGACGTAGTTTAGTTTGTTAAAACTACCATAATATCAGTCATGTGTGCATTTTTCGATGTCTGGTATGTCCCTAGCAACCGTTCCCAGAAATATATAGTAATTTTTAAAGTCGAACCCACACTAACAATAACTATTACAATTGTTTCACCATAAAATGATAATGACATAGTTTATATTAGTTTGTCAAAACTACCATAATATCAGTCAGCTCTGCATTTTTCGATTTTGGGTATGTCCCTAGCAACCGTTACCACCCCTGTAATTAAGAACTATGGTCATTTTCCAGCCAGATCCACTCGAACAACAACTAATATTATTTTCACCATAAAAATGCTGCATGACGTAGGTTAATTAGATTGTTGAAACTGCCATAATATCAGTCATATTTGTATTTCTTCGATGTGGGATAGTTGCCTAGCAACCGTTGCCAAGGAAGGACCTGCCGCGATGTCTACACATCTGACAATGATTAATAGTGTATAAGGAACCTATGTGCCAAGTTTCATAGTGTTATCACCATTTGCACAATTGTTACGTCAAACGCCAGGACTATTGTGTTGTATTTTTGCCTTTCAGACACTCAAAGCCATGGCGTACGTTTTAGGGGGTAGTGTTATGTTTCCGGCTATAAAATCTTAAGGATGGTGATGGTATAACTCCACGGATGTCCGGCTAACTCAGTTATTATTCACGAGATAGTTCCATGGAATTATATATATTTATCTCAAGGTTTAAATAACATATATAAAGTCTACGCCTTTCTTTCCGTCTCAACCCTCAGCTTAATAGTCCTCATTGGTTGGGCTGGTGCTCTCTAAGTGAACTATAGGTGCTGGGAGTAATAAAGTTCGATACATTACTTTATATCTCTATCTATAATTCTGATCATCAATAAACTCATCATCACATTCTTTTCAACAATACTTTATCATCAAGATGTAGATGTAGATAATTATGTCTATGTAGACTCTACAAACATAAATAAACAAGTCCTAATTTCTAGGTTAAGGGAAGAGGTATACCTCCCAACATACAGACATAATACACCCTTACACAATCATACTACTAGTTATATAGAATAACCTATACACACATAAGGGATATATTAATGCTCCTGTCAGAGACTTTCTACAAACTACTACTTAAAGTTTCACAAACACAAAGTATAGATGAATATGTTATAACTATAAATATACAATTAAATGAGAATTAATTATAGTTTACCATATTATAAAGTGAACTATCCATAATTATAAAACGGACATATTCCAATTATGGAGAATCACAAGTGGATCTCTATTGACGACAATAGGAAAAATGGGTTAAAATATATAACATTGAAACGAACATAAAAGTACATTGAACATACCTAAACGATGAGTTTTGAGTCTGGATATCTCCTTGTATTGTATAATACTTTTAGCAAACAATAATTGAACTTTAGTTCCATTATTTAACTGTTTATTAGAGTTTGTTGAAAAACACAGCACCTAGATTTCAACAATGAAAACCAACTGACATTTCGCGGTTAAACCAATCCATCCCAATTAAAAGTATTGGGCTGACTTATGTTTTAGCGCGAAACTAAATATTAAAGCAATACGATTTGTTTATGAGGGATAGTGAAGTGCAGTTAAGATTAATTACGGACTAATTAAGTGTTAACGAGTTAGTAAGACATGCACATGCAGATATTATTAAAATCCTACATTTGATGCATTATTTGCCTTTACATGTAAATATATCACCGCCACAATGGTTCGATATATCTCATCACTTTCCTGTTCTGAACTAACCACTGTTCTAGTATAATGGTTCATATTTTAGCTCATTGTCGTTTGAATATCTTTACTCGCCCTCTTTTGTTAGGAAAATTTTGAATCACCATGTGGTTTATATGCTCTCTTCGCCAATAAATGTCATCACAATTATGGAATATCGACTGTTAGTAAGCTCTAGCTTCAATTACGCATATCTATCGACACCTGCTTCATGATGGATGGGTATGTGTGAAGATTGAGTCCATAAATTAGCCTAGTACATATAACTGCATTCGCATATGGTCTAATGGAATTTCGTCAGAATTTGCACCATTAGGAAAAATCATGATATCTCAAAAAGCTCAACTCGGATTCTAGGGGACTTTTGTCAAGTTGTTCATAAACATGTTCTTATTAATCCCTGAAAAATTCAGCTTTCCCGGATTTTTTGCACTAGTGAAACCTAATGTGCCTGGACTACCACCTGAATTACCAATTACTCTCATATTATCATTAAATATAACTTTGCGACTAAGAAAAACTATCATTGATGGCAATGAAGCATGTAAAAACATGCTTCAGTTTGTAAGAAAATTTGCAGTGATAAATTGAATAAGGCCATTTCTGTGCCACCTTAAAGATGTGATTGAACGCACATAATTTGGTATTTCTTTTGCTCCGAGGGTAAGAAATATTTGATTTGAGTCGAGGAACCCATCAAAGTTCAGACTGATCAGATATCAATTTTTGAAATTTATTATTTCCCGAGATATGTAATTTTTGGCGGCCTGGCAAATATTTGTCAAGCCGACGGTCTTGGACAAATTGCGGATGAAGATGGGGATAACTCTAAAATTAAGTGGCTTTCGGTGTTAGATATTTGACAATCCAGCCAAATTTTGTTGGAACAAAATGCTGATAAATAACATGTTTTGGGAAATTTTATACCATAGTTGACCACGTGGTTAGCATTATGTTTTGATAATTAATTGATTCTGATAACTGAAGCAGCATTTCAAGAACTGTTGTTGTTGTTGTTGGAATCTGGTAATATGGGGACCATCGAATCGTATTGAGTACCCTTAATGTCTTGATATCTTTCAGGATGATAATGGATCATTGTATGGCACTATTGATGACAGCAACTGGGATTCAGGCGGGATGAACGATCAGGTAAAAATCATTCTAAAAAGATAAAACTTCCCGCTTAGGCCAAAAATAAAAGATATGTGATTCTCAGGCAATTTATTTTTTAAATCAATGCGGACGCGAAGGTTTTATTTCTACTTTTATTTTGTTTCTGCCCACCGACTGGCACAGTAAACATGGGTTATTATACCTTCCAAGGTCCAGAAAATGTAGGGAGAACTTTGTAATGGATTTAAACTAATTTAATCTGATATAAAGATCTCGAATGACAAATTATGACATTATACTACCCGTACATCATAAAGGGATTACCTAGAATGATATATATATTGATATGATTTTAATATCAGCACAATCATTCTTAACAACATGCTCAGAACTGCATATCAGATTCATATAAAAATACCGAATGTAATAGTAGAGATTGGGAATACACATAGGTGTCCGCCACTGAGCGAATTTATGCCACTATGATTTTCTTATAGGAAAATGCCTCTAGTTTCAGGATCTGGTTGGTGCACTAAGAAAATGTGGTCCAAAATAAAAAATTTCATGCCTTTTCTATGAGTGCCCACCTCATTTTTAAAGCTATTTTCTGAAAATACTACAATTTTGTAAACTTCATTTTATTACGAAATTTATCATGCCAAGAAGTCAATATATGATATGGGAGATGAATTAGTATGATAGAGCTGAAATGTGCTTCAAATGTCTACGAAAGATATTCGTGGTGACGCCACGAGGCGCCTAACTCTTAGTGACGCTGCACTATTTTCGTCGATTCACCAAAGTGACCTCGTTTCGTTTTCACTGACCAGAAATCTATATGGAAAAAGTATAACATGTTTGGTGTTATAGTGACCAGTAGCATACTGGCGATCTGATAAGCCCAATAACTTGAATATATTTTGCTCATGTCACGTATAGTACCCTAATAACCTACCCCTACCCCAAAACGCAAATTCTAGCATGTCGACCACATTCATGTAATTTTTGTTTTATTGCGATGTAATACATTGATAATCAAAGTAGTATCATATATCATTTTCTTTCTATTAAGTTATGCTTAATATTTCATAGGAAAAAAATCACCATAATCCAAGATGGCCACCAATAATATGCACAAAACAAATGCAAAACGTCATGAAAATGGATATTTTAACTACAAATCTTCATCATTCCCCAAATGTGTTATTAGTGAATAACTATTAATATGTTGAAATGTCTTAGTATAATATTATCCTGTCATTATGTGATCTTCCCCACTGACGTGTGTACCTTAATAGTCGGAAAGTATTAGTTTGGAAAAGTGAGGTAGGAATTAGAATGGCTATATAGAACATACACACAACACACGTGTATAACTATATGGGCGAATATCAGCCTTAAATTGAATTTCGAAACGCTCTTTATAATTTCTGACCACTAAATAACCCGACTAGACGTATGGAACAATTGTTATGTATTATGCTACACCATGCGTACCACGTTCTGAGCTCTATAACGCTCTTTATAAGTTATACCCTGCACCGACCAAGTGTTAGATACACGCGCCAGAGCTCTTTTAGATATCGTTGCGCGAGCATCGTTTTTTCTACCTTAGCATTATCTTATCTTTCTCTTGTTCTCTTGATTATTATTTGTTGTTGTTCTACGTTCTTTGTACTATAATCTGGTACGTGTATAGGCGAATAGGACAGTGCCCTTTGTCGAAACCTTACGGTGACAACATACACAAAGGATCACTGTGGAATTCGTGCTATTTATATGCTTGTATTTTATTATACATGTATGTTGTTCTTGTCGTTTGAATTGTGGATGCATTGATCGCAAGTGTGCGTGCCAGAGATCTCATCTAGCATCATATTTGTATATGGAATAGGACAGGGTTGCTGTCCACTTTGCACATCGTTTCGCTTCGACACACATACTTCGATATAATAAGTTAACCCATTTGCAAATTGGATCACGACAGGAATGTCACGAAAGCGCAAACGCACCGAAAGACGTCCCAATATGTGCAATACATTACCCAGCATTGCACACCGAGGGCGCACATATAATCCTGTTAAATGATGGCAGTTATACTAAACTGATAGAATGCAGGGACAAATTGCGTGCATTCGCTGCAAAAAATGCACACAGTGAACAATGTGACACAATTCCTGCAGAATACGACCCTTGCAAACATGGATATCACAGTCAGTGCTATAAGAAATTTACACACTGCCGAAATGTAAATCCTAGTGCATCAACCAGTTCTGATAATGATGGCGTGTGTCACACTCCAAGGCAGCATGCAAGCGGGAGTGATGGACGAGGCATGTTTCCCGAATCATGTGGTATATGTGGGAAAGTAGTTATTAAACTCAAACAAAAGAGGGAACATCCAACCAAAATTCTCACTGAAACTGCATCTAGTATAGACTTAAACAGGCTGCTACTTTGAGAAATGACGACACGATGTTGACCAGAATCGGCACCGATGACTTACCGTAAATTTCGGTGTATAAGTCGCGTGCGTGTATAAGACGCACCCCCACTATTCAACCCCAAATCCTGCCTTTTGTGAAATACCTTTGTATAAGACGCACCCATTTTTAGATGCTGGAATTTCAGAAAACTTCCGTGCATGGTAAGTATTGTACTGGTAAGTATTGAGAGCAAGTATTCACACATCACATTTGGGAGGAGAAGAAATGGAGAAAAGAAAGTTATTTACGTTAGAATGATTTATTTAAACACACAGTATAACATAACAATTCATAGCACAGCACAATTTATCAAAACGAACGACATTTGCAATAGACAAACAATAAAAATATGGAATGGGAACTGAATGATTTAATACACGGAATGCACAAAACGGACATTTCAACAACAATAACATTCATTCACTTTCGTCATCATTTTCCTCGTTATCAATAAACAATTTAAACCACTCAGCATCTGACAAAGCATCATCATACACTTCTACATACGAACTTTCTATAAACACATCATCCTCACATTCATCCTCACATTCATCTACAACTTTCGCGCTTTCACCTTTCTCACAAACAACATCGCTGAATAGCACATCGTCCTCGGTGCCATCCATGGCATTCGAAATACAACATTTCTTGAAAGAGTTTATGACCATCTTGGGGTCGATCTTTTCCCACGTGTTGACGACCCATTGTGCGACAAGGGGGAGTGACGGGCGCTTCAGATTCCCTCCTTTGGTGAACACCATCTGGGTTGGATCACACATCCACTCACACCATTGCTCCCTGATGCTGGCTTTGAATGGTTTATTCAGGCAGACATTGAGCGGTTGAAGAATGCTGGTCATGCCGCCGGGGATGACGGCCATGTTGACGTTGGAATTTTTTAATTTTGAGCGAACGCTGTCTGTTTTATGCCCGCTAAAGCTGTCCAGAACTAACAATGATCTTTTTTGGCGTAGACCACCGTTTCGTTTATTATAACAGGATTCAACCCATTCCTGCATGCCGGCATCGTCCATCCACCCCTTATTCTGAACTCGGATATTTACACCTGGGGGGAACTTTTCTTTCGGAATCGTCTTCCTTTTGAATATCAGAGTCGGTTTCAGTTTTGAACCATCAGCCATGCAGGTAATCGCAAAGGAATTTCGAAAACACGACAGTTGTTACAGTGTCTATACGAGGATATGTTGGCCTGCTTGTCCTGGTGACAATGATCCCGATAATGGTGTTGATGACGACGGAATAACTACAATTGAGAGTGAAAATTTCACCGACGTGTACGATTTTATCGACATGTATGTCTTGCAGCAACTTCGTAGTGTATCTATGGATGTTTTGACTGGTATGATGGGTTATACAGTTGATGTTGCAGATAGACGCTAGTTTCTTGACCAAACACCCGATCTTTCGTGGCCACCATGTGCTGAGTCGCTGGCTGTCAAGAGCAGACAACCCCCTAGCATGGTAACGTATTTCATTGAGAACATTCTGAAGACGCATAGTTGGCGCAAATCACGCACAACCAAGAAGATTCAAACCGTTGCTAAATCGATTGCTGAAGATCTTCGGAGTTTCTCGTGGTGCCTTCTTAACAGAAAAACACACTATGCTAGTGTTGTGGTACATAATATGTCTGGACAAAAGGCTCCAATACAAATCCTATCGAAATTGGGCGACTCAATTAACTATATTACAGTGTGTCAAATTGAGACTAGTTTGGCCGAGCAGTCTCAGCAGTTCTTCGAAAGTCCTCAGATGTTGCCTCTACAGCCCGCATCTGATTCTGCGACAGTACTGACACATTTCTTCGATTATAATGTCGAAACAGTCACTGGTCATGACACTATCCACAGTACCCATGCCGTTGCTTATCAAGAACGTTCCGACGACACCGTGCCAAGAACATCGGAGATTATACTACCGAGACCGAAATGAAGGTCGATGTGTGTCTCGGTGGACACAGAACTGGAACACCGCCGTGTTAATCCAAAACGGGGACCACCTAAAACACCTAAACCGTTTGGATGTTGTAGACCACCGGTGGATCAGGCAAAAAAGAAGCTAATGGCATGGAAGATAGGCAGAGAGCAACATGACAAAAGGCAAACGATTCCTCGGTTTGGTGGTTGGATTTCGTCAGTTTCAGAAGAAAATCTGCCCACAAAAACAATGATCACATACCTGCCACCCACTCACAAACCAATATCGGAATACGAAACCGTTGCCGAATATCTACAAATGGCACAAAAGTTAGCCCAACAAGCGAACATGCCCAGTGTTCATATCACACTCGACGTTGGAGCAGCAGCAAAAACATTTCAGATGATCTGGAACTATCCGAAGGAATTCAGTAATGTCATCGTTCATTTAGGTGACTTTCATTTGATGCAGGAAATGTTCAGTATTATCGGTAAGATGGTTTCAGCGAGTGGTTTCGAGGACATTGTCTTTCAAACTGGCCTGTGTGCGTCCGGTAGTTTGAATGCTGTGCTTAAGGGTAAACAGTACAATCGTGCCTGGTTTGTTCATGAACATTTTGCAGACGCATTGGAACGATTGCTTCTCAACCGATTCTTCCAGAGCACCAATGACGGTGAGCCAATAACTATTCCTAAGTTATTATGTGATCTGTTTGAATCCAAATCACCGGCAACTGCATGTAAGCTGATCATGACAGACACTGACGAGTTCTAGAAGTTCTGGGAAATGTACGAAGCATACAAAACAACAATTCGAAATGGAGCTTTAGGCAAGACAGCCAAGTTCTGGTTAATGTACCTTGATGTGATTGACATATTGCAAATGCTACATTTTGTAGTGAAAGAGAATGATTATGATTTAAGACTTCACAGCTGGGAATCTGCACTTCCATATTTCTTTGCATACAACAATCCAAACTACGGGAGATATGGCACATATTATGCACATTGTTTGAAGACGTTGGAATACACAAATCCGCAAGCGAGGACTGTGATAGAGGAGAAGGGATTGTCTGTATGCCGTGGGGGATTAAGTCAGGTAGACAAGCAGTTGACCAGTCTGGTGAACAGACATACAATCGACATGCGAAAATACCAGGTGGTATCAAACAGTTCGCATGGAATCGTGGCAATTATAACAAGTGGGTTTTAAATAGACCACAAGTGGCGAAGTTCAAAGAGATGTTATTCGAAATTGTGGGTATGAGCATCTCCTCCGACAATATACATCCGACCTGTAGACAGAGCATGATTAAAAATTCGGAGGATCGAGTCCAATCAATCTTGAATGTTCTGAGAAATGAATTTGTCAACCCTTTTGATGCCTAATTGGACAAGACGAATCTGTACAATCTGTCGTCTGGAGCTCCTGTCAAAGCTGATGTGGCAGATGGAATACTGCATATGATAAATAATGGACAATTGCAGACAACAGAGTTTGTTCAAAAATGCATAGAAAGTTCTGACATTGAACTGTTCAGTCCTATTTCGAGAACACGCGTTTTCTCATTCCAAGATTGCAACAAGAAAGTTTCCGTTTCGGCCCAAGGGAAAGTAAAGGAATTGACAATTGAACGAAACATTCTAGGTAGTTTGTTAGCGTCCAGTCATCTAGAAAAAGAATCTGTTGATGTCGATAAAGTGTTATCGTACTGCCTTGGTCCAGTATCGATTGCTTTGGCACATCCTGACGGAACGAGAAGACAAACAACTAAGAGTAAGTTGATTGGAATAATAACTGATAACTGTGAAATTGTTGATTCCGCTACACTACCGCCTCGAAATAACACACCGGCCTATGTGATAGACTTAATGGCGTTAATTCGCACACTGCCCCAAAGACCCAAAACTTTTGAGGAATTGGCGCTGCAAATTTTCAGTTCAATTCCCCAGGGATATCAACGAATTGACGTAATTGCGGACACATATAGAGAGCATACCATCAAACTTGGTGAACGGTCAAATAGAGGGGTTGCTGAAAAATATATTATTACTACATAGTGCAAAAGTCAAAATTCCTGAGAACTTCTCCAAGTTTCTATCGAACGGGACAAACAAGGAGAGAATGATAGATCTGATCCTGGACGTGTGGATTGAGAAACGGGATATGCTACTCGTGGGACAGGTTGTCTACTTTTCCATCAGAGATCTATGTTATTTAGTAACTCGAGATGACACAACGATAATTGAAGATCTGTGTTCGGACCAGGAAGAGGCAGACACAAAAGTTGTCCTACATGTTAACCATGCACTCAGAAACAATCCGGCAGGACCTGTGATTGTTCGTTCCCCATCAGGAGACACTGACATATTGGTCATTATGCTTGGACATTGCACCAATCTGACCCACGATGTGTATTTAGATACTGGTCGTGGCAAATTCAGAACAATTGTTAACCTAAACAAAAGTTCTATGAATACCTTATTAAGACAATCTATTATTGGACTTCATGCGTTTACAGGGAACGACTATGTATCAGCATTCTTCAAGAAAGGCAAACAGGTGTGTTACAACCTATTACTGAAAGATTACCGGTATATTGAGGCCTTCGCCACACTGGGAACACAATGGTCTACCGAATGTTATGACATGAACATAATTGAAGAGTATATATCTAAGCTCTATGGGAAACGACGCCCTGTAACGGTCAACCAAACTCGAGTGCAACTCTTCTGGGAAAAGTATTTGGATCACGGCAAAGTTGTTGATTTGTCATTGATACCACCATGTGTTGATAGATTGAAGCTGCACACATATAGGGCAAACTACGTTTCACGCATATGGCGCCTGGCATCAGTTCCGAAAATATGCGCCCCGGATCCATCTGACTATGGATGGGAAGACGACAGTAGCATCAAATGGATAACGAAGGCATTCCCTGACGATATTTCAAACTTATTGTACAGGCAGAACGAGAAGAGTATTTCCGAAGATTCACAATATTGCAATATTGATATTTGGACAGACGAAGAAGATAGTGATGACTATATATATGTCGGATGATGGCGATTGTAGTGATGTTGATTTTAGATAGAACACCATTCACCTTAGTGTATATACATGCACGATACCAACTCTACGATACATATGCAACATGTATCAATCTCTGTAATATCATTAATTTCTGTCAATTCGTATTATATATAATCAAATGCATTATATCCATATTATACCAAAATATTCTATTTTCACCCAAAATTAACCAAAATATGTTGTTTTCACCCAAAAATACTAATTTATGACATTCTCTTTATGTCAAAATATTACATTTCAACGTAAACCCACAACAATTAGTTATAGAAACTTAGTAAACTCCGTTGGAGTAACTATAACAAGAATGTAGAAGCATATGTCACCGAATTCCCAAAATATTGATTTTTTTATATTTAGGGGTAGGTGTAGGTTATTAGGGTACTATACGTGACATGGGCTAAATATTTTCAAGTTATTGGGCTTATCGGATCGCCAGTATGCTACTGGTCACTACAACACCAAATATGTTATACTTTTTCCGTATAGATTTCTGGTCAGTGAAAACGAAACGAGGTCACTTTGGTGAATCGACGAAAATAGTGCAGCATCTCTAAGAGTTAGGCGCCTCGTGGCGTCACCACGAATATCTTTCGTAGACATTTGAAGCACATTTCAGCTCTATCATACTAATTCATCTCCCATATCACATATTGACTTCTTGGCATGATAAATTTCGTAATAAAATGAAGTTTACAAAATTGTAGTATTTTCGGAAAATAGCTTTAAAAATGAGGTGGGCACTCATAGAAAAGGCATGAAAACATTTATTTTGGACCACATTTTCTTAGTGCACCAACCAGATCCTGAAACTAGAGGCATTTTCCTATAAGAAAATCATAGTGGCATAAATTCGCTCAGTGGCGGACACCTATGTGTATTCCCAATCTCTACTATAAATACAGTCGAAACGAAAGATAAAGTGATCTTCCAAACTATCATAGAAAGTCTTGATTCATTTATTCCGCTGACTAATTAGAGACTGTATATGTACCGCAATGGATGATAATGGACTATAAAACTTCAAATAACCATCATAAACATGGCTAATTAACATCTCTTTTCAAACTGTATTGTGGTCCGGTTCCTTTGCATTTTGCAATCATAGCAATAGCATAGCAAGGGGGGAAACTCTATGTTGAGGGTTACTTACTTACTGTGCAAAGGTCAATATCCAACTTCCTGCTTTTATCAAAATATTCTTCACATTTGACCAATAAACATGGGGTTTTGGACAGCCTGTAGTGACAATAATCCTGATAGTTATCATTGCCTATGGTCTTTTGTTGAATACCCACACATACACCTTTGTATTAAGCTCCTATTTGATATTTGAAACGTGTTACCAATTTGGCCAATCTAAAGTCAAAATAAAATGGTCCAACGCGGGCCTTTTTTTGACAAGCCTATGCCTGAGAATTTTGGCCTTATATAAAGAGAACTTCTTGGGGCGATTCCATTCATTACACTGGGCAGGAAACGGCACTGATTTTTACCTGATCAATGTATGAAATGATTAGTCATGATTATGCTGGGCTTTAGTGTTGAAACGATTAATCAACTAATCGACATCGACGCGATTATTAAATTAGTCGATTCCGAAATTGGCTAGTCGACTAGTCGGAACACACCCACCACCATTATGCCATCGCAAAAGCAGTGCCGTTGCTGCCGTTACCGAATTACTGGACAATTTAAACAATCAGGCTATCGAAATACACAATCACAATTAGCTTGTTAAAGCCTTCTGTGTTGTCCCTTTGATGCGATAACTGCTTTCAGTACTTGGTGGTCATGCACAAGCGTGTAACCAAATGACCTCAACTCAATGTATTTGTCGGCGCCGCAGCGGCTTATTCTTTGAAGTTGAGATGGCCGGCTTTGATAATCAACTTCAAAGAATCAGCGCCTATCGCAACCGTGTCTATTTCGGCGTGATGGAATTGATCTGAGTGATAACTGGTCAACGTGTTTGCAGGTATGCAGGACTCAACTTCAATCAAGTTAGTTGCGAGGTGACATTATTAAGTTTTAAGTTTAATAACAAGTCCAATATATTATAGTTTATTGAAGCACTATGTCAGTATACCTTTAAAGTTTATTTGTAAAATTGTGTGATATTTTTTACAACCACCACATGCATCAACTGACGCATGGGTGAGCGTATACGATCGCACGTTCTAGATATATTGTATTATAGATATAAATATAAAGCCAACCCGCGGTCGGCCATGCTATGCATCGAATAGCGTCGCGTATTTCGAACTAAACTGGCGAGTCACTTCGGAAATCCCACGTCGTTTATGGGCTGTGTTTGTGAAAAATTACAATGTATTTTAGCACCTCAAACTTAAATCCTTCGCGGAATTGGGTGGTGACAAAGCTGTTCCAGAAAAGTAATCTGGATGACGCAAATTCCTGGAATCGGGCTAAATATAGAACTTACGACATCGCATTGAAATGTACTATTAACATCGCCGGTCTGCGCAGTTTTATTTCTGAAACTGACACGATCGATTGTGTATTTGGGGACTCGCGAGTAAAATTGTATATAATGTATAGATATTTACAATGTACCATGCACGAGAGACAATTATGTACGCGATCAAATCAAACAGTGAAAACACGTGCGTTTTGGCGGGAAAATGACTGTCCGTGATTAAGCTATGTCATATCATGACCTTGCAATGAATACAAGGAACAACATTATGTACGCAGTGCATGGCCCATTTTTAATATATGCGGACTCTTATATATACAGGGAACTTTACCACATTCCGTGTCCGATATATGTACATGACATATGCGAGCATAAAAGGCTTGTACGCACTACAGCTGTTATAACATTTATTTTGTAACTTTTGTTTGACTCTGTCGGAGATGAAGTTCGTTTCTCAAAATATCTTGCATTTCTTCATGTACGCCCGTTTGTGAAGTCAATCGGTGACAAGCAAACGGGGCAAGTTCGAAAACTACGATGTAACAACCAGTATGGCCCGGTAGACCATACCATATCAATTTTAAAGGAACATTTTTACACAAAACATATAGAATAATGCACCGGTTTCTGATTGTTGCACGGGCTTCCACTCCGTAATCCGTAGCGTTTCCGCGATCGATCAGGTGTTTGTCACCACCGTTTAGATACATACATCAACTGGATGGTAATTTGATTGTCATAAAACATCATATACCTGGGACAAATTAATAACCTATTAACCTTCAGTGATATTAAGCCAAATAATCACGGCAAATAGTGTTAAATCACGTCTTGCTTTGCGTTCGAAAATGCAAAGTTGGTTACTGGTACTCAAAACAAACAGCAAATTATATACGTATGAGGAGGACCTCATTCTGCAATTTTACATTTAGATATATTTTGCTTATTATTAAAGCGGAGAGAATCTTGTTTATTTTATGATGAATATCAAAATTATTTAAACATTGGTCTATGTTGTGACTTCATCAACACAAATTGGGTCAAATTTCATGCTTTAAAACACACGTTTTCATTGTGGCCCAGCTTGTTCTGCATTTTTATTTATCTCTCGTCTGCTTTGATCACCTAAACATCCCTCCAAATGAATAATACATCATTCCAATGTACACTTTTTAACTGACTGGGAGAATCCATTTAGAATAGAACCCTGAATATATACATCTTTAAAACGATTGATTTTGGTCCACAAACAATATAAATAGCAAACTTCAAACATCGATATCTAATCACTCTGAGCTTTGATGAGTGGGTTTCTCTACTCGAATCAAATATTTTTTACCCCGAAGCCAAAGAAATAGTAATTTAGGAGCGTCTGATCGGATTGAGTACCTTTAAAGTCTGTATATTAGTATTACATGTATTTATTGATCTATTTTAGTCATTGGTATGTAGGCTCATCAGAGAAAGTTTTGCCATACCATTTCATCAAACTTTCATCAAATTTCATCAAATCATATATACATGTACAGTAATGCCCTAAATAATCAACTCCTTAACCACAGCAGAATTATGGGTAATTTTTCAGGAATTAGTCGGAAATATGGCTTGTTGCCATTCATCAGAAAGCTCTCACTGAGTCGATTATTTAGGGCGTCACTGTATATAGGGAACATATATTTTCTCCTGAAAATTCTGTTATATTAATTTATATACTTTTCCTTTCAATGCAGACACCATTCATGGAGCACCATTCATGGAGTATCATTACAAGGTTATTCTTCTATGTTAAAGTCACACATATTGTTCAAACTATTTAAAGGGACCCAAGGCACTTGCAGTTGGTAAATGTGCAAAAAATATAAAAGTTTGTAAAAATAGCACCACTAAGAAGAACATGGAGAGATAGATAAACTTTGTTCTTACCAGAATATTCAATATCGATAGTTCTATTATAACGAAATTTCATGTGTTGAAACTATTGTTATTTAAACAAAACTGTTAGAGTGAATTGTCAACCAACATCACTAATGATAGTTGTTTTCCTGATTTTTATGTTATACCAAATGAACTCACTTTGAAGGCCTTGGGTCCTTTTTAACATTATCATTCACAGGAAATGTTGAGAAAAACCCAATTATGCACAATTGGGACATATGGTTGTTTCCTTCAGGGCTTTCTTTAGCTAAAACTACTACTTGAAATGTTCAAATTACAAAGCTTGAGAAATAACTAGTGGATGCAGAAATTTTTTGTTTCTAGTCTCTCTATGATTTCGTACCAGAAAATTATAATTAAATGACTCCTTAACCCTTTCATGATGGGAGCTGCGCTAATGCAGCATTAAAGACCCTGTACCAGTGCATGCTCTTATATTATATCTTATATAGAATTCACTGACTTACACGGTCAAGGTAAATATTGTTAGTCCAATGCATTCTCTTAGATATTCGAGGCTTCCTATGGGAGACTAGCATATATGAGAGAATGCATTGGCGCAGGGTCTTCGCAAAATTTCAGGAAGCTCCAGTCATGGAAATGTTAACATAATGAAGTAACTTATTGCTCAAGAAGCCTGAATTCCTAAAATCAATGATCGTTGGTGATTAACTGATGAAATTCCGTCAAAAATGAATATTCCTTGATTTCAAATCAGTTGGAGGTTTACTCTAGTTTCATTTTCTTCTGACATGAATGCGACTGATTTTGAGTTCCACTCCTACATGTTACTCATGTATTTAAAATGTTAAGCTGTGAACACTATGTGGAGCTTTAAATGTTGTTTTATTTGCTTTATAAGCTTTATTATGGTCATATTATTGCATGGTTTAATTATTATTTTGGTGTAGATAATATGTTGTGTTTTAAATTCTCTTAACTTTTGTTTTTATCCCACACAAACGAAGTTTGGTGAGGGGGGGGGGCTATATAAATGGGTTCCGCACATCCATCTGTCTGTGCATCTAGCCATTTATCTGTAACAACTTTGGAGCTCTCTATCTCAGTGTAATGAATATGACGGAAGTACATGATCTTTGTTATGCTCATGAATCACCATGTGTGGAGGGATATCTTTAAAACTGGTTTCAATCATTAATTTGATGCAGAGTTATGGTCCTTGGAATGAAAAGACACTTCTACCAACTTTTCATCTCTGTGTCTCAGTCATCATAGGTCATGATTGAATTACAGTAATGCCCTAAATAATCGACTTCTTAACCACAACCAAATTATGGGTAACTTTTCACTGAGAGCATTCCGTTGAGTGGCAACAAGCCATATTTCCGACTACATCCTGAAAAGTTACCCATAATTCTTCTGTGGTTAAGGAGTCGATTATTTAGGGCATTACTGCATTTATATGATGAGGCAGCATGAAGGGAACAATATTCGCACAGCAGGTTTTGTTTATTCATTCCTTCTGAAGTTATGTCCCTTACCAGGTAAAATATTACCATCCCTGTATCTCCGACATCTTTGATCTGATGCGAATGGTCTTTATGTTAAACAACCACAATGAGATGAATGATATCCACATGCAACAGGTTTTGTCCTGTTATCCAGCTGTCCTTCGATTTTGAAAAATGCAGGCGCAAAATAATCTATAATCTATTCTATTTTGGATCCAGGTGGATAATTTTGCCTTGGTGCACCTACCGAGAAATAACCTTATGCATATACATGTAAACATGTATATAATACACTCAAATAACATTTCTTTGTGCTATATTTTAATAAAACAAAACTTCAAACAAAATAAAAGTTTACTTGGTTACTTCACCAAAGAGTTTCTTCCTGTGCACGTTTTTCACAGCACCAACTCACAAGTGCGATCACATTTAAGTCATTATGGCAAATCGGTAACGCCGTATCATTTCCTCACTCCATTTCATACAGGCCCATGACTGTTTCTTTGTGACTCAGAGTATATAGGAAACTATCTCACACTTGCATTTGCTCAATTGCTCAGTGATTGTTTGGTTCTCTGCGAAACAAACATTAAACAGTATGCACTGACCGTGATGGACTATTAAACAAACACTTAATTGTATAACCTTTTATGCTATGACTTTTCCGACAATCATTGTTGACCCAACCCTTACTGCGCTGCATTTTATTAGTTGAGTATTGAGTCAACTTGGCGAAGATAATAAGACGCGCAAAAATTTGCACGGTACTTTTCTAATTCAGGTGCTATCATGTGTCTCAAAATTGAAGGACTGGTTATCGCAGACTGGATTAAGACATAATTTGAATTAAGCCATCTCAGAAATTAATAAACCTCAGTGAAAAGTCACGTTTGCATATTGAGATGTGGTACCCTTGTTTATATATCTGTAATATGTTTACCGCCTGTGGTACCCTTGATTGATTTTTATTGATTTTTATTTGTACAATAACAAATGATTTAACAACAAAATTATGAACAAGTATATGATAAGTATTGTACAGGAGCAGCATGACCATAGTTGGTCGTCTTCCTGCTGCCCCGGAATGATATATATACATAAGGATGGCGGATGAATTTAAAGATGTATTCAGGGTTTGATACCTTTAGATACGGCACCAATATATTTTATAAAAATCTATTTCTGGGAAAGCCACTAGCTTTGTGGCACTGAACAGTTTTACTATACGCAGAGTCGACACAATTTCATAGGTTATAAAATTATCAACAAAAAAGCAAACAAAATCTGATCTGTCAATTTAATTGTCCCTCAAGTATTCCACTGAATTACATTAATTCTAGACTTGACTGATTATTTTCCCCAACGCAAATTTGTGTTATGCATTATGGTGCTTATCAAGCTAGAGTGTTTACACGATATCAATATCCCTGAATACATCGTTAAGTATATGTGCTATATACATGCTGTTCCAGACTTGAACGCGAAGCTGAAATTAAAGAAACACAAAATTTATTTAGGGCATACTAGACTAAGTGTATACGTAATGTGGTTGCCTTGTTCCAATTCAAAGGATTAAAACAAGGTAACCGAGAAGGGCGGTGGATTCAGGGAGGATATCTATACGGTTAACCAAAGTTGGCTTTATATAATGCTAAGACGTGAAGCTAATACTTTTGTTTTTGTTTTTTTTTTTTTTTTAATGTTGACATATATAACACGCTCTACCGGTGCATTTATTTGTAAATGAGTATGTTGATAATATGTGATTCGTTAGACTCTTTTTAAAGTTATGTCTATATTTACAATCTTTCATTTTTTTATCTAAGGGGTTCCAAATGTCCGGAAAATAGTGTTTTGGGAGAGCTGCAGAAAAACAAGTTCTTGGTTTTTTCAACCTTATGGTATTAGTTCTTCTGGACTTAACATTGTTGGCATACTCAAAAGAATTTGCGAAAGATTTAGGCAGAATGTTTCGTGTCCAGTCATGCATAAATAAAGAAACATTTACAAAGTGCAAATCTTTGAATTTTAATATCCGCTCTCGTTTGAAAAGGGGTTCGGTATGGCATCTGTATTTAGCATTGCACATAATTCGGATTGCTTTTTTCTGTAAAGTAGTGATTGTGCCAATTTGACTGGCATTTCCCCATATCTGTATACCATATGTTAAATGACTGTGCACCAGTGAATAATAAAGTATTTTTCTCGATTTCTTAGGCAAAAAGCGTTTAACTTTGTTCAGTAGATAGATAGAGCGATTGAGCTTGTTACGAAGTGAGGAAATATGGTATTTAAAAGTTAGATTTTCATCAATTGTGATACCTAGAAATTTGATCGATGTCTCCTGCATGTTGTTACCAACTCTGATTAAATCATCGCCATTCAACTTGAGTCTAAAGTTTCTCCATTTATTATCATTGTTTTTTGGGTGGATCAGCATAAATTTACTTTTGGAAGGGTTTATTGATAGTTTATTACAACAGCACCAGTTAAAACAGTTGGACAGTTCAGCATTTGCAATTCTTCGCATTCTATCACCGTTGTGGTCGGATGCATAAAGAGTGGTGTCATTGGCAAAAGATAACAATCGTAACGATGTACAATTAGGCATATCGTTTACGTAAATTAGAAAAAGTGTCGGCCCAAGAACAGATCCTTGTGGGACACCACACGTAATGTTGTTCAAATAAGATCTTTTCCCTAGAAAATCTACATACTGTTTTCTCTCAGTTAGATAGCTTCTAAACCACTGATGTGATATTCCTCTTATTCCGTAGTGTTCTAATTTTTTCAATAATATAGTATGGTTTATGGTGTCAAATGCCTTAGAGAGATCTAGAAAAATTGCTAGTGTTGAGTCCGTAGTTGGCTTATCGTTATTTTCGGCTATATGATTAAGGAGATGCACCAATGGGTGTACTGTTGAATGATTCTTTCTAAACCCAAATTGATTTTCGTGTAAGATGTGATGTTTAGAGAGAAATGAAAATATTCGTTTTTGCATTAATTTTTCTAATATTTTTGAAAATACAGGAAGAATACTGATAGGCCTGTAATTTTTTATTTCATCACGGGAATTACTTTTATGAAGTGGAACAACTTTTGCGATTTTCATTTTTTCTGGGAAATTTCCGTGTTTAAAAGACAAGTTGAATATATAAGTTAATACACCCGCGGTTTCATTGATTGTCTTCTTCATTAATTTTGATGATATACTATCGACATCGGTACTGCTTTTGCTGAGAATACTATTGGAGACGTTGAGTACTTCATTGCTGTCAGTCGGAAATATATAAAATGTTTTTGGATTGGTACTACTCAAGTAGTCGGTAAAGGATTTATTAGAATCAATTTTGACTGCATCGCTCGTTTTTTGTCCTATCTGAGAAAAGTAATCATTGAATGTCTTAGCAATTTCTGTTGGTTGTGAAATAATGTTATCCCCGTGCACAAAATGTTTTGGCAATTGAGGAATAGTGCTTGACAGCTTGAGCACGTTTTTCAAAATAGCCCACGTTTGTCTCATGTTGAATTTATTTTCATTCAGGGTCGTCTCGTAATAAGACTGTTTGCTTTTTCTTTTGAGTCGGTTATAAATTTGACAGTACAATTTGTATTTTTCTGTATTTACTTCCGATGGATCCTTAAGTTTTTTAACGTATAGTTTATTTTTTGTAACCGAGGAATTGATTAGGCCCTTTGTCATCCATGGTTCTCTTCTGATATATTTTTTTGGAGGATTGAAATCTACCACCGGGAAAGCTTCATTAAAAGCCCATACATAGATAGATAAGAAATTGTCATAGGCTTGATTCGATGAAGTGCAATTATATACGGATTGAAAGTCTTGCTGCTGTAAAATAGTTTTGAATTTTTCAATATTTTGTTGGCTCATTATTCTTCTGGCATTATCTGTTTGATTCTCAGGCGTGTAGTTCGTGATACTATATTCTGAATAAAATGTTGCAAAATGATCCGACACTTCAGAAAGAACAACCCCCGTAATTGCGTTAGTTACAAGTGTATTGGTGTATATATGATCAATCAGCGTTGCTGAATGATCGGTTACTCGTGTCGGTCGCGTTATTTGTGGTAAGAATCCATTTTCAAACATGATATCGATAAAATTGCTCGTTTTGGTGTGAGACTGAAAATTCAATAAATCAATATTGAAGTCGCCCAATAAGTATGCCTTAGTGTCGGTGTCATTTAGATGTTTTACAATTTTTGTAATTTCTGACGAAAAAACATCCATGTCTGCACGCGGTGCAGTGTTGGGTCTATAAATAGAGCCGACAATGAACGGTTTTGATTTTCGTCCAGCATCCAATTCCACAAATAGGGTCTCAATGACATGTGGTATAAATACAGACAGATCATGTCGAATTTTAAAAGAGAAACTATCTTTTATAAAGATTCCAACGCCGCCTCGCCCATCGTCATTCTCAGGTCGTAAATTAGTTATGAGGTTGTGATAACCCGGTAATGGATAATCTTCGTTAATTCTAAATATTTCGGTCAGTGCTAGTATATCAATCGAATGTTCAGGGCTATGACAATCGGTTAAAAGATCTAAAAATGAGTCCCAGTTAGCACTAAGGCTACGACAGTTAAGACCAAGCATAGCTAAATTAGTTTTGGATGCTGCCAGTTTATCCTTCAACTGGTTTGGGACATAATAATCACAAGAATGGCTTATTGTGCTGTACGGCGACATGATGTCGGTCTTATCTTCGGAATCATCCGTTTGGGATTCACTGTATCGTGAAGCAAAGTTAAAAGAGTTATCTCCCTGAATGTCGCCTAGTGTAATTCTATCCACCGTCATATTTTATGGTTTTGAAAATAGAGTTACTTCCCTTGCCCTGTATCTCATCGATTTCACATTGAATTGAGTAAAAAACTGACAGTGTTAATTCATGTTGAACATGTGCGTAATTTTGCAATTGCTCAAGTCTGGAAACAACTGGTATAAGCGAAATAAACATGGTATAGCACATAATATATATGATATTAAGACACGGTGAGAGAATATACAGGTAATATGATCAGACAAAGATTCAAATATTAATACATGTCATCATAATCAAATAATATAAGTTATATGTGTTCCGTAAAGGGGGATCTAAAATAGTACCAGTTCCTATCTCATATATCCAGTGCTGTGAGAAAATTGTGGATAAATTAGTTTAATTTTAAGAGCAATTTGTAAACATTTACATGAGGGCATGTTTGATTAGCATAACAGCTTGCTTCAAGAAATGCAGCCTATAATACATTCAGAGAGCACAATGCGTACGCCCTCGCGCTGATAACTTCGCGAAACCTCTCCTCTTTTTTTAGGGGGGGGGGGCAGGATGCTTCAACGGTTTGATGTTTTCAAGCTGAACAAGTGAAGGAAAACAGAGTATCGTCCCTATTCCAATTGTCGTGTGATTGACTTTACTGGGGCGAAAGCGTGAGGAGTTGGTGACATAATTATTACGTTGTGACATGATCACGTGGAGCTGCGGGGTACGAGAACGACTTTCTCGTGTTATGGGATTTTGCACGGATAATATGATAAAATTGCGATGTTGTGTTGCTATACAACTGGGTCATGTACCACAACAAGAAAATTTAGTCGAAGCAAATTCCAATTGTGTGCTCGTATGTTGATGGATTCGATGTGTAGATATATATGTTCTTATGCTAAACTCCGGGAGACATTTCTCTGAGGACAGTTCAGATAGGTAAATATGGTATTTGACATACAGGGGCGTTTTTCAAACAGGAGCGGGGTATTGGGTGAATAACTTAAATTTTTTTTTGTCACTCAGACTGGTCCTATAACTTTTTGATAAATCATGGGTGGGGACTTTCACTCGGCAGTTATAGATATGGGTCATGATTATGTTTCCTCATAAAGGGCCTATTACCAATAAATGAGATGTCGTGAGTTAGGGCTTTCACTTGGCCAGTCTGGGGGTGGGTTTTTTTAAATTTTGGATAACTGATGCATATAACATTACCCATACAGTTCACGGGCCTGTGTACTAATTGTTTTGCATGAGGTATTAATCGGTGACTTTCGTTTTAAAAATATGGTATTTACTCTTCATGTGCAAACTATGGCAAATAATTGTACTGATTTACTCATTCATGGACACAGTTGAGACATTATTCAATGAAAATGATGGAAAAATGAACTCTATAGTGTTTCACAAATCAATGACTTTCATTGAATAATATAAATATGCTGGGTTTTTTTTCACAATATGACTATTTTGCTTGAGGTAGAAGTCAGTAACTTTAATTGAGTTTTTTTTTCTTCTGGTTTAGTCATTCTTTGGTACACTTGAGGCATTGTTCAATGAAAATCATGGAAAACTAAATCCTAGTGTCCCATAAATCAATGACTTTCATGAACACTAATAATTATTCTAGTTTATTCATTCACTTGATGCACTATATAATTATTTAGCTTCAGTTAGACATCACTGACTTTGATTGAAAAAAAAAATATTCTGGTTTACTCTATCTTTGGTACACTTTAGGAAGTTTAGGCATTAATACAAAAATCATGGAAAACTAGATTCTGGTGAAGAATATAATTATGCTGGTTTACTCATTCACTTGAGTCACAGTTTAATTGAGAGGTATAAATCAATGACATTAGTTAAATAATGTAAGCTGTTCACTCATTCATGTTGGCAACTTAAGCATATGACATCATCAAGAGACAGGATATACACTATACTAATTATTTAGCTTAAGGTGTCTATCAGTGGATTTCATTGATAAATATATTCTGGTTTACTCATTCATGTGCACACTCAAGGCATTTTTCAAGGAAAATGATGGAAAATTAATTCTAGTTGCCCAAAAATCGATGACTTTCATTGAACAATAACATATGCTGGTTTACTCATTCGTGGACACACTTGAGGCATCATTCAATGAAAATGATGGAAAACTGATGTCCAGTGTTTCATAAATCAATGCTTTTCATCAAAGAATAAAATTATGCTGGTTTACTCATTCACTTGATGCACTATATAATTATTTTGCTAGAGGTATAGATAAGTTACTCTAAATGCAAAAACTATTTTCTGGTTTGATCATTCTTTAGCACACTTGAAGGCATTAATCAATGAAAATCAATGAAAACTAAATCCTTTTTCTCATAAATCAATGAATTTCATTGAATGACTCACTCACTTGATGCACTGTATAATTATTTTGCTAGAGCTATACATTAGTGACTTAAATTATCAAATATTTTCTGGTTTACTTATTCTTTGGCATGATTAAGGCATTATTCAATGAAAATCATCAAACACTAAATTCTAGTGTTTCATAAATCAATGACTTACATTGAAGAATGCAATTATTCTGGTTTACTCATTCACTTGAGGCTTTCTGTAATTGGATTGATTGAGGTATAAATCAATGACATTAATTAAATAATGTAGGCTGGTTCACTCGTTCAATTGGATAACTGAGGCATATAACATCAACAAGAAGGACATACAACATACTAATTTTTTGCTTTATGTATCAAGCAGTTGAATTCATTGAAAAATATCTTCTGCTTTACTCATTCATGGCATTATTCAATGAATATCTTGGATAATTGAATTCTAGTTTCTAAACAAAGCAATGACTTTCTTTGAACAATACATATATATACATCTACATACATATACATATATATGTACATATATATACACATACATGTACATACACATAGACACACATACATATACATATGCTGGTGTACTCATTCATTGCGACAACTTAAGCATTATTTAATGAAAATAATGGAAAAACTAAATTATACTGTCTCATGAATCAATGAATTTCATTGAACAATAAAATATGCTGGTTTACTCATTCGTGGATACACTTGAGGCATCATTCAATGAAAATGATGGAAAACTGATGTCCAGTGTTTCATAAATCAATGCTCTTCATCGAAGAATAAAATTATGCTGATTTACTCATGCACTTGATGCACTGTATAATTATTTTGCTAGATGTATACATTAGTGACTTTAAATGAGAATTTTTTTTTTCTGGTTTACTTATTCTTTGGCATGATTAAAGCATTATTCAATGAAAATCATCAAAGACTAAATTCTAGTGTCTCAAATCAATGACTTACATTGAAGAATGCAAATATTCTGGTTTACTCATTCACTTGAGGCTTTGTGTAATTGGATTGCTTGAGGTATAAATCAATTACATTAGTTAAATGATGTAGGCTGGTTCACTCATTCAATTGGACAACTGAGGCATACAACATCAACAAGAGAAGGACAAACAACATACTAATTGTTTTGCTTTATGTATCAAGCAGTGGAATTCATTGAAAAATATATTCTGCTTTTCTCATTCATGGCATTATTCAATGAAAACTTGGATAATTGAATTCTAGTTTCTAAACAAAGCAATGATTTTAATTGAACAATACATATATATATATCTACATACATATACACATACATGTACATACACATAGACACACATACATATACATATGCTGGTGTACTCATTCATTGCGACAACTTAAGCATTATTTAATGAAAATAATGGAAAAACTAAATTATATTGTCTCAAAAATCAATGAATTTCATTGAATGACTCACTCACTTGATGCAATGTCTAATTATTTTGCTTGAGGTATACATCAGTGACTTTAAATGAACAAATATTTTCTGGTTTACTCATTCTTTGGTATTTTGAGGCATTATTCAATGAAAACCATTAAACACTAAATCCTAGTGTTTCACAAATCAATGACTTACATTGAAGAATGCAATTATTCTTGTTTATTCATTCACTTGATGCACTATATAATTATTTTGCTGGAGGTATACATAAGTAACTCTAAATGAAAAAAACTATTTTCTGGTTTGATCATTCTTTAGCACACTTGAAGGCAATATTCAATCAAAATCACTGAAAATTAAATCCTATTGTCTCATAAATCAATGAATTTCATTGAATGACTCACTCACTTGATGCACTGTCTAATTATTTTGCTTGAGCTATACATTAGTGACTTTAAATGAGCAATATTTTCTGGTTTACTTATTCTTTGGCATGATTAAGGCATTATTCAATGAAAATCATCAAACACTAATTTCTAGTGTTTCATAAATCAATGACTTACATTGAAGAATGCAATTATTCTGGTAGACTCATTCACTTGAGGCTTTCTGTAATTGGATTGATTGAGGTATAAATCAATGACATTAATTAAATAATGTAGGCTGGTTCACTCATTCAATTGGACAACTGAGGCATATAACATCAACAAGAATGACATACAACATACTAATTGTTTTGCTTTATGTATCAAGCAGTGGAATTCATTGAAAATATATATTCTGCTTTACTCATTCATGGCACTATTCAATGAAAATCTTGGATAATTGAATTCTAGTTTCTAAACAAAACAATGACTTTCACTGAACAATACATATATATATATATATATATCTACATACATATACATATATATGTACATACACATAGACACACATACATATACATATGCTGGTGTACTCATTTATTGCGACAACTTAAGCATTATTCAATGAAAATCATGGAAGGAAAAACTAAATTATACTGTCTCATAAATCAATGAATTTCATTGAATGACTCACTCACTTGATGCACTATCTAATTATTTTGCTTGAGGTATACATCAGTGACTTTAAATGAACAAATATTTTCTGGTATACTCATTCTTTGGCATTTTGAGGCATTATGCAATGGAAATCATGGAACACTAAATTCCAGCTTCTCATAAATCAAGACTTTCATTGAATAATATAATTATGCTAGTTTATTCATTCAGTTGAGGCAAATTATTTTGCTTGAGGTATACATCAGTGACTTTAATTGAAACAATATGTTCTGGTTTGCTTTTTCTTTGGCCAATTTGAGGCATTATTCAATGAAAATCATGGAAAACTAAAGTCTAGTGTTTCATAAATCAATGACTTACATTGAAGAATGCAATTATTCTGGTTTACTCATTCACTTGAAGCTTTGTGTAATTGGATTGATTGAGGTATAAATCAATTACATTAATTAAATAATGTAGGCTGGTTCACTCATTCAATTGGACAACTGAGGCATATAACATCAACAAGAGAAGAACAAAGAACATACTAAATGTTTTGCTTTATGTATCAAGCAGTGGAATTCATTGAAAAATATATTCTGCTTTACTCATTCATGGCATTATTCAATGAAAATCGTGAAGAATTGAATTCTGGTTTCACAAAAATCAATTATCTTTATAGAACAATAAAAATATGATGGATTACTCATTCATTGGGACAATTTAGGCATTATTTAATGAAAATCAAGGAAAACTAAATTCTAGTGTATCATAAATCAATGACTTTCATTGAATACTATTACTCATTCATTGGGACAGCTGGGGTACCATTGAATGAAACAATAGAAAACTGAATTTGGACATTATAATATGCTGGTTTTTTCTCATTGTGGATGTATTTTTCTGAGAGTTTGATGACAAATTTGTGAGATTCATTATGAGTGATGTGTGGAGCTCACTTATAATAATTTCTTCATTGTCAGCTTAGGGTTACTAGTATACTGTTTTATATGTGGTCATTTATTTTATGATAAAAATAATATGTTCATATTCCAAGAACTATTTACACATTGTTATTATATCAAATATCAATGACAGTTATATATCAGCTAGAGATCCTATCTTCTTGTTCCTCTTGGCTTTGTCATGATATTTAATGTACATCTTTCCTCCTATAACCCATGAATCCTCAACTGCTTGGTGCTCCTTAGCTTTCTTGAGAATGTTTGAGTTGGTTTGAGTTAGGTCTTCTTTAACAACAATGTTTGACCCTTTCAGAAGTTTCCTTTGTCTCACTACCTCATCCTTCTTTTTTCTGGACATGAATTTGACAATTATACCTCTAGAATTTTTCTGTCCAGTGGCCCCAGAAACATATTGCCCAAGCCTGTGTGCAATGGATATGTCACCATTATTAAGTTTGACATCCAGCTTGCTGTTCAGTGCTGCAATAACTTTATATTCACTTTCATCAGCTGTCTCAGTCTTGCTATCTCCATCTATCCCATATACTCTGATGCTGTCCTTCCTTGTGTGCTGCTCTAGTCTATTGTTTTCTTGTTGTAAAGCTATGCATTGTCCTTCTAGATGTTGTATTACCTCATCCCTCTGTTTTGCTGCTTCTTTCATTGCATCACATTTGTTGTCTAACTGGTCCATCCTCTTCTCCATGTCATACACATCACTTCTGAATGCCTCTTTAACATCTGTAATCTTCTGCTCATATTCAATCTTCAGATTGCTTACTATGGAGTCTAAATCAGCCTTTTTAACCAACGGTTCCAAGCTTTTCTGCAGATCATCCTTGGTCACCATATTTCCAAGTTTGAAATTTATATCTGCCAAGATTGTTTCGAACGAGCTATTCTGTGAGGCTTGTGCAGCTTTTTGTTTGTCATCTGCGAAGTTTATTGTGGATTGTGTTTTTTGTTTCTTGGGTGGCCCAGCTTGTGACTTTGTTCTGTTGGAAGGTTTAGTAGTATCCTTATTTATACTGTCGTCAGCATCTGAGGTTGAACTCATTACTGTATTTCGTTTATCTGGCATACTCTTTGTATTTACTTTTGTGCATCGACAATGGGCTACTTATCTTGTACCAACTGAATCAACAGAAAGTGATCTTCTGGCGGCGTATTTTTCAATGGATATTGCTCCACTTATAACAAAGTATATCATATATAACTCATCAGTAGTCTGTAGTTATCTTTGCCAACAAAATAGTGATTTTCTCTCACCGCAATTAAAAATATATCTCTAGACCGCCATCTTGGTTACGAAATCGTCTTGTTTATATATCTGTAATATGTTTACTGCCTTGCACTAATAACTTTTCAATTAGATGCATGTTCAGTTGTAGTTTGATGTTTGATTGTTTATTTATTATTTAATAAGTGTTTTTTATAAATCTCCCTATTTTGGCTGCAGTCTCCCTAAAATCTGCAGAGGGAGACTTCACTTCTCCCTGTTTTCTACTATTTTAAAATATTGAGTTCTGACAGCTGGTAGAGTTACATAACTCTGTGTTGTCTATAAATGTTCGCCATCATGACTAATTTCAAAAGAGGGGCCAATGACTTTGTTCATGTTTTCCGTTCTAGAGTTATCCTTTTTTATCTGGAAATGTGGGGTTTTTTGTCTGTCTGCGCAGCCATCTTAGCCATGGGTTAATTATTAGATCTGATCTGAATGAAATTTGGTATGGTGAATCACCATCATGACTGCTTTAAAAAGAGGAGTAAATGACGTTAACGTATTCCGTTCTAGAGTTATCTTTCTTTATATTGATATGTGGGGTTCTTTTCCATCTGTGCAGATATCTCAGCCATGGGTTATTGAATCAAATGAAATTTGGTATGGAGGTTCACCATCATGACTGCTTTCAAAGGACTGGCAAATGATGTTCACATTTTCCATTCCAGTTGGTATATTATTATGAAATTGGTACATATTAAAAGCTTGTCCTCATATACATAATTATGTGAAGTCTTCACACTCTATCGTCTACTAAATTTATCATGTACACATGTAATATTATCTGCCTGAAGAAGGCTATATATGTGGTAGAAAATTTCCAAAACAGTGTTTTCAGTGTATCTCTTCCATGATCCTTCTATATAGACTCAGAAACAATAATGTTGAGGTCAGTGAGACCAGTCAACAAGAGCTGCTATATCACTAGGAAATCATTTTCTTCCACAAACTGGGACAGATAATATGGCTATTTTAAGATATTACATTCTTCAGCTGTAGGTTTGTTTGCAATCCCCCAGTATAAATATTAGTAATAAACAGTTGTTTCAACATGGTCATGGGTCGTGATTACCTTGAAACTGCCATTAATTTAGGCATTATAGCTCATTACCATTAAACAATTCTTATTTAATATAGTCCAACTCATTTAAACAGAACAATCACTGATAAGTACATGTAGCTACAGTAATGCCTAAAGTATGTGACCCTTTAACCACAGCAAAATTATGGGAAATCTTTCAAGATTTAGTCAGAAATATGACTTGTTGCCATTCATCAGAAAGCTATCACCGAGAGCTTTCCAATGAATGGCAGCAAGCCATATTTCCAACTAAATCCTGAAAAATTCCCATGATTCTGTTGTGGTATAGGGGTCGATTATTTACGACATTACTGTACTTGATCACCATTGTTTCATTTATAGGAACAGCTGAATCCTAAGCATATTTCTCTGTCTGTCGGCTGATAATAACAAATTGCCTAAAGACGCAGAATAGTCCATTCCATTGAATGAACGAATCAATTCAGTAATCATAAGGTTAAATGTGATATTTATATCTTTTACAGGTGTTTACAAATGGCCTCGACAGTGTGCCCGAGATTCTATCGAGCGTGAGTGTCGTCGATGAAGAAGCTGTATCAGATCGCGAACATGATATAGTGCATGGAGATGACGATAAGAAATTATCAATTTCAGATGACCAAGATTCAGACTATATATATCGTCGGTTAACAGATGATACTCCTGGAGAAGAGGATCATGTTCCATCTCAAGATCTTCACATGCAAGTTATTCAAGCGCAAACAGTGTTATTGTCTTCTGCACCAAATAATTTCATGAATAAACTCCCTGGTATTCCCGAGCCATATCAAGAGAAGTTATTGGATCCAGTGATCAGCTCGGATCCAGTGATCAGCACTGACTACATGCAGCTGGATGAAATTTCCCCTCAGAGTCCAACTAACCAAGAAACAGATTTGCAAGAAAACCATCTTGGAGAAATGTCTTTGCTGCCTGGAGATCTCAGTTCTGTGGAAGATGATGTTGAATTTTTTAATCCAGACAGTCAGAAGTGTGAAGTTCAAACAGATGCTTTATCTAATAACATTGTGTCAACTTATGTTCCGAAATCATCAGTTGGTGTTAAAGAACTGGAGTATCAACTTAGGGGTCCATCAGAGAAACAATCATTTTCAACGCCAGCAGGACAAATGGCTCCTAAACCAGAAAGCAATGAAATATTTACTTTAACGGGTGATCAAAATGAAGACATACTTGATGTGGATGATGATGAACTTTATATTCCTACCTGTCAAAAGAGTGAAGTTCCATCAAATACCTTACCTAACAGCAATGGGTCAACCTATGTTCCGAACTCATTAATATCGCAATTGGCTCACAAACCAGACAATGAAATATTGACAATAACGACCGATGATCAAAACAGGAAGGAAATAAGGGCACCACTTGATGGTTTTTGTCCTCCACCATACAACCCAAATAATACATCAGACTATATTTCCAAAGATGCAATTCCAAATATCGATCCATTATCAGTAAGTGACCTTACCTCCGCAAGGAATCAGTCAGGGATATCATCTCCTGCCAATATCATTTCCCCAGTATCTCGACATTCACGTGATGATTCAGGACTGCTTAAAAACTGTTCACCACACCATGTTGCTGATAGTGGTTACGTTACTGATTATATGAAACCTGTGTGCCTGAAAATTGCTTCAACTTCTAACATGCATAAATCAGATTCTGTGGAGTCATTATCGTGTATTTGTGATAATAATCCATCAAATTCAGAAGTATTATCCAAAGGAAGAGAGATAGTTGGTGATGCAGAAAAATTCCCAGATAAAGGTATCAAACCTTGTGCTTCAGCTGGTACTGAGGAACCTTTTAGTATCACTTCAACTGAACCATCTTCTCATAATAGGAGAGATATAGATAATATTGCTATTTCTGCAGCAGCTGAGGCTGTGTGCGTTGGTTATTTGAGTAATACTATTGACATTATGGTAGCTGACTCCGTGGTAGCTGAATCCGTGGTTTAGAGACCAGGATCCAATGACTTCATTTCAGCAATAATGATTGAATCTATGTTCATTCCGTCAACTGATGACTGCTTAATTGCTGTTGGTGGCAGTGTTATTTTTTTGTTGATAATCTTGAATTCACAGGAGAAAGATCTGTCAATTGTATTTCATTTTATAATTCATGATGGTCGAGTAAATAACGCAGATTGAAGTAGTTTTGTTAAAGATGTACTCAGGGTTCCAGACCTCCATTTATAACAACATACAAACTCTAGTCCAGTATTATTTATTGCTTTGGAGGAAGCACAATGAATCCACTGGCTATGTTATATGTGCTAGCAGATATTAATCTGCCGCAAATCGCCCATGATTCATGCACTATGCTAATGGACCCAACTGTTGCATTCAGCAATTCATTTCATATTTCTGTATTTTCTATATGTGTTGACATCTAAAGTGTCAAGTATTTTTTTATTGATTTATGTCATCTGTTTGTATTCTTGTGTGCATGTGCCAGTTGGTAGTGTAATGCTTAAATTTATTTTCTCAGAAGTAAGGAAGTCGATGTCAATTTTCACTTTACTTGTTAAATGACTATAATATTGAATTTAGGATATGCCAGACTTGATAATTTTAATTTGTTCTAATTTGATTTCAGATGCACATCACTTTAACACGTTGACTGCCAACTCCCATTCAATCACTTGCAAAAAGTACAAGATAAATTGTAGTCGGTAGTCAATGTGTTAATACATCTGTAAGTGTATGTGGAATCGAATGTCACTTTTAAGAACTTAGCTGCAATGATAACCACTAATAAGTTTTCTAGAAATTTAGATTTCTGTATATGGTATTTTAGAGTGAGCATTTGAGGAGAAAATTGTTGGGAAGACTTACAATATTTTTTTTAGAAAAAAGCTCATATTTTGCTTAGAAAATTGGTAGTGCTGAGCCAATAAAAAAGACTCTCGGACATATTACCATTTATCTGCATGCAATATAGGCAAATGGTCTGATTATCGACTCATCGCTTAAAATGGGCTTAGATACAAACAATCAGATTCTGTAATCAAAATCCTTTGTATTAAAATATATCTTCTGAACTATCCATAACCACTTATGATTTTACTTTAGATAGTTAATTAAAGGTACTCATCAATCCGATTCGATGGTCCCCATATCATCAGATTCCAACAACAACAACATTTTTTGAAATGCCGCTTCAGTTATCAGAATCGATTAATTGCCCAAAAATAATGCTAACCACAATCAACTACAGTACCAAATTGCCCAAGACCTGTTATTTATGAACATTTTGTTCAAAGAAATATTGCTGGTTTGTCAAATATCTGACACAAAAAAGTAACTTTATTTTAGAGTTATCCATCTTCATCCGCAAATTGGTCAAAGATATTCTTTTCGTTGACTATTTTCTGGGCCACTAAAAAAAAATTAAGATAATAGATTTCATACATCGATATCTGATCACTCTGAGCTTTGATGGGTGGGTTCCTCGACTCAAATAAAATATTTTTTAACCCCGAAGCCAAGGAAATAGTAATTTGCGAGCATCAATTCGGATTGAGTACCTTTAAGGTCTTATTGCTTATGAAGCATATCTCTTATTTCATATTTTGGATACATGTACCTCTAGTTTTTCTGTTACTGAAGTTGATCTGTCAAACATGAATTTTATGTTCTCAACGTTTTTTTAATTATTATGTATTGGATGCAGTCACTTTTGTTATTTGTTATTGATATGTTTATGATAATTATTATGTATTGGATGCAGTCACTTTTGTTATTTGTTATTGATATGTTTATGTTAATTATTATGTATTGGATGCAGTCACTTTTGTTATATGTTATTGATATGTTTATGATAATTATTATGTATTGGATGCAGTCACTTTTGTTATTTGTTATTGATATGTTTATGTTAATTATTATGCATTAGATGCAGTCACTTTTGTATATTTGTTATTGATATGTTTATGTTATTTTTAACCATGTCCACCTGTGTCCACAGGCCTCATAATATGTTGCTTGACATTTGCAGAATGAGGTCCCCAGAGGATGAGTTTAGTGATGCTACCCCTCCCAGCAGACTACCATCACCAAATTCATCCTCTGGTAACCTCATTCTGCATGGCCTCATCTGCTATCAGGGACCTAGACACAGATGTAAGTTTCCAGATGGTGATATCCACCCATTGCTCACCTGAATTACGCATTGTGTCGTCTGCCAATTTGGGGATATAGAGAAACTAAACTGAAAAAGAAACTTTCTAAGGTAGCAGTACACGATTTCACGGGTTGCAGGGGGTCTGAAAAATAGAAAAATAAGTATCTGGGGGCCATAACAGCCAGTGTAGCCTGTGTTAACTGTGTCATTACTGGTTTGAAGGTTTAATTATTTTACAAACTGGGAAAGTTCTCAAAAAAGTGAAAAATTTGGATACGCAACAGGGTTTTCGTATTCAGTGAAGGCCAACTCTGTGTTATTGGTTACAGGAAAATAGCCCGATTTCTCTCTCCTGAATTCTGTCATCTGGGCTCGCAAGACATTTTTTAAAAATTGATACGATAACTTTTTTTCTATTTCAAATATTTCTCAGCTCTAACATAGCTCTACCAGGTGGAAGAAGTTTATTTACTGACATTCGCTCTATCATGGTCTGTTTTTGGGTTGAAAATGGTAAATTTGAGTAAAAAAATGGGTAAAATTGAGCGCTTTGTGTGTGCAAACCAAGGGCCATAACTCAATGACAAATTGTACGAAGAAGCTAAAGTACAGACAAATGATTACACCTAAAATTTCTGTCGAAATTAAAACATGCTTGATGGGACCTATGCCAAAGATAATGGCTCGATCAGTATTGATTTGAAGTAGAGTACCCCCTCCCAGGTTGGCAAGATTGCTGGAAATCGTGTATTGCTACCTAAAGAAGCTAAAAAACTTGTTAATTTGATAATAAAGATACTTTCTAGAGAAGATGAAGCCTAAGCAGTATGAAGTCCCCAGAGAGTGAATTTAGTTATGCTAGCCCTCTGTGCCTGAGTAGCATCATTAAATTCACCCTCTGGGGACCTCATTCTGCAAATGTCCAGCACCATATTTTAGGACTTCATGTCCATATTGTAAATTTGATCAAATGGATATTTTAAAGTCAGTGCTGGTCAGATCAGACTTGAAGTAATATGCGTGTTTTTGTCATCAAGATTGCAGTAAAAAGTCTATTATTTTCAATGGAGGGGGGGGGGAATAACTCTAAATCTTAAAGATAGAGTTAATCCCCTTCCATTGAAAATACTATCGATGGGTATCCTTCTGAGACAGATGTTTCAAATGGTGATGAATTATAGTATTTTAATCATATTTTATGGCATAAATTTTTATTAAAACTGTATATCAAGTCACTATAAGAACAATAATCAGTGACTCGAAAATTAAGTGGGCCTTTAATTTTTCATAATTGAATAGCCTCTATTTTAGGCAATATATGCACCACTCACTGAATTTAAAATGACCTGGTTTGTCAAGATATAGCCTTGATGTTCACTATTTCTGACCAATGGGAACCATGATTCAAGATGTTGACATAGTGTGTCTGACATGTGCAAAATGACTATAGGTACTTCACGGAAAATGATGCCTAAACAGAATGAGGTCACCAGAGGTGATGCTAGCCCGCTGTCACTAAATTCACCCTCCGGGGTCCTCATTCTGCAAATGACAGACACATTATTTCAAGGCTTGATCAAGATTGTAGATGTTGAGAAATGGCATTGAATTTATAAGGTCTGACCTTGAATTTTATAAGGTCTGACCTACAGGAACAATATATTTTGAAAACATTTCTGAACTTCTTATCTACTTGTTACTGTTAAAGTTGATCTTTAAATTTTCATATTTTGTTTTGAATTGTGTACCTATTATAATGAGAATCATCTCATACATGTCTGACATATATGTGTTTTACTAATAATTTTGTTAGGGCCCTGCAAATCGGCACTTCAATATCTGATATCGAATCACGAGGTCTCTGTCGATATTGAATCTATCTCATATTGAATCAGCTGGCTGCCAGTGCATAGCATCCCAGATAGCACACATACGTTGGGCCAACGTTGGAATAATTACGTTGGCCCAACGTCGGCTTTTGTGGTTGGTACGACGATGGCCCGACGTCGACTTGCGTTGGAATAATTACGTTGGCCCAACGTCAGCTTTTGTGGTTGGTACGACGATGGCCCAACGTCGACTTGCGTTGGAATAATTACGTTGGCCCAACGTCGGTTTTTGTGGTTGGTTCGACGATGGCCCAACGTCGACTTGTTGGAATAATTACGTTGGCGCAACGTCGGATTTTGTGGTTGGTACAACGATGGCGCAACGTCGACATGCGTCAGATTTTGCACGTTTCAAACATGGCTACGTTGGCCCGACGTTGGACAACCAACGTTGGGGCAACGTTGGTTTTACCGCTGGTTTAACGTTGGCCCGACGTTGAAAACGTAACGCACTAGGCGATATGTGAGGTTAGTAGGTGCGTTAGATGTCGACGTTGGACCAACGATGGCCCAACGTTAGTCATAGTGTGGAGAAATCGGTCGATTACGTTGTAGCGTCATTTTAACGTCATTCATAACTGGTCGCATGTTTCTTTTTCAAATAACGCTTTGGTTTATTGACTGAACTTGCATTTGTGTTCTGAGTGAGCTTCTCGGTTTAATGGATTATTATTTGGATAATGCACCACGGAACACCATCACCAGCTATAGGGACCCGAAGAAGTACCGGTAAGTACTTTAGTTGAGAATATCATGCCGAATAACTTGGAATTTCAACGATAAGCGTGCGTCGTCGGATTCATTTCCTCCACAACCAACTTAAAGTTTGAATTTGAAGTTTAACCCTTCAATTGTCAGAAACGAAAACAAATAAATTTATGTCAGTTTCGTGTGATGGCATCCGACTGTATGAGGAAGAAAATGTCATTCTAATTACTATCTAAATTTCACGATCCATGTGTGATAATACATGGATTTAGGGACATGGCGGCAGGGGTGTTGCCCGTGTGTCTCGCATCCCCCACCCCACCACAACTTTGGTCAAAATTGTCAACAGTTGGATATTTCATACATGACACAACATTAATTGGAACTTTCGCACGGTCACACCAACAATATTATAGGTTGAGATTGTTCTCGTAGTTTGATTTTCCAACAATTATTAATTGTTTATGGAACATCATTTGCACATTGTCCTACTTTTGGTAAAAAAAATTGACTGAAATGGCATCAGTTGGAAATTTTACGACCTTAGGGTGGGGTGGGGGGTCTCAGGTTGGAAATTTCCAACAATTGGAATTCTTGAGGCCAGTCTAGATGTTAGGAGTTTGCTATTTTCATGTTCGGATCTCAAAATGTTCTCAGTGTATTCCGTTCCTCTTCTGGTTGTGGCAACAATACTACTGATCCATTTAGAATAATGCTAACATCCAGGCTGTGAGGGGCCAGTAACTTTTGGGGAAATCAAACCCCAAAGGGGGGTGCAGTTGAAAATTCCAAGGTGGATGCACCCCTCCCCAACGCTGAAACCCATCTAGCCACCTCCCTGTCATGGATTTCCATGGATAATTAAAAGCTGCAAACCAGAGTTCAGTCCCCTCGCTACGGTGTCTGACGCCCTGTTATGTAGGAGATTGATTTATGCATGGAGTTCGAACAACCTCCCCTTAATTCGGTATTTTCCAACCGGTACCTTAAATCCACTTGTCGGTTTGCGCTCCAAAATACACCTAATAATATTTTCTTGTGAATTGTTTCCCCGTGTCGAAATAGGTCGATAAATACATGTCACAAAAAGATGCATGAAGTCATAACAAATACAAGTCTGAACACGATGTTTGGGTCCCAACCAAAAATCAGCTATTTACACGGAGCGTTCCGTGTTAGTCTATATATTCCTGATATATGTTATAAATAAAGAGCGTTCGTTTCACTTCTCTGCGAAACATTTAAAACAGCTGGAAAATGACAATGGAAAGTACTTACCAGAGCATATGGCGCCAATGTATTAATATTCTGTCAACCAGGCCATTCTTGTGTGATTACCATGCAGTACATACTTAATCGGAGGGGGGCTTATATTGAGGTGTGAAAGGGTCTATCTGCTCTTTCGAGTATGATTCCCGGGGAAGTTTTTAGTTTCTGAAATATGTACATGTACCTATTTATGGTCTCCGAATCAGTGACGTGGCTACATGGTCTTTGTTATGGTGTGTCAACGTTGAATTTCCTCTTGAACCAGACACCAAACTCCTTCGCGAGTTTCAATTTGCATTGCATTGAAACTTTCCAACCGGCACCCAGGCTTTTCAACTGTTGGCAATTTCCAAACTGAATAAGACTGGAACATTTCCAAAATGGTGTTCATGTCAGACAACAATTTTTACTAAAGTCTAAAAGTTTTAAAAATATGATACCGGAGGTGTAAACAAAAATATTCCTACTGATTGTTGGAAAATCAGACAATGAAAACACGTACTTAAAGTTACCAAGTAATGATGTGTCAGACATGAAATTTTCAACTTTTTTCTACAATGACTCACGTCACAGGGGTTTGAAACGCGATCCGCTGCCCAGCAATTGGCATACACGCATAGTTGCAAAAAAATAATTTTATTTTACAAACTTTACATTACGTGCGTATCATTTTACATTGTTTACGTCAAAGAATCACGTCATATTGATACGTTGTGTCAATGTTCACATGACTGGAGCTGTTGGAAGGAAGTTATTACGTTGTCACACTGTGTCACAATAATTATTTCAGCTGTAGTGTGGACCTATAGGTAACGTTGAGTAATATTAGGATTTATGTATTTGGTTGGGGTCAATTTGTGTATTGATGCATCCCCCACAAACGACCAATGACTACATAATGGACGTTGTCACTGTATTAAATGCCGCGTGTCCCTAAAACATAAATGTGAACACCCCCCCCCCCAAATAATAGACATGATTAGATATTATTGGGCGGGTAATTTAACTTTTTGGGGATATGTGGGACGTGACGGCATGCAGGGGGTGGCGACATGCACAACTTTTGGAATTTTTTAATAATTTTGCGATACATATGGGGCATTTTTTACCAATAAACAAATATTACCCATCCCATATTTTGTCTGAGGTATTCATATCAATTAATTACTTGGCTTGGGGCTCACCAAGCTACCAACTGAAATAGTTTGTTGTTCTAACCAGTAGACCTACATTTAGAGCAGTTTGGCAGAAAGGCGGTCTGCTATCAACATGCTGTTGTCAAGCCCCCACCCCCGTTGTCCGCACGCCCCTGACAGTAAGAATTTAATATCTGTGACAATGTGGGTTGGAATAAATATGGTAATGTGTGCAAAAATGGATGTGGCGACATGGGTTTGAACATTGAGGTGTTACCACCCCTCCCCAATTTTTGTCAAACTTTTCAACATTTTGGAATTTTCAATAACTTAAATTAATGTCGTGTCAGTCATGAAATGCCTAACTGTTGAACATTTTGGTCAAAGTTAATGGGGCGGGACAACCTTACCCGTATTGTCCCTGACCTGACAGTAAGATTGCCCACTTTAGGAGGTTGTGGGTTAGAACAAATAATTAGGGTGATCGCAACATGGATGTGGCGATAGAGGTCGAGGTATTACCCCTCCCCCCCCCAGATAATTTCAACATTTTAAATTTTCAATAACTTTATAAGTTGAACATCTTAGGCAAAATATGTTTGAGATCATTTCGATAGTTTACATTTCCAAATTTCTAATGAGTATCGTTTTGGTCATTATTATGCGGTGAGCTAATTTCAAGATTTGGAATTTTCAATATCATAAGTTGAATTTCAGGCAAAATCTTTCTGAGATCGTCTGGATAGTTTCGGTTCCCAACAGATATGTAATATTTAGAGTACATTATATTATTTTCTACAAAGACCATATTATAGCTATTAAATGGTAGTGTGGCTCTTGTGGGATCTGTGCAATTTTATTAATGAACTGATTGACAGTTTTGCTAGAAATTGACACCGACGAGAGTGAGCAGTACATAGGCTTAGCGAGTTTTGAGAATCCGTGACCAATTGTTTGATTGAGACGATCCTGGGTATTGGGTATATAAGATAATTACCTGCTGTTCTCAGAGATATTCATGAGTTGAGAAAAACTTCGCGGGCATAACACCTCCGCCTACCGGCGTCGGTGTCATCAGCACGTGCTCAAGTCCTTCCAACTCACGAATTCCTCGATACCTGTATATGTAACGATTACGTACCACGTGCAAACGTATGGTACCTATATATACTATCGGGAACCGTTCGATTAATTAAAGTACCATATGCATACATATTTTATATATATTATTGCGGGCAACCGGTCAAATAATTAAAGTACTCTCGTGCATGCAAATGCATGTAGGGATTTCCCGGATTGGTCTGGTTCTTATATATCAAGATGTGTACAGTGTGTGACAATGTCAAGCTGCACACAGAACATGCATTGGGCTAACGTTATTCTCTGTTTCTTTCAGGACTTATTTACTTGCTATCCTGTTTCTGGATCTGGATATTTTGTGTATAAGCTACGGTACTATATAAGCGGATTCGATCAAAGTTTACTCGTCCGTCGAAACCATCAACGGCTTGGGGATATGAACTTACATGTACCAGTATTCCAGCATCATGGCAGCATGGTCTATATCGTGTTGCACATCATTATATTGTGAATATTATTGCACGACTGACACCAGCGCGACCGACATAACACCATGTACGACATGAATTCGTCAGTTTATGGTTATTCACTTGGATGGAAATTCTTACTTGTCCTGTGTTGTGCAAGTTCAATCGGATGCAAAAAAAAAACTCGGCATTCATCGGTGTATCGATAATCGGCACTGAAAGGATGATGTGTGTTCATCTTGTTGTGGCAGTTATACATCTGATACATCAGTTATTAATAACGTAATGATAACCTATGAAAATGGTAAATTCCAGATATTCAAGGAGGTGAATATAAAATGGTTTCTCTCGCGATATGATTTCTTCAGATGAATTGTCAATCAATGTCCTACAAAACAGTTGCTTCATACAAGCCAAGTTCCTGCATACATATATGCATGAGCCATGAGTACACTGAATCCAGTTCATGACAGATCATGGAATGATGAAAATATTATATTTCATATAATATGTTGGGTTTTGTATACATAAATTAATCTTTATGGATCCATGGGTTTAATTTCTCCCAGATAAATCATTCCAACATATGCAACAAGTGGCATACATATGTGCATAGATACAAATAAGCTTAGTAATTGCTCATTTCATAATATGTCAACAGATAAAATTAATTGCTGTACATGCATGTATTGAATTTATATAATCAGAATCTACAGTATCATGAACTAATTAGAAAACGGATTGCAAAAACGCGATATTCTTTCTTATGTGACATTGTATATCACCATGCACCAGCAGAGTTCCCTCTATATAATAGCACTGGTACGTAAATGAGCAATTACTAGGTTTAATTTAATCGTATGTACTTTGAGCCGTTTCAAATTTTGCACATCTACATCAGACCACCCTCCAGAATAATGATGTTCGAAGAAGATGTAACCTGACCAAAGTTTAAAGCCACATAATGTTTGAATATTTTGTTCCCAACATTATCGGGAGCACAAAATCGCAAATTAAGCTGAAATAAAGACATTTCTTTTGTATGGTAAAGGGATATATAAGCCAACAAAAATATGTAGCATTTTCGATAACTTTATTCAGGAGACCAATACAAAATATTTTTCTTTAGAGTGAGTAGATGGTCAAGATTCTTAAAATCAACAACTAATGACATGTCATTTTGTCTTTATTTAAATCGGCTTACACTTTTTTTTCTATATGTTTCATTTTATTCTGGTTTCATATTTGTGAAATTGAATGTTGTTTCCAATTATAATACTTTGAAGTTGCAAACATTATGTGGGACTTTAAATTTATTGGTATGTTGTATCTCATCGGATGTTAATTTTATAAGGACGCCCTAATGTGAGGGGAATCGACCCTACGAATGGAGCCTCGATCCGTCCCTGTCAATGCCCAAACACAACGTTGCCCCAACGTCGTATTCTTAGTAGAATTCACCGTTGATTCAACGTCGTTTCAACGTCGGGTGCCCGACGGCGCACCAACGTCGGCTTGACGTCGAACCACCGTCGAGTCGATGACGGGATCCGACGCCGAGCCAGCGGCAACAGCCATAGTTGGCCCAACGTTGGATTCCAACGTTGATAGAAATGACGTTGGCCCAACGTCGTATTATTAGTGGAATTCACCGTTGGTTCGACGTCGTTTCAACGTCGGGTGCCCGACGGCGCACCACCGTCGGATCGACGTCGAACCACCGTCGAGTCGACGACGGGATCCGACGTCGAGCCGACGCCGAGCCAGCGACAACAGCCATAGTTGGCCCAACGTTGGATTCCAACGTTGATAGAAATGACGTTGGCCCAACGTTGGCCCAACGTCGTATTATTAGTGGAATTCACCGTTGGTTCGACGTCGTTTCAACGTCGGGTGCCCGACGGCGCACCAACGTCGGCTCGACGTCGAACCACCGTCGAGTCGACGACGGGATCCGAAGCCGAGCCAGCGGCAACAGCCATAGTTGGGCCAACATTGGATTCCAACGTTGGCCCAACGATAGAAATGACGTTGGCCCAACGTGGGTGTGCTATCTGGGATACCATAGGCCCTCTCCAGTCGGTCACAAGTTTGTTATAGTACAAGGCGTTGTGAAATTTCAGTGTGAATTTTGAAAGAAAATAACATCACATGTGTAATTCTCTGGTTTTATTAGTTATTTATTCCAATTATGTTTTAGTAATTAAACTAAAATGTATATTACGCGTGAAAGAATTATGCAGTTTATAAAATTCTTGACAGCCCATGCAGACAAGGCCATTTTGGGACAGTTTGTCTTCTGCGCTGTTTTTGACAATACCCAAGTGAACCAAACTCTGATTGTTAACCCTTTGGAGAGTATCTGTAATGTCATATACATGACGTCATGAGTAAATTTAACATCAACATCATAGCAATAATTGTTAACAACTTCGGGTCAAAAGGGTCCAATAATTTGTTTTAATTATTAAATGTGCATTTTTTGTTAACGTGTGTTGTCATAATCAATTGCACTTATACATTTGGGACATTATATTAATCAAAATATACAAATATACAAATCATTATAAATCAGATGATTTATTGAAGTTGTGTCTACATAAAATAACACTTCCTGAAACGACATATATGTCGCTCTACTCCTCAACCGATATACGACATATATGTCGTTCTACTCGCCAAAGGGTTAAGGCAATTCTCTTGTGCTTGTATACAGTAATGCCCTAATAATCTACTCCTTAACCACAGCAGAATTATGGGTAATTTTTCAGGATTTAGTTGGAAATATGGCTTGTTGCCATTCAGATGTCAGATAAGGAGTCGATTATTTAGGACATTACTGTATTTCATCATCACCCGGTGCAAACATGAGTCAATGATGGGGACAAATTTGATATTCGAAAATAATCAAATCAGGTGTGCGAATCACACCGGCGATATTGACATCAATTCGCTTCTTGGAATATTTGCAGAACCCTATTGTCTATGACTTAACCCTTTCAGTGCCAATTCTGATTTTTGTATCAACCCATATTTCCTTGATCATTTTTCAAATTTATTGATTATAATAATGTGATACATTGATGGAAAGAGCGCTTAATAGAGCTCTTTCCATCAATGTATCACATTATTATAATCAATAAATTTGAAAAATGATCAAGGAAATATGGGTTGAAACAAAAATCGGACTTGGCACTGAAAGGGTTAACTACTCATTCTTATTCTTTCTCATTATTATAAAAATATATATTTCTTTAAATACTGTTTTGGACAATTGTCCAATAGCAATAGGAACACTATAAAATAGCAATTTAATTACACTATTAATGGCAAATTTGCCATTTGTATATTGACACTATTTTTTTATCTTTTAAATAACTCTAATCCCCTTCCATTGAAAATACATCTTTAGTTTGAATTATGTTCCATTCTGGGATCCAAATGGGGTAATCTTTCTATAATTTCAGCTGTTTTCTATTTCGCTATGGGCATCTTCTGAGACACAGATGTTCCAAATGGTGATGAATTATAGTATTTTAATCATATTTTATGGCATAAATTTTATTAAAACTGTATATCAAGTCACTATAAAAATAATAATCAGTGACTCGAAAATTAAGTGGGCCTTTAATTTTTCATATATAATTTAATAGCGTCTATTTTAGGCGATATATACACCACTCACTGAATTTATAATGACCTGGTTCCTGTGGGGGCTTGAAAACCCAGAATAGCCATTAAATGACCATTCATGGTCTATAGAGCGTTTGAATTGCTGTGGGGACCTTGAATTGTACTGCTTATTCAATACGTTATTGATTTTGGTCATTTTATCATACCGATATGCAATTGAGAGCCTTGGGGGGGGGGGATATTTATGTTTTTTTGAGAAATGGCCTTGATTTTTTTAATTTAGGGCCTTCAAAATTTGTCGGGATATAGACTTGATGTTTACTATTTCTGACCATGATTGGAGATGTTGAAATAGTGTGTCTGACATTTGCAGAATGAGAACCCCAGAGGTTGTGACGCTATCCTGTACGGTGGGCAAGCATCACCAAATTCACCCTATGGGAACCTCATTTTGCTGAGTTGGTATTCAGCAAATTAGTCACCTTGATTATACATTTTATCTTCAGCATATTAGGGGGATATAGAAACTGAACTGAAGGATAAAAGTAACTAAAAACAATGTTAATTTGAGACTATAGATACATCACAGAAGATGAGGCCTAAGCAGAACGAGGTCCCCAGAGGGTTATTTAGTGATGCTAGCCTGCTATCACTAAGTTTACCCTCCGGTGACCTCATTCCACAAATGACAGACACACTTTTTCAAGGCTTGACCAAGATTGTAGATGTTGAGAAAAGGCCTTGAATTTTATATGGTCTGACCTTGAATTTTATACGTTCTGACCTTGAATTTTATAAGGTCTGACCTGTAGGAACAATATATTTTTAAAACATTTCTGAACTTCTTATCTACTTGTTACTGTTAAAGTTGATCTTTAGATTTTCATATTTGTTGATTTTGTTTTGAATTTTGTACATATTATAATGAGAGTCATCTCATACATGTCTGATATATATGTGTTTTTACCAATATTTGTTTTAGGGCCCTGCAAATCGGAACTCCTCTGCAGATTCAATATCTGATATCGAATTGCGAGGTCTCTGTCGATATTGAATCTATCTCATATTGAATCTGAGCCGGCCGCCAGTGCATAGCATACCATAGGTCCTGTCAAGTCGGTCACAAGTTTGTTATAGTACAAGGCGTTGTGAAATTTCAGTGTGAATTTTGAAAGAAAATAACATCACATGTGTGATTCTCTGGTTTTATTATTTATTTATTCCAATTATGTTTCAGTAATTAAACTAAAATGTATATGCGTCACCGTGAAATAATTATGCAGTTTATAAAATTCTTGACAGCCCAGACAAGGGCCCTTTTTGGACAGTTTGTCGCCTGCGCTGTTTTTTACAATACCCAAGTAAACCAAACTCTGATTTTTAAGGCCATACTCTTGTTGTGACAGATATTGTGCTCGTATATTTCATCATAACTCGGCGCAAAATTCGCGAACGTGAGTCAATGATGGGGGCAAATTTGATATTCGAAAATAACTAAATCAGGTGTCTGAATCACACCGGCGATATTAACATCAGTTGCATTCTTGGAATATTTGCAGGACCCTATGGTGTATGACTTAACAACTCATTCTTTCTCATTATTATAAAATATATATTTCTTTTAATACTGTTTGGGTCAATGGCCCAATAGCAATAGGAACACAAAAATAATGCACTATAAAATAGCAATTTAATTGCACTATTTATGGCAATTTTGCCCTTTGTAAATTAACACTATTTTTTTTCTAAATTAATGTTTTAGGAATTTGTAAAAAAAAAAATGATCAGCTCTTTTAAAACAGTTTTAATGGAATCATTCAGCCCAGTATTTAGCCGATTGGTCACCAAAATTAGAAATGTATTCAAGGGGGCGTAGTTTGTTCAGTAACACGTAAAAGTAATAAGAGGTTTTCTTCTCTTTTAGCTTCATTATTTACATAATATGTCATTTAACCCTTTACATACAAGATTGCCATTGACAAGTAATTGTGCCTTATGAATTGTTCAGATAATAAGTTCAACAAAGGATTATAGGCCATTTGTTGAACTTATTATCTGAACATTTCCCTCCAATAAAGAGGACTCCTTCTGCACTTTTTTTTATCTGTCATCTGCTTATTTTTCTTAAAAACATATCTAGATAAATAATAGACCGATCCATTGTATACAATTATAACTGAGTGGGAGAATCCATTGAGTATAGAAAGGGATCAAGGTGACATGCAGCAGTATATAGACTGACACTCGACTTGATCATGTCTGACCATGAGTAGCTCTCATCTTGGATGGTTAAAACACAAATTCTCAGTTCTATCAATATTGAAGCCTAGAAATAGCTGTTAGTCTAATCACAACATTATTTACTTACATTATAGAAAAATGGACATCAAAGAGCCACATAATATTTGAAACCCCTTATTATATACCAGGTTTTCCGCTATGGGGGGCAGCGGGTCCCTTTCCCCTCACCCAAATTTTCCCTCCAACATATGTTCCTACCCGATCCATGGATTAACTCTTTCGATGCCGATAACGACTTTAGTCAAAATCGGGTACATGCTGCCAGCAGGACAAGTACATGAGGTGTAAATATGGCCATCCAGTTAATGCGATGTATATGAGTCGTGCTTATAAGTTCCAGACTATATAGCACCAGGAAACTTGTGAGATATTGCCATTATCAGAGGTCAATGACGTATTGACAATTTTCCTCACACATAGCACAACAAATTTTATAACATAGAATACTGGTGACAGATTCATAATTCGTTATACTCATTGCAATCTAGCAAACATAATGTTCGATATTTTATCAGTAAACGATAAATTTATTACTGATTAATATCTGTTTGCATCTTGTTTTTATGACTACTATTGAAATATACGATTCTCACAAACTATTCCTACACCAAGCATGCACTTCATAATTGGAAACGATTTATTACATCATCTTGGGAAAGCCACGTCATCCTAGAAATGAAATCTGAATATTCGGTTCCATAGACTTCATCAGTTTTTAAAAGAAGCAGCATGTCATCCAATATAATATTTCAGATACTGATAAATATTGTGTTCTGTGTTTAGACCACACCTTTTGTCAGGTTAGCCCAATTCTTGTCTGATTTTGTTGATGCTATAGTTTACCTTATTTTTTATTAAATTGAAAAATCAGAATTCAACACAGACGAAGTAATTATGTCTTAAGTTAGACGCGAAGATTTATTGAATGATCGAATATACGTGCATCACGCTAATGGGTGAAGAATAAATATCTTAAAAATGCTAGACTGACGAAGCTGAATTGATCATTACCCCATGGTTTTGTGTACTAAACTTCCCAGATTTGCAAAATCAGTTTAACTGAAACTGATACTAAGCGACAGTAATGCCCTAAATAATCGACTCCTTAACCACAGCAGAATTATGGGTAACTTTTCAGGATTTAGTCGGAAATATGGCTTGTTGCCATTCATCGGAAAGCTCTCAGTGAGAGCCTTCACATGAATGGCAACAAGCCATATTTCCGACTAAATCCTGAAAAATTACCCATAATTCTGCTGTGGTTAAGGAGTCGATTATTTAGGGCATTACTGTACCTGAGTCATTAAGGACTAGCTTGTCTATTTTGTGTGATTGCAAACTTTTGTTTTGTTCAATCAATTTAAGACAATACATGTAGTTGGCAGAAATTTATTGATTACAACAATCAATCCAGACAAATCGCCACTTTTCTTTTTCATCTCACAGCTATTATTTGCCATCTTGGCTGCCTGGAAAAACTTAATGGTGCCAAGTCTCTTGTGGTGACTGTTCCAAACACAACAATGTCATATAGGTGGCCATCTTGCATAGTGTCACATGTTGTTTTGTGATATAAGTCCGATAATGCATTTTAGTACCATTTTCAGGGAATCTGGTCAGTAAAGTAACAATTTGGAAATAAATTTTAGTTTAGTAAATGTACCAAAACCAATGGATAATGATCAGTTTGGCATTTCTGAAGGGGTCAAGGTCACAGAGAAGCCATTATGTTTGTAGCCTTCTTTTCACTGCCAAGCACATATATATATCTCACATTTATAACCTACTTTTCACTGAATGTGATTGGTGCATCTCTTGTGATAATGACCCTAAAGTTATAAATAGTGCTATTATTTGTGCAATAAACAGACTTACTTTTCTATTCCTGTGTTGATCACTGAACTCTTTTTATGCCAAACATGCATTATTGTGAATTCTCTGGTCGCTGCCGTACATGCATAATATGGGCAATTCCCAGCTTATTCCAATATATTGGCACTGCGACGTCCTCTTGTGGTGCCAGGGTATATCCTTCATGTAAGAATACACGAAACCACGCACCCACCCTCATTCTCCATATGTGTCAGGGTTAGAGTTTGGGTTAGTGTATTCTTATATGAAGGACATACCGGTGTCAGGTGTCACCAAAAGAGTTAATAATGCCTGTAGGAAAGGCATATTGTAATATAAGATATCGATGTTTATTTCCATTTCATGGAACATGTACATGTATGGTACATATTCCATGGAACAATACAAAATCAACATCTATTTCTACTGGAAATGACATGATCATTAAGGCACGTGAATATTCATCACAATTTCTGCTAAAAACCTTAAGTATAATTCTCATTTTCTTTGTAATGTAATGTTGAGCCCCTCCCCTGACCCTTTGACATGGCTTTGATATACCCTACACAAGCAACAATTATGGCCACAGATGTTTCCAACAAACTGCGATAGGAGTATGGAGCGATCTACCCATCTGTCTGCAAGCAAGCTATAGGTCGTTTGTTGTCCCCCAAATTATGTATCCAAGTTTATCAACTCAAAACGCACGTCAGGTTCGAAAATTGGTTCGATCCATCAATTTTTGCCAGAGTTATGGCCCCTTTTCGACTTAGAATCTGTCCTTGCGGAAAGATTATGGATGAGAACTTTACTTTGGGCTATCGGATCGAAATCAAATTTGGTTTGTGAGTTTATGAGCTCAAAACACAGGTCAAGGTATGTCAGGTTATCAGATCCAAATACAGGTCAAGTTCAAATATGGTCCGCCCCATTTTTGCCAGAGTTATGGTCCTTGTCGACTTAGAATTTGCAGATTAATTTTGTTTCAGGATGATAACTTTAGTTTTTGTAACCTGATTGTTCTTAAATGTGTTATGTTGATTAATCACATGAAGATACAGGTCAAGTTCGAATTTGGGTTTGGTCCGCCAATTTTTGGTCCTTGTGGACTTAAACTTTGCAGATTATTTTGGTTTTTGGATGATAAAATACTTTTTGTAGTCTGATTGTTTTTAAATTCAACTGAATTTCTTGATATTTGATACGTAGTTCAAATTTCAGAAGACAAAGGCCACATTTTAATTTGATCATGGTCCGATGAATTTTGACAGAGTTAAAAAAAAACAGCTGTCCTTACAAAAAAGCCAACTTTTCAGGTACACGTGGTTGGCGACATTTTATTGAACTTATTTTCTGAACATTTCCAACCAATAATGGGAGTCCTTCTGCACTTCTTGTTAGCGCTTTTCGTCTGTCATCTGCTTTTAGTACCTGAACATCCAGATGAATAATAGACCATTCCAATGTATACTTTATATAAATTGAATGGGTAGAATCCATTTAGTAAAGAAAGGGTTAATCGCAATTAACCAAATATAATGTCATCTTGACTGAGGTCCATCGTTTCGGTGGTCAATGGCCAATTTTTTGGGGAAAATGGCCAAAGAAAATAGCATTTGGCCAAAAAGTTTCAATGCTATACTCAGCAATCACCCCTTAAAGATACATAATCCGAATTAACGCTTCTAAAATACTATTTCTTTGACTTCGTGTGTAAAATAATATTTGATTCGAGTTGAGCAACCCATCCATCAAAGCTCAGAGTGATCAGATATAAATTTTTGAAATCTGTTATTTCCCAAGATATGTAATTTTTGGGGGCCTGGCAAATATTTGTCAAGCCGACAATCTTGGACCAAATTGCGGATGAAGATGGATAACTCTAAAATCAAGTGGCTTTGGGTAGTTTTGGGGCAATTTTATACTACAATCGACAGTGGTTAGCATTATTTTTTGGCAACTAATCGATTCTGATAACTGAAGCAGCATTTCAAGAAATGTTGTTGTTGTTGTAATATGATGATATGGGGACCACTGAATCGGATTGAGTACCTTTAATTGAAACTCTTAGTTTTTTTTAACCCTTCCATGACTGGAGCTTCCTGAAATTTTGCAAAAACCCTGTGCCATTAGGGAGCCTCGCATATATGTGATAATGGATTGGCCTAACAATATTTGCCATGACCTTGTAAGCCAGTGCATTCTCTTATATATGCAATGCTCCTTTGAGAGACTCGCATATATAAGAGAATGTACTAGCACAGGATCTTTAATGCTGCACCAGCGCAGCTCCCATCATGAAAGGGTTAACATATAATTAGCAGTTGCTCACCTGTGTGTGAATAACAATTTATCAAAAATCACACATGCATCAAAACAATGATGATTTAATAGCTGCTAGAATGGTGTAAAGTAATGCCCTAAATAATTGACTCCTTAACCACAGCAGAATTATGGGTAGTTTTTCAGGATTTAGTCGGAAATATGGCTTGTTGTCATTCATCAGAAAGCTTTCAATGAGAGCTTTCCGATTAATGGTAACAAGACATATTTCCGACTAAATCCTGAAAAATTTACCATAACTCTGCTGTGGTTAAGGAGTCGATTATTTGGGGCATTACTGTAAGACAATGAATGCGAATCAGTGCTCATTAACCCTTTCAGTGCCAAGTCCGATTTTTGTAAAAAAAGTGTGCCCACTCATTCAGTTTATGCCGTTCCCATCCATGCACATTTCCATTATCACTTTTGTGCAACTTGAAATTTATCAGTTATTTTTGTGCGTTTGTCTTTATAATTTGATTTAGCTTTGGTTTTCTCGATGATCCCGTATTTTGGATTTCAATTTGGCCAAAGTTTCTGAAGAAATTTCCGGCCAACATGTGGCCTAATTTTTACCTCATATTCTTTGCCAGTCTCTTTGAAAAGCCGACGAAAATCCTGACGGATGTGCATCTCTAGATTTGTGAATTAAAATCAGTTTCTGTATTGATGGGATTCCCTCCATTTCATTGGAGAGTGGCGCAGAGTACGTGCGATTTCATTGGTTAATGGCATAACAGATCACTACACAGATCAGAGGTCAATGACATGTTAACAATTTTTCCCAAGCATTGTGTCAAACACAACTATTATTGGAAAACTGAATACAGGCGATATATCCATAATTCATTATACTCATCGCAATATAGGAGACATCATCTTCAAGTTTTTATCAGTCAATGATATTCATGACTGATTATTTTTTCTCATCTTGTTGTATTTATAACTATTTCTAAATTACTATGTTTTTCACAAACATTTACTATGCCAGGAATGAACTCCATATTTGGAAACGGTTTATTACATCATGTTAAATTGGGACTGCTGCATCGTCGTAGAAATGAGATATAATCGACAAATCTAGAGATGTACATCCATTAGGATTTTCATCAACTTTTCATATTCTTGGCCACTGGAATCTTTCAATGAAGTAACTTCATTCGAAGCCATTTATATTTGATTTCTTTATTTTCTCCTCATTGTGTCTCTGTTAGAATTTTAACCCTACTGGAACTACGTTCATTAGTTGGTGCTGCACTCGCTCATGTCATGGACAGGTCCATCAAAAGTGATCTTATTCCCATCACCAACAATTCGGTTCCCTCCACAGAAGTACAACCTGCAATAAAATAATATCTTTCAAACATCTCCCCATACTGTGGATAAGAAGAACCTGTTACGTAGGCCCTCTTCGAATATTCGATTCGACTTTGAAACAACAAATAGTAATTTTGAATACTCCAAAACAGTCAATGCGAATGTAATGCATTTATCGGTAATATTTGAACATTCACAACTACTGCGAATTATAAGAAGTAGATATACACTCCTTAAGTATTCCCTCAAAACCTCAAATCTGCTGTTTAAAGATGCATAATCTGAATTAATGCTCACAAATTACTATTTCTTTGGCTTTGGCAGTAAAAAATATTTTACTCGAGTTGAGGAACCAACCCATCAAAGCTCAGAGTGATCACTAATAAAATAATAGATTTCAAAATTGATATCTGATCACTGATCAGATATCAATTTTGAAATCTATTATTTTTCACCAACGTTACATTTTAGTGGCCTGGTAAAAAGTCGGATGAGAAGATATTCTCGGTCAAAATTGCAGATGAAGATGGATAACTCTAAAATCAAGTGGATTTTGTGTGTCAGATATTTGGTGTAAACAATATTTATACAAAAAAGATTAATGTTTTAACAAAAATTCTAATGGATGATTATGGGTGATTGGAATGGGATGAGACATCATTTTGGCGACCAAGATTAAGAAATATTTGCTTCAATATTCTATTTGTTTTCAAATTTTTCGAGAGCTATCGTTTCAAAATTTGATTCCATCAAAAACCCACTATTCACTTCTGTTATGGTATAAGTATGGTAAGTAGAATTTCTCAGTTGTCAGTATTTTAGATTCTTGAAAGATGTGTTCGGGCTTCTGACTCTTTCTACACAATTAACTGTATCTATAATACAAATTCTAAATTAAGAACTTTAAAGGTACTCAATCCGATAAAACTCCTCTCAATTACTATTTCAATGGCTTCGGGGGTAAAAAATATTTGATTCGAGTCGAGGAAGTCACCCATCAAAGCTCATATTTGTTAGATATCGATTTTAGAAATCTATTATTTTTCATTATCGGGAATACTTTCTGGCCCAGATCTCAGGCAAAATTGCGTTATTATTACCACTTGATTTTAAAGTTATCCATCCTTGTCTGTTTGAATAGAGTTTTGGTGTACAAATCTCGAGCAGGATACGAAATTGACGGCAATTATTAGTACTCATCTCGAGAACATTACAAATTTCAAAAATCTATATCTAATAACTCTGAGCTTTGTTTGATGGGTTCCTCGACTCGAATCAAATATTTTTTACCCCCAAAGCCAAAGAAATAGTAATATAGGACCCTCTGATCGGATTGTTGTTGTTGGAATCTGTTGAGATGGGGACCCTCTGTTTGGATTGAGTACCTTTAAGGCCAAAAAACTATGTTTCTTGATAAAAACTTTTTCACTTACTAAAATATTTATCTACCGGTATGATAATATTGTCAAATCTGGAGGGAAATTAACAACTACATGTATACAGAGAATATAAAAACCACCTGAAAATGTAGGGTGAACTTCATCAATATTCAGTTCACTTGAAGCTAAATGTTGACATAATTTATAAATCAGTAGAATGGCAAATCACAAATATTTCTACAATACAAATGCAAATTTGGCTATTTTAATTATCGGTCCCAAACTAATCAAGTCATCTCATACAGTAATGCCCTAAATAATCGACTCCTTAACCACAGCAGAATTATGGGTAACTTTTTCAGGATTTAGTCGGAAATATGGCTTGTTGCCATTCATCGGAAAGCTCTCAGTGAGAGTTTTTCGATGAATGGCAACAAGCCATATTTCCGACTAAATCCTGAAAAGTTACACATAATTCTGCTGTTGTGTGAAATAAGACATCTCATGTACAGGCCTCAAAATATGGTGCTGGACATTTGCAGAATGAGGTCCCCTGTGGGGACCTCATTCTGCATGGCCTCATCTGCTATGGGAGACCTACACTCAGATTTAAGTTCCCAGATGGTAAAGATGGTGATGTGCACCCATTGGGCACCTCAATTATGCATTGGGTCATCTGCTAATTTTGAGATATAAGAGAAACTAAACTAAAAAAGAATCTTTCAAAGGAAACGAATTTTTTTGTCAATTTGATAATAAAAATACTTTCCAGACGAAATGAGGCCTAACCAGAATGAGGTGCCCAGAGGGTGAATTTAGTAATGCTAGCCCACTGTGCAGGGTAATGTCAGTAGATTCACCCTCTTGGGACCTCAATCTACAAATGACCAGCACCATATTTTGAGGCCTGATGATTTGATACTCACGTTGCTCCAAAACTGCCAAACACCACTTTAGTATTATTGACAGTGATTGAGTTTGTACTCCACAGCCACCCCAACATGCGGTCGTATTCTTGGAACTTTACCCGGACCGCGAGAATCTCACCGAGATCAGCTCGTGCGATGTACATCATGTCCTTGGACTGGTCTCCCCTGAGGTTCAGCGAGTTACTGTTGATATAAAGAATTTCTATTCAACATTGTATATTGCATATGTCATTCAAAGAAACTTTAAAAAAAACATGAATATTGTTGTGCAAAAACTAATGTTTCTACGGTGATTTGAAGATAATTTTAATTTAGGATAGAACAGGATAATTTATTTCCAATGTACATATAAACATACATAACATAGAAAACAAGACAAACAATTACACATCTATGTAGTATATTGAGAGGGGACGGCTTAGTCCAACAGGCTGTCTTCCTGCCATAATAGTTTAAAGGTATTCAATCCGACCAGACGGTCCCCATATCATCAACATACAACATTTCTTCAAAAAACACTTTGGTTATCAGAATCGATTAATTGCAACAAAATAATACTAACCACTGTCAATTATGTTATCATATTTCCCAAAACTGTGTTATTTGTCAACATTTTGTTCAACAAAATATGGCCGTATTATCACTTGAGTATCACAAAATGTGGCCGTGTAACCACTTGATTTTAGAGTTATCCATCTTGTTTCCGCAATTTTTTCCAAGACTGTCGGTTTGACGATATTTTTCTGGGCCACAAATAATTGCACATCTTGAGAAATAACAAACTTCAAAAATGGATATCTGAATTAACGCTCCTAAATTACTATATCTTTGGCTTTGAGGGTAAAAAATATTTATGAGTCGAGGAACCCACCCATCAAAGCTCAGAGTGATCAGATAATCTGATCACTCTGAGCTTTGATGGGTGGGTTCCTCGACTCATAAATATTTTTTACCCTCCCTGTCGAAGCCAAAGAAATAGTAATTTAGGAGCGTTAATTCAGATAATGCATCTTTAATTGATTCCAAATTTTGGTATGTGGAATTCTCACAGGAAAGTACAGGTCACGATTATACAGTAATGCCCTAAATAATCGACTCCTTAACCACAGCAGAACTATAGGTAATTTTTCAGGATTCAGTCGGAAATATGACTTGTTGCCATTCATCGGAAAGTTCTCACTGAGGTGAATTATGTTGAGGCTATTCCCGCTTCAGGTTGCCAATTATTTTGGATTCTGAATCACAGCTTCATTTATGGATCTCCGTTTGGCTCCGGGATCATCTTAAAGATGCATAATCCGAATTATCGCTCCCAAATTACTATTTCTTTGGCTTCGTGGGTAAAAAAATATTTGATTTGAGTCGAGGAACCCACTCATTTCTCAGAGTGATCAGATATCGATTTTTGAAATTTGTTATTTCCCAAGATATGTAATTTTTGGCAGCCTGGCAAATATTCTTCAATCCGAATGTTTCGGACCAAATTGAAAATGAAGATAGATAACTCTAAATTCAAGTGGCTTGAGTGTTAGATATTTGACAATCCGGCTAAATTTCGTTGAACAAAATGTTGATAAATAATACGTTTTGAGCAATTTCATACTATAGTTGACTGTGGTTAGCATTATTTTTTGGCAATTAATTGATTCTGATAGCTGAAGCATCATTTAAAAAACAATTATTTGGTTGGAATATGATGATATGGGGACCATCGAATCGGATTGAGTAGCTTTAAAAAGAAAAAGAAAAAGTTCAAATCTGGCTTTAGACTAATGATTTTTTTAAAGATGCCTTCTTATAATTATGCCCCTCCCCACTTTTTAAATAGGGGGATACTCTTTTGCACCTATCCATCCATATTGATGTGGGGGTCACTGGGGTGTCCATCTGTCTGGTGTCTGTTCAGGTCATAACTTGAACATTAGTGCTCGGATCTTCATGAAATTTCATTTGGATGTTCACTACTATGAGCCCATTCAATGGTGTGTTCAATCATTTTGTTTGAGTTTTCCATTCTAGAGTTATTCATCTTTGGTCATCTGGAAAGTTTGGCTCTTTGACTGTCCGATGTCTGTTCAGGTTATAACTTGGAACAGTAGTGCTTGGATCTTCATGAAATTTGATGTGTATGCTCATTGCTATGAGGACATTCAATGGAGTGTTCAATCGTTTTGTAAGGGTTTTCCGTTCTAGAGTTATACATCCTTGTTTATCTGGAAAACAGTAGTGCTCAGCTCTCAATAAAATTTGGTATGTATCTTGTATGGGGACATTCAATGGTGTTCAATCAGTTTGTTCATGTTTTTCAGTTTTAGAGATGTTTATATGGAAATTTTGTCTTCTTAAATTGTCTGTCCGAGCAGATATCTCCACCATGGTTGTCTGATCTCTATGAAATTTGGTATGGATGTTCACTACTATGGGGACATTCAATTGAGTATTCAATCATTTTGTTCTCATTTTCCGTTCTAGAGTTATTCATCTTTGTTTCTGATATGCTGATTTTGGGCCTGTCTGTCGGAGTATCTCAGTCATAGGTTTTAAGTATGCCCACACTACAGTAATGCCCTACTTAATCGACTCCATAACCACAGCAGAATTGTGGGTAATTTTTCAGGATTTAGTCGGAAATATGGCTTGTTATCATTCATCGGAAAGCTCTCGGGGAGAGCTTTCCTATGAATGGCAACAAGCCATATTTCCGACTAAATCCTGAAAAATTATCATTTGTTGCCATTCATCATTTGTTGCAAATTATCATTTGTTGCCATTCATTGGAAAGCTCTCTTCCGATGAATGGCAACAAGCCATATTTCCGACTAAATCCTGAAAAATTATCCATAATTATGCTGTGGTTATGGAGTCGATTAATTAGGGCATTACTTGTAGGTGATATACCACATGGAGGTATTCACCTGACAACAGTCCATCTCTTGTTTAATACTGATTATTTTTGGTAACCAGATCATATCTTTGGTTATTTCTATTTATTTATTTGAAAATAAAAAAAAATCTTCTCAGAAGACAATATCCCAAAACGTCACAGTTTTCCCCTCTATTATGGCAATATTAAAAATGTCCCTGATAAGCCTTAGGGAGATGTGTGGCCAAACATCCTAATGCTGTTTGTGAACTTATCAACATTCCAGCAAATGAAACAATGGACATCAAGCTACATCTCATCACTGATTATTCACTTACCCATTTAAATCAAATGGCGGAGAAGCTCCGTTCCTGCCGACCAGTTCGATAATGATCCTGCCTTCAATCTCGGGCATGTTCTGACTCAACTTCATTGTCACGTGGTAGTGATGACCTGAATTTAGTGAATTAATAGCCTACATTATTTACAATTGTCATAATAAATCTAGTAATTTATCACTTCTGTGACATGCTGGAGATCAACATATGTAGAAAAACACATGATATACACATGCAGATAAAAATTCTCAACCCAAGGAAACTTCATTTGCACCTCAATATCCCATCTCACGCGAGTCTCGATTTTCATTAAACTATCCATATGTTTGGCAATTCTAACCTAACCCCCACCCACCCCCCCCCCCCCCCCCCTTGTGGCTTGGAAATTTTCCAATTGATATGGCTTTATCCCATCAATATTTTTACTGAATGTGGGACAAATTTAACCCTTCCATGATTGGGGCTTCCTGAAATTTTGTGCATACCATGTGCCAATGCATTCTCTTATATATGCAAGTCTCCCATAGGGAGCCTCACATATATGAGAATACATTGGCGTAACAATATTTACATTGACCTTGTAAGCCAGTGCATTCTCTTATATATGCAATGTTCCCTATGGGAGACTCGCATATATAAGAGAATGCAATGGCGCAGGATATTTACTGCTGCACCAGTGCAGCTCCCATCATGAAAGGGTAAAAATAAAACAAACTCAAACTATTTTTGGTCTGAAATTTCCAACTTCAAAATATTGAAAAACAGTCGCTATATGCATGTTAGTGATGCAGACTGGACCGGGTGCCACTGGACCGTTTTGGACTGGTTTACTCTTCCGGTCCCGTCCACTATTTCACATTGAGCTAACTATATATCAGGAATTTATTGCATAATTGTCCCATCGTACAATTAACAACGCTGTATTAATGATGGGTTCAAGTTTAATAGTCAAATATTTGATATATATATATAGATGTTACTATCCTCATGCTACACATGTCAACGATTCTGTTGAATGCCGCAATGTGAGTGGCCCATGCTTTGATGTCGCCAACTTGCATGTTTGTGAGCAAAGTGCATACATCTTTTTCAGAATGAAGGTTTTGAAAGAGTCTGAAGTATTATTCAATAATTATTTTTAAATATATGAACTTGAGCACACTGACACCCCAGGAAGATGTTGTTTTGTTGAGTACTGTTGTCATATATATCATCAGACTATATTACCAAGTTACCTGTGCCAATTAGTTAAATTAGTTAACTTTGTTTGCAAATGCAAACATTCTCAAACATATAACATTATGATGTTTCATTCTAAATTGTGTTTTAATAACTACTTCCCACACCAACACTATTAGTTACTCTACCAGTGTGACAAACATGCAGCCAGGGTGAATATGCATTCATAAACCGTGTAACATGGCATTCAACCAATTCACCAAACACTGTGCCTGCAGAGTAGAGTCATAGGATCAGTTGACAAGCCACTTTTGTAAATGTATTTAAATCGAAAAGTGTATCGTGACAAAACCAGCCCAAAATATCCCAAAACGCCCTTGGCAAAGTTAACAGGAACAACGAGGCTCTTTATATTGAAACATGATGATTTATTAAGTCAATCCTGCGCGAGTCCAAATGCGCCCAAAACATTACGTGTTCAGTAAAAAGTGTATTATTTTCAATGGAGGGGGAATAACTCTATATCTTAAAGATATAGTTATTCCCCTTACATTGAAAATTGAATCCTGTTGCATTCTGGGAACCAAAATGGGGGGAATCTTTATTTCTTCTGTTTTCTACTTCTCTATGGGCATCTTCTGAGACACAGATGTTTCAAATGGTAATGAATTATAGTATTTCAATCATATTTTATGGCATAGATTGTTATTAAACCGTATATCAAGTCACTATAAAAAAAATAATCGGTGACTCGAAAATTAAGTGGGCCTTTAAACTCACCACAGAATGGAGGCGTGCCTGATGTTCCTAGGTAATAGCTTCCTCTTGCTCGTGGAAAGTTTTCAGCATCATAACCCATCGCTGGACATTTGTTGTTTCCGCAGTCCATACAACTCCCATTGCGGAATTCCTCGAAGCTATGACATGGGAAGGCAGTAAAAGCACAGTCCCCGTTGATTGATTCGATGAACAAATGAATCGACCGACTGTGACTGCAACCAACAGTGTTCTCAGCAGCTGGAAAAGTGAGTTGAAGTGTCGAAAATTGAGAATAATTTAGAGTCTGTGGTAGCCATTTTGACAATCTGGCCTGGTTTTGGATTTAGCCTTTCTTTCCTTGCTATTGTATACTCCTTAACCACAGCAGAATTATGGGTAACTTTTCAGTGAGAGTTTTCCGATGAATGGCAACAAGCCATATCTCCGACTAAATCATGAAAAGTTACCCATAATTCTGTTGTGGTTAAGGAGTCGATTATTTAGAGCATTACTGTACATGACTGACTTTAATCTGGCTCTAGGTTTTCTTTCTGTTGAATTTGCTACCATAAATGAGGTTTCAAGATAAATTATGTACAGGGAAATGATGGTTTTGAAAGTGATGTGGAAAACTCCATTGGGCTTTAAAAAGGGAAAAGTGAATATTCTTGCTCAAAGAAGATATTTTCATAAATTTTATATCCAATTGGCCTTAAATAGACAAAAAAATGGCATCAATTATGTAAAGGGATTCTATGCAGTGACTCTTGTGTGTGGAGTCATCTATTATATATTTTTGAACATCTGTCTGTATGTATATGTGTGTGCATGTATGTATGTGTGTGTGCTATAGACTCGAAAACTGCTTGACCGATCTGACACGAATTTGGTATGTAGTACTACTTTGATCCCAGGAACAATATCGGCGGGTCCAATTTCACGTGCCATTGTGTCCTTGACCTCACTCATACACGCTCATATAGGCATGTCTCTGGACCAATCAAACAATAATTCCCAGACAGATGCGATCACAAAGAAATCCCTAAATAGCACGAAGTCAGGCACATCAGCTAGTTGCTATATATAAGAGAATACATTGGCCTAGCAATATTTACCTTGACCTTGTAAGACTTGCATTCTCTTATATATACAAGTATCCCTATGTGAAACTTGTATATATAAGTGAAAGCACTGGCACAGGATCTTTAATGGTGCACCAGTGTGCTCCCATCATGTCAGAAAAGGTTAATTCGTTCCGATTGAAGCTGATTGAAGGACAAAATATTTACATTTATACATTGTTCAGATTTCACATTCTCTGAAATAGTACAGTTGACGTGGATGAAATTTTCAACATTTCTATTTGATTGCTTTCTTTTTTGCTTTATTTCTTCCAGTGGAGATAGATTCTGGATACTAACTTATCATTTTTAATCAATGAAATATAAGCCCACCATATGTCTTTAAAGCAGGGTTCACGCTGGCCAAAAATTTATATTGGTCCTTTTTTTTTTGGCCAATTCTGTGGAATTTTTTTGGCCAAATTGAAAATATAAAGAAACAAGCACTAAAATATTTAAAATTTTAAGTTGAGCAAAAGTGATAATGTGCACGGATGGAATCGCGAAAAAACTGAAATAGCTCTAGCTGGAAAAGTATATCAACAGTAACCCTTTCATGATGGCGCTGGGAGACTCGCATATATAAGAGAATGCACCGGCTTACAAGGTCAAGGTAAATATTGTTAGACCAAGGTAAGGGTTTCAATTAAAGATGCATAATCGGAATTAATGCTCCCAAATTACTATTTCTTTGGCTTCGGGGGTAAACAATATTTGATTCAAGTTGAGGAACCCACCCATTAAAGCTCAGAGTGATCAGATATCGATTTTTGAAATTTGTTATTTCCCAAGGTATGTAATTTTTGGTGGCCTGGCAAATATTCATCAAGCCGACAGTCTCAGAACAAATTGCGGATGTATATGGATAACTCTAACATCTAAATTCCATTGAACAAAATGTTGACTTAATACAAATTTTGGCCAATTTTATACTATAGTTGACACTGTGGCTGTGTTAACATTATTTTTGGCCAATTAATCAATTCTGAAGCGGCATTTCAAGAAATGTTGCTGTTGTAGGAATCTGATGATATTGGGACCATCAAACTGGATTGAGTACCTTTAAGAGATGATTGCTGAATACAGCATTGAACATTTTTCGCCAAATAAAATTTTCTTTAGCCAGTTTGCAACAAAAAAAAGAAGGCCAGTCTGGCCACCCTGTGAACACTGATTTAATTAAATTTCCCAAAACATGTTATTTATCAACATCTTGTTCAACGGAATATGGCCGTATTATCATTTGCGTTTCATGAAATTTTGTCCGTATTATCACTTGATTTTAGAGTTATCCATCTTCGTCTGCAATTTTGTCCGATGCCATCAGTTTGATGGCTCTTTTCTGGGCCACAATGAATTACACATTTCGAGAAATAACAAATTTCAAAAATTTTTATCTGATCACTCTGAGCTTTGATGGGTGGGTTCCTCGAATCGAATCAAATATTTTTCTCCCCCGAAGCCAAAGAAATAGTCATTTTAGAGCGTTAATTCAGATTATGCATCTTTTTTACACTTTCAGTGCCAAATCCGATTTTTGTATCAACCCATATTTCCTTGATCATTTTTCAAATTTATTGATTATAATAATGTGATACATTGATGGAAAGAGCTCTTATGTTGATACATAAATCGGACTTGGCACTGAAAGGGTTAAGTCCTTTAGATTTTAGATGTATGAATAAACTCACATATCATTCCAACATTGACAGCAGTGGATAGAAAGTTCATCACTGGACTCGCTGAGCACCCTGGTTGGTTCTCTCCTCCATTAGGGTAGAAGTCAATGTGGCCAATGGGTGTCAACATACCATAGCCTGAAAAAAAATATACATGTATATGGGCTCACCTAATAAAAGTGATTTGAAACACTGTTACGGCTCACAGTGAATAAACTTGCTCCACACAAGTATTTCAATACATTTTGTTTACAATTTACCAGTTACCAGCACACAATTCCATTCATTCATATTAATTAAATAATGTGGCTCTGACTGACAAAATCATTCTCAATTCTCAACGAAGGAAGGAATATTTGTTTACATTTCTGCGAAATTCAGACCTCATGTTTTACGAAATCGCACAGCCAATTTTGTTGAATATTTTGACAGTAATATAGTTTAAAGATATATTATGTACTTGTTCGGGTGTGAGAAACTGATAAGATAATAATCGGGCGTTATGCCAACTGGAGGAATGTAACATTCTTAAAAACATCACCGAAAATTTGAGGCAACTTGACCATCCCACTCCATAGAAAATATCGTTTGAACAACGCTAAATTGTAAATACTTACTACTTGATTCGGGACGCATCTATGGGCGATAAACTAACGAAAACAATTTCGCCATTGAGAGTCAGTGCATTGAATTAATATATAAGAATGACGACGTGTATTGTCTATTTGGATATAATAATTCTAAATTTAACTACATTGAACAAGATTATTCTCAATTTCTATTTGATCACCATAACTGGGTGTTTCACATCACTTTAATTATGAATTCTTCAAATTGATGTAGTGGCTGAGTTGTAAACTATCAGTTTGATGTAATAAAATAAGGATGTGTTAAGTCTTTAAAGATATAGTTAGGGGTCGAGGCCAATTATTTTATGAAACCTGTTTTTCTTTCCATATTATAAACTCTTAGTGTACACAATTATGGTGCCAACTGAAAGACACTTTAGTTTGATATAGATTTTCTCTTCATTTGTTGTCTCCCCTCCCCCCCCCCCCACATTCCGTTGGAGGTAATGGCACTTGTCCGTCTGTGCATCTGTGTGTCCATCTGGAACTTTTGTCCGCGAGCCTGTATTCTGTCATTTTCTGGTCAATTTTTAAAAAACTTTTCACATATATAAACCAGCATGGGATCCTGCGCACCTGTGATTTTATCATATTGGTGTAATCAATTCCTCTTACAGTTTGTAGTATAGGGATCTGAAACCCATAAATTCTTCAAACCTGCCACCTTCGTTGGGGGACATTTTGGTCAGCGACCTTTTATTTCATACCATTTCAATGATTTAGAAGGAATGCAATAATTATTGCATTCATTTTTTGCCAACAAAATTACTGTTGCATGGTAGAGTCAAGTTTACATGTCATTTGGTTTTCAATTTTGTTTAATGGAACAAAGCTAATTAACTTATGATGTAAAGTCACGGTTAAATTCTGTCTGTGTGGTGTTGTTGTAAACTAAGATCTGAAACCCTTAAAATCGGTAAGGAATGAGAATTTGTTCGCACTCACTTAATTAAGCATATATGGAGCAATGAACACTTATACTCTGATATATATATACAATTTTAAATGTGATATAAACAATAGAAGAAGCACTGGCAGTGGGTAAACGTGAAAAAAATATAAAAGTCTATAAAAACATTACCACTAACAAGAACATGGAGAAATAAATATAATTTGTTCTTATATTATTGATAGTTCTCCAATAACGATATTTTCCATGTTGAAACTACTGTTATGTAAACAAATCTGTTACAGTGTCTCATCAAAAAACATTGCTAATCGTTTAGTAAGTTCAAATATTTTAGTCTGAAAATGATTTTCAAAATATTTTTCAATGCTTTGACCTTTTCCAGTGTACTGTTAAGTTTTGATTAAATTTGGGTTTTGGACTTTTATCGATAATTCCACTGCAACAGAAATGTTTATATAACAATGGTTTCGACATGTGAAATATCATTTCTGGAAAGTTATTAATAATGAAAATAATAACAAATTAAATATATGTGTTCAGGTATTTGTTGATGATAGTTGTTTTACAGAGTTTTATTAAAAATATATGTTTAAACTTTAAAGGTACTCAATCCGATCAGATGCTCCTAAATTACTATTTCTTTGGCTTCGGGGGTAAAAAATATTTGAATCGAGTCGAGGAACACACCCATCAAAGCTCAGAGTGAATAGATATCGATGTTTGAAATGTGCTGTTTCTATTGTTTGTGGCCCAATCTTTTCGAGGACCACGTGCTAAAAACGGACAAATTGCGGTTGTAAGATGGATAACTCTAAATTCAAGTGGTTACAACTAACAATAACAACCACTTGATTTTAGAGTTATCCATCTTACAACCGCAATTTGTCCGTTTTTAGCACGTGGTCCTCGAAAAGATTGGGTCACAGACAATAGAAACAGCACATTTCAAACATCGATATCTATTCACTCTGAGCTTTGATGGGCGGGTTCCTCGACTCAAATAAAACCCCCGAAGCCAAAGAAATAGTAATTTAGGAGCATCTGATCGGATTGAGTACCTTTAATATATATATTTCATATATATATTTTCATATGAACCCACTTCGAAGGCCCTGATTAGCTTTAATAATTTTTTGGCATCCAGAGCATCAATGAAATTTTATTTGATTTTAGGCAGATATTTTTTATGCAAAATTTAGAGTTTATAGTGTATGATTAGCACCATTGTTATTTATTTATTGTTGATATCCTAAAAAGGTGACCATTTGGTCACATTGATGACAAGTTTTTCTAGCCAGACAGAACTTGATGTAATACCATGTATTTTAATTATACTTGTTGGAGCTTTCCCCACCCTCACGAATATGATTGATAATGTTGAACAATTGTGCGAATTTAACACAAGGTGGCGTACAAATGCATGGATGTTCAAATTCCCAACTTGAAGTTTTTGATATGGAAATTATAACATCCCAAGTGTTACCCCTTTAATAACTGAATGATCGCTGATGAGTAGCCTAGTTCCTTGCATGCTAGGGACATTGAGCTGATATGTTCAACAAATAGGATCGTGTTAGTTGTTTGTTGAACTTTTTAGCTGCAATCATCTCTACAAAAGAATCCTAATGGGTTTCACTGCCTGCTGTCTGGTATATGATTTAAACATCTATACAAATAAAAAAGATTATTCCATTGTATATGCGTCCCCTGCATTTAAAGGTACTCAATTACTATTTCAATGGCTTCGGGGGTCAAAAATATTTGATTCGAGTCGAGGAAGTCACCCATCAAAGCTCAGATTTGTTAGATATCGATTTTAGAAATCTATTATTTTTTATTATCGGGAATACTTTCTGGCCCAGAACACAGTCAAAATTACGTTATTATTACCACTTGATTTTAGAGTTATCCATCCTTTTGTTTTGTTTTGGTGTACACATCTCGAGCAGATTACGAAAATGAATGCAATTATTAGTACTCATCTCGAGAAAATAACAAATTTCAAAAATCAATATCTAATAACTCTTGAGCTTTGTTTGATGGGTTCCTCGACTCGATTCAAATATCTTTTACCCCCAAAGCCAAAGAAATAGTAATATAGGACCCTCTGATCGGATTGGTGTTGTTGGAATCTGTTGAGATTAGGACCCTCTGATCGGATTGAGTACCTTTAAATTAAGCAGGGCAATTCTCACCTGAAATTGTTTCAAATCTTGATCCATCTGTGTGTATTACATCCACAAACTGTGCATCAGTTTCATCCAGTCTCACTTGTCTTGCAGTTCCTCCGAATCCAGGCCGCGCTGGGTCTAGACCTGTATTTTCAAAAAAATCACACAATACCATTGAAACCATTATAGCTCTCCCTATTTATTTGCTCTAGTTTAAGACTTTTCAAGATGTTTTAACAGTCTGAGCTAGTTTTCTGGCTAGCATCATATCCCCCCCCCCCCCCCCCAAATAGTGTAGTAGTCACTACTACACAAGTTTGAGGCAGTGAAAACTGCTGATAACTGATGTTGTGCTCCATCGAATATGGCAGGGTCTCCATTGGTGGGATCCAACTTGAAATTCCATCTGCACACCACGTCTCTGAACATGAGTTCACAATATACCCACCCCCTCATGTGGTTGGATTAATGAACATTTTCCATCTGAAAATTTGACTGAAAGTAGGAAAATATTTTACCTTTGTTCCAAAAAATAACAAGGGGTATGCATCGGAAGATGGTGCTCGTCGAGTTTTTTTGCCTGAAAGCGTGGATCTATCGCAAAAGAATTATTGGTGGCCATGTTTTTTTTTCTGGGAAAAAGGGAGGCTCCCATCTAGAGGTCACCCCAAAGATCCATATAAAGTTTGGTGATGATTGGATGATAAATGTGACCTGTAAGGTGTGCTAAATGATTTAGTCATACAAAGAGCAAAATCTAAGATGACCGCTGGCATCCATGTTATTAAACAGAATTTGGGGCAGAGACGTAGCAACAGGGAGGATTTGGGGGGTGTCTCACCCCCCCCCCCCCCCAACTTTGGTCAAAATTTTCAACAGTTGGAAATGTCATACCTGCCTAAAACATTAGTTGGAAACTTCACACCAACAATAGGTTGAAAATGTTCTTGTAGTTTGATTTTCAAACAATTTATTGGGGGGAATTAATTGTTATTGGACCAATATTTGCATATTTTCCTATTTTTGGTAAAAATTTGCACTGAAATGGTCATCAGTTGGAAATTTTCCAACCTTAGGGGGGGGGGGGGGTGACAGGTTGGAAATTTCCAACACGTGGAAAGCTTGTGTCCTGGTCCCTCCCCCGTGGCCAGTCAAAAATTGCTAGCTAATTTAAAAAAAAACAAATTGTACTACATTTGGTCAACATTGTCATTGGAATTGTCATCAGTACGAAATTTTCCAACCTAAGTTGGGGTGTCAGGTTTGAAATTTCCAACTCTAGGAAGGCTTTAGGCTAGTCTAGATGCTAGGATTTTGCGATTTTGTTGTTCAGATTTCAAAATGTTCGCACACCGGGCCAACCATGGTGTGTCATGGTCCCTCCCCCGTGGCCAATACAAAACTAAATTAGTTTAACAAAACATTATCTTTCATCATTTGGTCAAACTTGTGGACTGAAATGGTCATCAGAAACTGTTGGAGATTTTTCAAACCTAAGGGGGAGTTTGAGGCTTGAAATTTCCAACACACTCGGAAAGCTCCAGTTCAGGCCAGTCCAGATGCTGGGATTTGCGATTTTCTTGTATAGTTTTTCTCACACCGGCCCGAACAACCATGGTCAGCCCGGTGTGTCTTGCTCTCTTGCCCGTAGCCGTGAGCATTGTGTCTGGAGTTAGACCACTAGATGTCAGGATTTATGCAATTTTTCAGGTTAAAATATCTGAATGTTCTCATACCGGGAATATAGAACCATGATTCCAAGTGTTGGAAATTTCCAACCTGTCACCCCCCCCCCCCTAAGAGATAGGATAGTAGGCCTGAGCACTGAGGTGCAAGAGGGGTTCAAATGGAGGAGACCCTCTAGCCGCATCCCTGATTCGAGGGGATGGTAAGCACCTATCTAGAGGTCACCCCGAAAATCAATATGATATTGTGTGACGATTGGATGAGAAATATGACATGTAAGGTGTGCTAAAGCATTTAGTCATACAACTTAAGAGTAAAATCCAAGATGGCCACTGGCACTCTGGCAGCCATGTTTTTGAACATAATTTTGAAAAAAGGTTAGACACACATCTAGAGTTTGCTCTGACTGATGATCCATATGAAGTTTGGTGATGATCGGATGAGGGATGTGCTCTGTAGATGAAAAATTTGCTGAGAAACTTCCATCTCCCGTTGATTGAGGCATGAAATTTCCAATTGTTGAAATATTTTACCATTTTGCACCCAATTTACAACTATAATAGCTTAGAAGTTGGACACAATCATACCCTACATGTATGTGTAAGCTAGCTGGAAGTAAGACAACCAAGGTGCACTAATGCGATGGTACGGATAATTATACCCCCTCTTTTATTCAAATACTGTTTTGTACCCGTCCGCCCGTGCGTGCATCCGTCCGTCCGTCGGAACGTGCGTGAGTTTATACAACTGAGCCTCAGGTGATCAGGGGAGGAGCCCAAGACAAAAGAAAGTTTGACATGGTCGACCACCTAATGTCAAACTACTACCTAATGCCCATTATTTCGTACAATTTGGAGTTAAGTGGCAGTCTTTAAATGGTCAAAAAAAAATGGATGTGATCAGATGATTCTTGCTGGCTACAGTTGCGATCAAAATTTAACACTTAACCCAATGGAGAATTTCGTGTTATGCTCAAACGTTGATTGTAATATCACTTATTGGCAATCGTGCGCAACTATATATGAAGTTTAACACTCGTGTTTGACCCACAGTAACTATCCGTGATTTAATAGTAGCAACATATGATATATTTATGCCTCAAGATACAGTAATTGGCAAAAGTAAGTGTTGAATGTTTTGTTAATTTCGATAATATGCAGCCTGTTGAATCAAATTAAAATATTCACAACAAGACTGTTCACGATGTGATTACATATTATATTATTGTTTTATTTGATACTTGTCTGTCCTGTTTTTAAACCACATCGTTGAACATAACGGGATGTAGTGTCACAAATACACAGGTATAGATGGTAGTTGTTCGTTGTCATTAACTCAATCGTTATCATCGGAGTTTATCCCACATGCACTGAGAGAATCTGTGTTTTCGCAGGATTTGTGCAACTGATAAATGGACATTTCGGTGCAGCTGAGATCTTTACTATAGCAGTATAGGCTTTGCTTTCACACTTCCCACGCCAGTTACTTTTGGCCAACTCCAGTACAGTGACTGAAACCCAACATTCACCATCAATATTCTTGTTAATCTCCACGCTTCGTGTATAGAATTTCCAATAAAGTAGAGCTTAATGAGTAAAATAGATATCAACCATAGTTGCATTTTCCTGCAAATTCCGAGTAGGTAACCGTTACTAAGGAGCTATATCGTGACCGGTGGCAAAGTCTCCCGATCTTATAATGATCAGTGGCCTATGCAGAACATGGCTGAACAGTTTTAGACATGCATGTGCCCAACTTTGAACAAAACCAGCACCATGTGATTAGACACTGACTAAATTAAGGCAATACCAATGACTGATTAGTACACCGTTGTGGTATTTGATTAGCAACCGTTGCTAGCCTTAAATAAGACATCTGGTTCACTTTGACGACCAGGTATATCTCAAATTTCACATTTGAGTATTAAAGGTACTCAACCCGATAAAACTCCTCTCAATTACTATTTCAATGGCTTCGGGGGTCAAAAATATTTGATTCGAGTCGAGGAAGTCACCCATCAAAGCTCAGATTTGTTAGATATCGATTTTAGAAATCTATTATTTTTCATTATCGGGAATACTATCTGGCCCAGAACTCAGTCAAAATTGCGTTAAAATTACCACTTGATTTTAGAGTTATTCATCCTTGTCTGTTTGAATAGATTTGGAGTACACATCCAGAGCAGATTACGGCAGTTATTAGTACTCATCTCGAGAACATAACAAATTTGAAAAATCAATATCTAATAACTCTGAGCTTTGTTTGATGGGTTCCTCGACTCGAATCAAATATGTTTTACCCACAAAGCCAAAGAAATAGTAATATAGGACCCTCTGATCGGATTGTTGTTGTTGGAATCTGTTGAGATGGGGACCCTCTTTACGGGTTGAGTACCTTTAACTGCATCGGATAACCCCGACCAGGAATTATAGAACAACCATCTATATAAGCCCAGCAATATTTAGCAATACATATGGACATGATAACATTGTTTAACATTTTTAAACAATACCACCCTATCCACATGTATATGGCTAAACATATCATTGGCATAGATAGGTTGTTGTAGTTGTTACATTGATGCTGGTCGGGTTTCTCCTAATTTAATACTAAAACAGACAGATCCATAAGCTATACGGTGGCTGGTTTAGGACATGGGAATTTTAATTTTGTGGCCATCTGATTTTGTGGCCACGAAATAACTAATTCGTGGCCACGAAATAACTTTTTCGTGGCCACGGAATACTAATTCGTGATCACGAAATAACTAATTTGGTTACGATCGCAAAGAAGCTACTATAAACCCCTTATCAGGCCTTATGGCATGGTACCCGGGCTCTATGGGAATATGAACGTCCGATATAAACTAGCCCAGAGAGAATGGGGAAACACGGGTTAGGTGGCTCCAAGACAAACTGAATATTCATTAGTTTTTACCACAAGGGATCGAATGGGAATGACATTTCTCTCGGCATATTGGGCAATTTAAGTCAAATAAGGGGTTTTGTAGGGTGGGCCCAAAACAAACTTATAATTTCACCCCTTTCAACCACACCCGATCCAAAATGGTCGCCGCTCAGAAGGGGTCAAAGATGTACACATTATTTCGCGGTCACTTGAACGATATAGATCAAATAAAGGGTGTTGTACCGTGGCTCGCAAAGCAAGCTAAATTTTCACACCTTCAGCCCATGCACTCCAGCGAAAATGATAACTGATCAGAGGGGTCCATATATGGTACCATTCAATTCCCCCATTTTAGGTCGAATACAGTGTGTTGTAGGGTGACCCCTGAGACAAACTAAATATTCACCCGCTTTCACCATCCCCGATCCAAAATGGCCACCCCAGATGGGTTCAAATATGGCACCTATACAATTTCTCGGCCCCTTATCCGTTTGATGTGGTATAAATTGGTGCTGTAGGGTGGCCCCAAGATATACTGAATGTCATGGGTGCCTATTTACCCCCCCCCCCCCCCCCCCCAGGACGGCGGCAACTTTGTATCGGGTTAGTGAAAGGGGTGATTACTTAATTTGTTTTACGTGCCACCCTACAACACCCTTTATCTCAAATCGCCGCAAATGGGACTGACGATCGTATATCACAATTAGTTATTTCGTGGCCACGAATTAGTATTTTAAAAAAAATATTCCCATGTCCTAAAAGTTTTGACTGACACTTACATAAATATGACCCGCAGATTTGTTAGCGCTGTGCACAACTCCGTATTAAGCGATACTTCGTCCTGGCAATAAACATTAATTTTGTCAATTGATGAAAAAAACACCATCAATCAATTTTACAACGATATCCTGAAACGTTAGTCTTGATACACATTACATTTGTAGAATAGTGGACATTATCACTGAAGCACGTGATTGTGATGTATATGATTGATGTGAACCACATTTTTTATCAACTACTGTATCTGATTATATTGCAATTAAGTTAATTTTGTAAAATCACATGTAGTTACGATAGATTACATGTAAGAGCCATGCATATATGATAGCCATTAAGTTCCACCACTGTGAACATTTGAGTAAATTGTCAAACTCTCTATAGGGACCAACGTTAGTTTTGTTCGCAACTGTAGTACTGTATCCGCGGAGACTTATCTGACGACACCATTCTCAAAAATACATTTCAGAGTCATACTTGACATATGTGCATAATTTAAACTCGCACAATTCATGAAAAGGCTAATCGTGTTAGTTAATATCTGTATAATCAGGAAACGCTCTTTAAATTTTTTAAACCGTCCAAACAATTTGTTTCCACTAAAATGTCAGACTGGAAACAAGTAGACTCTGAAAGTCGACCGCCATATTTGATACTTTTGTTACTTTCAACTCGCACAGTCCACCAGAAAGTTAGTTATGAGGATTAATATTTGTATAATAAGCAAACGCTCTTTAAATTCTTAAACAGTCCAAAAACACTTTTTTCCAATAAAATTTCAACTGGACACAGGTAAACTCTGAAAATTGACACGCTATTGATAAATAAACCGTTCGAATGTCGTCTTAGATAATCCGAAATGGCGCGACCATTGTTTTCGACCAAATGAATCTGACTTGTGAAATCAGCGAGGGTGGGGGTAGGGTTAGCTTTTCTGCGATATCTTTACCAAAAATCGATGTATCAAAGTTTTGTTTGTGGCATATGATCAAGATATCCTTTTAGATTGTTCATGTTCGTCTATATGTGATGTAGCTCATTTTAAGAATATACAATACCTTAATATTTGGGAAAGAAAATTGAAAATGCAGTCATAAACACAATTCATCTGATGATTTTATGACACAATTCCTTATTAAGATATGTAATTAAGTAATTTGTGGCAAGACCTCCCCATGTTTTTCGATTTCCAAGAACAAAGAAAGCCACTTACCGAACTTGCTATGCGTAATAGCATGTTTTTATTACCAGGTGGACGGGGGGAAATAGAGGGGTACACAAACAAAGGCCTCACACAAACCTGTTTCCACTAAAATATCAAGCTGGAAACAGGTAGATTCTGAAAATAGACACACTGTTGGTGTAGAAACTGTTCTCTTATCGCTTTTAACATTCCGAAAACGCGCGACCATTTTTTTCGACATAAGGAATCCGACTAATTGCTGGTAAACCAAAAACAAATCATGTGGTTGACCCAATTAAAGTTGAGTAGGATGCTGGTTATACACTGTCATATTTGTGAACAAATATAAGCCGGTTAGTTTTTCTTTGTGTTTTTCTCCTCTACATATTGCTTTACATGTACAAATCATTTTATTTTATTTCTACTATCAAGTATCTTCTTACCGGTAATTCTTCTGATGCCGGGTATCCGCCTGCCGACGTACCCGGCGACATGGGCACCCAGACTGTGACCAATTAGATGAAACCCGTCCGCTGACATCCCCATGTTGTGTATCATATACCTCACCATTCGGGCCACCTCCGCCCCCGCCACCCGTGTGTTGGCCACTGCCAGGGTATAGGGGAAACCAGCCCCATGGCTCCAATCAACCGCAATCACGTTCATCGGCTCCTGAAATAAGATTAAATTTATAGGAGTAATGCCAATAATGATATAATCACCATCATAATCAAGAGGTACGCACTGCTAGGTAATTTGGCTTCTATTATGATATTGGTGGGTCCTGCTTGTTTAGTTATGATGTTTGGTGGTACAAATTGATGCCTCTGTGTTGGTTGTTTCAAGGCGACCATAATCAAGATAACTCTTTCGGTCGTTTTTCAACACACAGAGCAGCCATCTAGAATATTTTAGAATATATATGCATGTTCTTGAATGTTTTATGCAGACCCTGGATTTTTCTTGAATCTTAATGAGTCTTCTTTGCCAAATTCACCCATGTTTTATATTTATTTGTCTGAATAACAACTTTATAAACGCACCTTTTCCGACAACTCCGTAGCCATTTCATGTACCCAGGCAACGTCGGCATGTTGTAGGAAACCATGGATGATTATTTTCGTTGGCAAATTCGTGTCGATATGAGAATCACTCAAACTGCCCAGGTTATTCCTGTCCAACAGCTCCCATGGACTCGTAGTTAGGTCGTCGACAAACACTCGGAATGAAGTCCGGACGAAGCTGGGGTCCTGTGGGAGCTGACCATCTGTGTTGTCAAATGGAGCCACGTTTGAAAAGCATCCTATACCATGATAGCACACTCTGTCGCAATTTACTGCAACTAAATCTAAAATAAAAGAGTTATTAATGGGACTGAAATCATTAAAGACATTCTATATAATCACAGACACGCCACCACCAACAACAAAACGGCGCGTACTCGTCATCACCATCACGACATGCACCACCAACACCATCATCATCATCATCATCATCAACAACAAACACATATAATAAGCAACAATGACAGCATCACCATCATCGTCGTCATGTTCACCATCACACCATGGATCACCAACACAACCACCACCAACACCACCACCATCATCATCATCATCATCATCATCAACAACAACAAACACATATAATAAGCAACAATGACAGCATCACCATCATCGTCGTCATGATCACCATCACACCATGCATCACCAACAACATGCACCACCAACACCACCACCATCATCATCATCATCATCATCATCATCATCATCATCAACAACAACAAACACATATAATAATCAACAATGACAGCATCACCACCATCGTCATCGTCATCACGCCATGCATCACCAACACCACCACCATCATCATCATCAATAAACACATATAATAAGTAACAATGACAGCATCACCACCATCGTCGTCGTCATCATCACAATCACGCCATACATAACCAACACCATCATCATCATCATCATCAGCAACAACAACAAACACATATAATAAGCAACAATGACAGCAACACCACCATCGTCGTCGTCATCATCACCATCACGCCATACATAACCAACACCATCATCATCAGCAACAACAACAACAAACACATATAATAAGCAACAATGACAGCATCACCACCATCGTCGCCGTCATCACCATCACGCCATGCATCACCAACACCACCACCATCATCATCAACAAACACATATAACAAGCAACAATGACAGCATCGCTACCATCGCCGTCGTCATCACCATCACGCCATGCATCACCAACCCCACCACCACCATCATCAACAAACACATATAACAAGCAACAATGACAGCATCGCTACCATCGCCGTCGTCGTCATCACCATCACGTCATACATAACCAACACCATCATCATCAACAAACACATATAACAAGCAACAATGACAGCATCGCTACCATCTCCGTCGTCGTCATCACCATCACGTCATGCATCACCAACACCACCACCATCATCATCAACAAACACATATAACAAGCAACAATGACAGCATCGCTACCATCGCCGTCGTCGTCATCACCATCACGTCATACATAACCAACACCATCATCATCATCATCATCAACAACAACAACAAACACATATAATAAGCAACAATGACAGCATCACCACCATCGTCGCCGTCATCACCATCACGCCATGCATCACCAACACCACCACCATAATCATCATCAACAAACACATATAACAAGCAACAATGACAGCATCGCTACCATCGCCGTCGTCGTCATCACCATCACGCCATGCATCACCAACACCACCACCACTATCATCAACAAACACATATAATAATCAACAATGACATCATTACCACCATCGTCGTCGTCACCATCACGCCATGCATCACCAACACCACCACCACCATCATCATCATCATCAACAACAAACACATATAAGAAGCAACAACGACAGCATCACCACCATCGTCGTCGTCATCACCATCACGCCATGCATCACCAACACCACCACCACCACCATCATCAACAAACACATATAATAAGCAACAATGACAGCATCGCTACCACCGTCGTCATCACCATCACACCATGCATCACCAACACCACCATCATCATCATCAACAAACACATATAATAAGCAACAATGACAGCATCACCACCAACGTCGCCGTCATCACCATCACGTCATGCATCACCAACACCACCACCATCATCATCAACACACACATATAACAAGCAACAATGACAGCATCGCTACCATCGCCGTCGTCGTCATCACCATCACGCCATGCATCACCAACACCACCACCACTATCATCAACAAACACATATAATAATCAACAATGACATCATCACCACCATCGTCGTCGTCACCATCACGCCATGCATCACCAACACCACCACCACCATCATCATCATCATCAACAACAAACACATATAAGAAGCAACAACGACAGCATCACCGCCATCGTCGTCGTCATCACCATCACGCCATGCATCACCAACACCACCACCACCATCATCAACAAACACATATAATAAGCAACAATGACAGCATCACCACCATCGTCGTCGTCATCACCATCACACCATGCATCACCAACACCACCACCACCACCATCATCATCAACAAACACATATAACAAGCAACAATGACAGCATCACCACCATCGTCGTCGTCGTCACCATCACGCCATGCATCACCAATACCACCACCACCATCATCATCATCGACAAACACATAATAAGCAACAATGACAGCATCACCACCATCGTCGTGGTCATCACCATCACGCCATGCATCACCACCACCACCACCACCACCATCATCATCATCATCATCAACAAACACATATAATAAGCAACAATGACAGCATCACCACCATCGTCGTGGTCATCACCATCACGCCATGCATCACCACCATCGTCGTGGTCATCACCATCACGCCATGCATCACGAACACCACACCATCATCATCAACAAACACATATAACAAGCAACAATGACAGCATCACCACCATCGTCGTGGTCATCACCATCACGCCATGCATCACCACCACCATCATCATCATCAACAAACACATAATAAGCAACAATGACAGCATCACCACCATCGTCGTGGTCATCACCATCACGCCATGCATCACCACCACCACCATCACAATCATCAACAAACACATATAATAAGCAACAATGACAGCATCACCACCATCGTCGTGGTCATCACCATCACGCCATGCATCACCACCATCGTCGTGGTCATCACCATCACGCCATGCATCACCACCACCACCATCATAATCATCAACAAACACATATAATAAGCAACAATGACAGCATCACCACCATCGTCATCATCATCACCATCACGCCATGCATCACCACCACCACCACCATCATCATCATAATCATCAACAAACACATATAATAAGCAACAATGACAGCATCACCACCATCGTCGTCGTCATCACCATCACGCCATGCATCACCACCGTCATCACCATCACACCATGCATCACCACCACCGTCGTGGTCATCACCATTACGCCATGCATCACCACCATCGTCGTGGTCATCACCATTACGCCATGCATCGCCACCACCACCACCACCATCATCATCATCATCATCATCAACAAACACATATAATAAGCAACAATGACAGCATCACCACCATCGTCGTCGTCATCACCATCACGCCATGCATCACCAACACCACCACCATCATCATCAACATCATCGTCATCAACAAACACATATAATAAGCAACAATGACAGCATCACCACCATCGTCGTCGTCATCACCATCACGCCATGCATCACCACCACCACCACCATCACCATCATAATCATCAACAAACACATATAATAAGCAACAATGACAGCATCACCACCATCGTCGTGGTCATCACCATCACGCCATGCATCACCACCATCGTCGTGGTCATCACCATCACGCCATGCATCACCACCACCACCATCATAATCATCAACAAACACATATAATAAGCAACAATGACAGCATCACCACCATCGTCATCATCATCACCATCACGCCATGCATCACCACCACCACCACCATCATCATCATAATCATCAACAAACACATATAATAAGCAACAATGACAGCATCACCACCATCGTCGTCGTCATCACCATCACGCCATGCATCACCACCGTCATCACCATCACACCATGCATCACCACCACCGTCGTGGTCATCACCATTACGCCATGCATCACCACCATCGTCGTGGTCATCACCATTACGCCATGCATCGCCACCACCACCACCACCATCATCATCATCATCATCATCAACAAACACATATAATAAGCAACAATGACAGCATCACCACCATCGTCATCATCATCACCATCACGCCATGCATCACCACCACCACCACCATCATCATCATCATCAACAAACACATATAATAAGCAACAATGACAGCATCACCACCATCGTCGTCGTCATCACCATCACGCCATGCATCACCACCGTCATCACCATCACACCATGCATCACCACCATCGTCGTGGTCATCACCATTACGCCATGCATCACCACCATCGTCGTGGTCATCACCATTACGCCATGCATCGCCACCACCACCACCACCACCACCACCACCATCATCATCATCATCATCAACAAACACATATAATAAGCAACAATGACAGCATCACCACCATCGTCGTCGTCATCACCATCACGCCATGCACCACCAACACCACCACCACCATCATCATCATCAACATCATCGTCATCAACAAACACATATAATAAGCAACAATGACAGCATCACCACCATCGTGGTCGTCATCACCATCACGCTATGCATCACCACCGTCATCACCATCACGCCATGCATCACCACCATCGTCGTGGTCATCACCATTACGCCATGCATCGCCACCACCACCACCATCATCATCATCATCATCAACATCAACATCAACAAACACATATAATAAGCAACAATGACAGCAACACCACCATCGTCGTCGTCATCACCATCACGCCATGCATCACCAACACCACCATCATCATCATCATCATCATCAACACCATCGTCAACATCAACAAACACATATAATAAGCAACAATGACAGCAACACCAACATCGTCGTCGTCATCACCATCACGCCATGCATCACCAACACCAACACCACCATCATCAATAAACACATATAACAAGCAACAACGACAGCATCACCACCATCGTCGTCGTCATCACCATCACGCCATGCATCACCAACACCACCACCATAATCATCATCAACAAACACATATAATAAGCAACAATGACAGCATCACCACCATCGTACTCGTCATCACCATCACGCCATGCATCACCAACACCACCACCACCATCATCATCATCAACATCATCGTCATCACCAACAAACACATATAATAAGCAACAACGACAGCATCACCATCGTCGTCGTCGTCATCACCATCACGCCATGCATCACCAACACCACCACCACCATCATCAACAAACACATATAATAAGCAACAATGACAGCATCACCATCATCGTCGTCCTCACCATCACGCCATGCATCACCAACACAACCACCACCACCACCATCATCAATAAATACATATAATAAGCAACAACGACAGCATCACAACCATCGTCGTCGTCATCACCATCACGCCATGCATCACCAACACCACCACCACCACCACCACCACCATCATCATCAACAAACACATATAATAAGCAACAACGACAGCATCACCACCATCGTCGTCGTCGTCACCATCACGTCATGCATCATCACCAACACCACCACCACCATCATCATCATCATCATCATCATCAACAAACACATATAATAAGCAACAATGACAGCAACACCACCATCGTCGTCGTCATCACCATCACGCCATGCATCACCAACACCACCATCATCATCATCATCATCATCAACACCATCGTCAACATCAACAAACACATATAATAAGCAACAATGACAGCAACACCAACATCGTCGTCGTCATCACCATCACGCCATGCATCACCAACACCAACACCACCATCATCAACAAACACATATAATAAGCAACAATGACAGCATCACCACCAACGTCGCCGTCATCACCATCACGTCATGCATCACCAACACCACCACCATCATCATCAACACACACATATAACAAGCAACAATGACAGCATCGCTACCATCGCCGTCGTCATCACCATCACGCCATGCATCACCAACACCACCACCACTATCATCAACAAACACATATAATAATCAACAATGACATCATCACCACCATCGTCGTCGTCACCATCACGCCATGCATCACCAACACCACCACCACCATCATCATCATCATCAACAACAAACACATATAAGAAGCAACAACGACAGCATCACCACCATCGTCGTCGTCATCACCATCACGCCATGCATCACCAACACCACCACCACCATCATCAACAAACACATATAATAAGCAACAATGACAGCATCACCACCATCGTCGTCGTCATCACCATCACACCATGCATCACCAACACCACCACCACCACCATCATCATCAACAAACACATATAACAAGCAACAATGACAGCATCACCACCATCGTCGTCGTCGTCACCATCACGCCATGCATCACCAATACCACCACCACCATCATCATCATCGACAAACACATAATAAGCAACAATGACAGCATCACCACCATCGTCGTGGTCATCACCATCACGCCATGCATCACCACCACCACCACCACCACCATCATCATCATCATCAACAAACACATATAATAAGCAACAATGACAGCATCACCACCATCGTCGTGGTCATCACCATCACGCCATGCATCACCACCATCGTCGTGGTCATCACCATCACGCCATGCATCACCAACACCACACCATCATCATCAACAAACACATATAACAAGCAACAATGACAGCATCACCACCATCGTCGTGGTCATCACCATCACGCCATGCATCACCACCACCACCACCATCATCATCATCAACAAACACACAATAAGCAACAATGACAGCATCACCACCATCGTCGTGGTCATCTCCATCACGCCATGCATCACCACCACCACCATCACAATCATCAACAAACACATATAATAAGCAACAATGACAGCATCACCACCATCGTCGTGGTCATCACCATCACGCCATGCATCACCACCATCGTCGTGGTCATCACCATCACGCCATGCATCACCACCACCACCACCACCACCATCATAATCATCAACAAACACATATAATAAGCAACAATGACAGCATCACCACCATCGTCATCATCATCACCATCACGCCATGCATCACCACCACCACGACCATCATCATCATAATCATCAACAAACACATATAATAAGCAACAATGACAGCATCACCACCATCGTCGTCGTCATCACCATCACGCCATGCATCACCACCGTCATCACCATCACACCATGCATCACCACCACCGTCGTGGTCATCACCATTACGCCATGCATCACCACCATCGTCGTGGTCATCACCATTACGCCATGCATCGCCACCACCACCATCATCATCATCATCGTCATCATCAACAAACACATATAATAAGCAACAATGACAGCATCACCACCATCGTCGTCGTCATCACCATCACGCCATGCATCACCAACACCACCACCACCACCATCATCATCAACATCATCGTCATCAACAAACACATATAATAAGCAACAATGACAGCATCACCACCATCGTCGTCGTCATCACCATCACGCCATGCATCACCACCACCACCACCATCACCATCATAATCATCAACAAACACATATAATAAGCAACAATGACAGCATCACCACCATCGTCGTGGTCATCACCATCACGCCATGCATCACCACCATCGTCGTGGTCATCACCATCACGCCATGCATCACCACCACCACCACCACCACCATCATAATCATCAACAAACACATATAATAAGCAACAATGACAGCATCACCACCATCGTCATCATCATCACCATCACGCCGTGCATCACCACCACCACCACCATCATCATCATAATCATCAACAAACACATATAATAAGCAACAATGACAGCATCACCACCATCGTCGTCGTCATCACCATCACGCCATGCATCACCACCGTCATCACCATCACACCATGCATCACCACCACCGTCGTGGTCATCACCATTACGCCATGCATCACCACCATCGTCGTGGTCATCACCATTACGCCATGCATCGCCACCACCACCACCATCATCATCATCATCATCATCAACAAACACATATAATAAGCAACAATGACAGCATCACCACCATCGTCATCATCATCACCATCACGCCATGCATCACCACCACCACCACCATCATCATCATCATCAACAAACACATATAATAAGCAACAATGACAGCATCACCACCATCGTCGTCGTCATCACCATCACGCCATGCATCACCACCGTCATCACCATCACACCATGCATCACCACCATCGTCGTGGTCATCACCATTACGCCATGCATCACCACCATCGTCGTGGTCATCACCATTACGCCATGCATCGCCACCACCACCACCACCACCACCACCATCATCAACAAACACATATAATAAGCAACAATGTCAGCATCACCACCATCGTCGTCGTCATCACCATTACGCCATGCACCACCAACATCATCATCAACATCATCGTCATCAACAAACACATATAATAAGCAACAATGACAGCATCACCACCATCGTGGTCGTCATCACCATCACGCCATGCATCACCACCGTCATCACCATCACGCCATGCATCACCACCATCGTCGTGGTCATCACCATTACGCCATGCATCGCCACCACCACCACCATCATCATCATCATCATCAACATCAACATCAACAAACACATATAATAAGCAACAATGACAGCAACACCACCATCGTCGTCGTCATCACCATCACGACATGCATCACCAACACCACCATCATCATCATCATCATCAACACCATCGTCAACATCAACAAACACATATAATAAGCAACAATGACAGCAACACCAACATCGTCGTCGTCATCACCATCACGCCATGCATCACCAACACCAACACCACCATCATCACCAACAAACACATATAACAAGCAACAACGACAGCATCACCACCATCGTCGTCGTCATCACCATCACGCCATGCATCACCAACACCACCACCACCATCATCAACAAACACATATAATAAGCAACAATGACAGCATCGCCATCATCGTCGTCCTCACCATCACGCCATGCATCACCAACACAACCACCACCACCACCATCATCAATAAATACATATAATAAGCAACAACGACAGCATCACCACCATCGTACTCGTCATCACCATCACGCCATGCATCACCAACACCACCACCACCATCATCATCATCAACATCATCGTCATCACCAACAAACACATATAATAAGCAACAACGACAGCATCACCATCGTCGTCGTCGTCATCACCATCACGCCATGCATCACCAACACCACCACCACCATCATCAACAAACACATATAATAAGCAACAATGACAGCATCACCATCATCGTCGTCCTCACCATCACGCCATGCACCACCACCACCACCACCACCATCATCAACAACAAACACATATAATAAGCAACAATGGCAGCATCACCACCGTCGTCGTCGTCATCACCATCACGCCATGCATCACCAACACCACCACCACCATCATCAACAAACACATATAATAAGCAACAATGACAGCATCACCATCATCGTCGTCCTCACCATCACGCCATGCATCACCAACACAACCACCACCATCATCAACAACAAACACATATAATAAGCAACAACGACAGCATCACCACCATCGTACTCGTCATCACTATCACGCCATGCATCACCAACACCACCACCACCATCATCATCATCAACATCATCGTCATCACCAACAAACACATATAATAAGCAACAACGACAGCATCACCATCGTCGTCGTCGTCATCACCATCACGCCATGCATCACCAACACCACCACCACCATCATCAACAAACACATATAATAAGCAACAATGACAGCATCACCATCATCGTCGTCCTCACCATCACGCCACGCATCACCAACACAACCACCACCACCACCATCATCAATAAATACATATAATAAGCAACAACGACAGCATCACCACCATCGTCGTCGTCATCACCATCACGCCATGCATCACCAACACCACCACCACCACCACCACCATCAATATCAACAAACACATATAATAAGCAACAACGACAGCATCACCACCATCGTCGTCGTCGTCACCATCACGTCATGCATCATCACCAACACCACCACCACCATCATCATCATCATCATCAACAAACACATATAATAAGCAACAATGACAGCAACACCACCATCGTCGTCGTCATCACCATCACGCCATGCATCACCAACACCACCATCATAATCATCATCATCATCAACACCATCGTCAACATCAACAAACACATATAATAAGCAACAATGACAGCAACACCAACATCGTCGTCGTCATCACCATCACGCCATGCATCACCATCACCAACACCACCATCATCAATAAACACATATAATAAGCAACAATGACAGCAACACCAATATCGTCGTCGTCATCACCATCACGCCATGCATCACCAACACCAACACCACCATCATCAATAAACACATATAACAAGCAACAACGACAGCATCACCATCATCGTCGTCGTCGTCACCATCACGCCATGCATCAACATCATCGTCATCATCAACAAACACATATAATAAGCAACAATGACAGCAACACCACCATCGTCGTCGTCATCACCATCACGCCATGCATCACCAACACCACCATCATCATCATCATCATCAACAAACACATATAATAAGCAACAATGACAGCATCACCACCATCGTCGTCGTCATCACCATCACGCCATGCATCACCACCACCACCACCATCATCATCATCATCATCATCATCAACAAACATATATAATAATCAACAATGACAGCAACACCACCATCGTCGTTGTCATCACCATCACGCCATGTATCACCAACACCACCACCACCATCATCAACAACAAACACATATAATAAGCAACAATGACAGCATCGCCATCATCGTCGTCGTCATCACCATCACGCCATGCATCACCATCATCATCATCATCATCATCATCAACAAACACATATAATAAGCAACAATGACAGCATCACCACCATCGTCGTCGTCATCACCATCACGCCATGTACCACCAACACCACCACCATCATCATAATCATCATCATCATCATCATCAACAAACACATATAATAAGCAACAATGACAGCATCACCACCATCGTCGTCGTCATCACCATCACGCCATGTACTACCAAAACCACCACCACCATCATCAATAAACACATATAATAAGCAACAACGACAGCATCACCACCATCGTCGTCGCCATCACCATCACGCCATGCATCACCAACACCACCACCATCATCATAATCATCACCATCATCATCATCATCATCAACAAACACATATAATAAGCAACAATGACAGCATCACCACCATCGCCGTCGTCATCACCATCACGCCATGCATCACCAACACCACCACCATAATCATCATCAACAAACACATATAATAAGGAACAATGACAGCATCACCACCATCGTCGTCGTCGTCACCATCATCAGCAACAACAACACATGGTAACACGCTCAACTTGCTCAAGATCATATACTTCGTCCGGGGCTGTTTCCCTTCTGCTTTCATCCGTCGAAATGCGCGATTTGACCTTGAATTAACCATTTGGTCAAGGTCGGGGTCACGATTTGACCCGTCGAAAACACTCCCAGGACAAAAGTACCCCTTGGTATCAAATTTCGTCGAAATACGTTGATAGGCGCGATTTGACCTTGACCATTTTGAAGGTCAAGGTCAGGTCGGGGTCACGATTTGACCCGTCCAAAACACTCCCCGGACAAAAGTATTCCAACGTATCAAATTTCGTCGAAAGGTGCGATTTGACCTTGAATTGGCCATTTTGAAGGTCAATGTCAGGTCGGGGTCACGAGTTGACCCGTCCAAAACACTCCCCGGACAAAAGTACACATAGCTATCAAATTTCGTCGAAATCCATCAGGCAGGCGCGATTTGACCTTGAATTGACCATTTTGAAGGTCAAGGTCAGATTGGGGTCACGATTTGACCCGTCCAAAACACTCCCCGGACAAAAGTAACCCTAGGTATCAAATTTCGTCGAAATCCGTCCGGCAGTTTTCCCGGCCATTGCTAACAAACAAACAGACAGACAGACAGATGTTCCAAAATATATTGTAGATAAAATATATTGGTTTCGCGAATGACCAACTCAGAATTCCGTTAAAATAACAATAACAAACAGAACCTAATTAACGAACCGGCGGCCTACTCGGCCGTCTTCGACCACGACCCACAGTGGGCTGCAGAACGAAAAATGTCTATAAAAGTTGAAATATAAGACTTACAAATTATCTTTTTCATTTCTTTTATTTATAATTGACATAGCTTGTCACAAACCAAAAATCAACATTATTGACATAATAATGTAAAGGACAATAAACGAAATTGAAATTCCCAACTACATCTTTTACCGGACTCGACCGCCTGGTCGCAGTTCGACTTTTAAACCCGTCCCAAAAATTCCCATTTCTATAAATAAAAACCCCAGCGCCCAGGCGATACAAGAATCTCTACATTAGTATACACGCGGAGCGCGAAATAATAAACAACAACAGCTCGCACGTCATGTTAACTGCGCATGAGTCGTGACATATAAAGTGGATAATAGTTAATGCCAAGGTCTTTTGTTTTGTAAAATTGATGCTCTTAGTGTTATCCATATTATATATAATACTATAATGAATTGCCAGAAGCACTGTATAGCATATGCAAGAATAACATTAATTTTCAATGGTAATTTAACCCCAGTGTTGCACCGACGCACCGTTTATTTAGTCGAAATCGAGCTGCAGTCATGTAAATGCTAATGGGTGCATGCCACTTTTGCATGCACCTCGTGTGGTGGGATTTGCGGCTTTTTAGCTGACCTGAGACATAGTCTTCACACCTCGTCTAGCCGTCTGTCCACCCGTCCGTCCGTCCGTATATCAGGACCATAACTCTGTTTCTCATTATTAATTCTTAAAACGACTTCTGCTCGAGTAACATTGGGCCAAATGGGTTCATATTTGGTATGAAGTGTCCTTGTGTGAGTGGGATTCAAATTTGTTCTAATGAGGTCAATGGGTCAAATGTGGGCGGAGCCAGGGACATAACAAAAAACTAAATGTTTAGATTGAACTCCTTGCTCAATTTAAATAAAAAAAAAACAGTAAAACAAAAAATTATTTTATATCTAAATAATATTTTTTTGTTTTATAAATTGAATTATTAAAGATACGAATATTAAAGAAGACCCCTTGTCCTCCCTTGGTGCTTCTAGCATCCCTGCTATCAAACACATGTTTTAAATATTTCACAGTCACAATAAAATATACTCTGTGCATATGCTAGCATGTTATCTCTCATATTGAAAACAAGAAAACCATAGTCAGAAATGGTAACGCCACCAAGATCATATTAATAGCCATAAATATAAATTATAATATAAAATATAATGGTTACATGAATGCACCGCCTCAGAATTCGGTTAAAACAACTAATCCTTCAAATTATTACAAAAAAACTACGGCTTATTACTGCAGGTTGCTCATTCACCACACCAGAAAGCTTCTAAATGCGGATCAAAATCGGAGGTATTGTGTTCCCGCCAAGAGTGCATGGCCCAGCCATTGTTCATAGCTAAACGTCGAAAGCAGTTAACGCGGTCATAATGGTTATATACTGCAACTATAAGACATCCATCGAATACACACCCCACGAAAACCCGAAATATGTTGTCCTGCGAGATATCCCATCGCTATAGCTCAATTTGACACGGCCAGATTCTACAATATCCTAAAACAATAAAGCTTCTCAAATCATCGGCATAGTCAATAGAACTTTCACGAACTTGGACATTCCAACTACAGCTTTTACCGGACTCGGGGTCGCAGTAGAACTTTAACGCGTCCCAAAATAACCGCATTCGGGGTAGCACTACAGCTTTTAAAGCGACCCAATCTATTTATAAAACCTACATAGGACCACGGATTTCTATAATTTGGCCTACAGTATACACCGGTGGCGCGCTAATGGTGCAGGTAAACATACTAGTCTGCTCTGTAGATAATTATCCACATGTCATCTTGATTATCCACATGTCATCTTGAGACAACTGGCATTGTTGTACCAACATTGGTAATTAATTTGAATTGAATGTCAAATGTATTCCCAGGAGCCAAATTCAGTCTCCACTCATATAAACTATTACTGGCATGGGGATTTGTTCAAATGGTGAGTCAGTCAAAATATTTTATTTTAACACTTCTTTTCAGCGAATTAATTTCTAAAACATGCCCTGTGAATGGTTCTGTAGTTTGTGTGAACCATCTATTGTTGATTGGGACTGTTTCTAATAGAGACAGAGTTATAAGTTTAAGAATCAGTCACTGACTCCAAAAAGTTTACCCCCCTCCATAAGACAAACTATTTGAGTTGTTGAGTTAAAGTTTGGTACTGATATATAGGTACCCACGATTATCCGGTGGAGCTATAGTCATCACACCTCGCTCGCCATTCCATCCGTCTGTCCGTCAACAATTCTTTAAACATCTTCCTCTCCGGAACCATACGACCGAATGTGTTCATATTTGGTGTGGATGTTCCCTAGGTGACTCACATTCAGATTTTGTTCAAATTGGGTCACTGGGTCAAATAGTTGCGAAACAAGGTCCATAACTCTTTCCACCCATACTAATTATTAAAACGGCTTCTTCTCAAGTGCCATCGGACCGAATGGGTTCATATTTGGTATTTGGAACTCGGGTTCAGATGTGTTCAAATGACGTCAGTGGGTCAAATGTGGGCGGAACCAGGGACATAACTAAAACAAACCAGATGAACTCCTTGCTCAATAATATAAAAATAATTTTAGCGCCGAATTCCACCAAATTGATGCAAATTCTTCTGAGATCTTCTCCGTGATACAAGGAATCTTATTTTGTGATTTAAAGACGCCAAATTGGTGTCGTTGGGATGAGATATTTGGGGTGGGGGTGTGGGTGGGTACTAAATCTGATAAGAATTGGTTTAGTCGCCGATGCGCCACGAAACTTATACAAATCCATCCCCATGGTATGGGGTGTCTAATGGCGTGGCTTAAAGCTGTCAAAAATGTTCACCAAATTGATACATTCTTATCCATGATATCAGGAATCTAATCGTGTGATTTTAAAGACGTCATACATGGTGCTGCTTTTGTGAGAGATGGGGTGGGGTGGAGTGGGCACTAAATTTGATAAAAATTTGTGTAGTCGCGGATTAGCACCAAACTTACAAATAATAATCTCCATGATATCAGGAGTCTAATTGTGTGGTTTAAAGATGTCAAAAGTGGGGCCTAGAGGGTAGAGGGACACAAACATTGATAAACAATATGTTTAGCGCCGATTTCCACCTGATTTATACATATTCTTCTCCGTGATATACGAATAATCTAATCGTGTGGTTTAAATGCGTAAAATTGGTGCCTTTTGGGTGAGAGATATGCTATGGTGGCCCTAAATTTGATACGAATTTGTATACTCGCCAATTTTAATAAATTTTATATATATTCATCTCTATAATGAGTCTAAGTGTGTGGTTTAATGATGTCCGAAATAGGGACGGGAGGGTCACCAAAAACTTATAAAAATATGTTTAGTGCCAATTACCATCAAACTCATACGCGTTCTTCTCAAATGATACATTGAATAAAATATTTGCAAATATCTGTCTGTGTTCTATATATAACTTTAAGTGTACAATCGAGATGGCACCAATGCGGTCTAACAGGGGTAACTTTTTACGAGTAAGATAATGGTGCGGGTTAAAAGTTTCTAAAGTGACGTTGTTGGTGTCAGGGGAGGGGCTATTTTTAGCACATCAGATTCGACCAAATTGATATATTCTTCTTCTCCGTGATACGAGGAATATAAACGTGTGATTTAAAGACGCGAAATTGGTGCCGTTTTGGGTGAGAGATTGGGGGGGGGCGGTAATAACGTAATAACTATGATAAGAATTTGTTTAGTTGCCGATTACCACCAAAATTATATATAATCATCTCCATTATATAATGCATGCATGAGTCTAATAGACGTGGCTTAAATGTGACAAAAGTGGCGCGGTTCAAGTCATGCATGAGGGGAGTTGCACCAAAGTTGATACAAATATATTTAGCACTGAGTCCACCAAATTCATGCACGTTCTCCTCTAATGATATGATGAATTAAATCACATTTGGGGTCGTTTGGGTCATGGATGGCGAGAGGAGATTCACTAGCATTTATAAGATTGTTCAATTCGCCGATATCCAACAAAGTTATATATAGTCATCTCCCAGGCCATCTCCATGTCGTTCTAAGGGGTTTTTGGCATTCCAATTTCACAATCTCGACAAATGGTGACCGAATTAAGTCACTTGAACAATTATATCTTCTCAACTGTCATATTTATATGGGGATGAAAATCAGGGCATTCCCATACTGATCTAGCAACACAGATACATAGAAGAAATCATTAAAAGTATATTTATATCAATCTATTTAAGAGATACATATATTCAAACTGAGGGATCTTGAATCGTCAGAGGATTGCATATTAGAATGGCTCATGTATATATTATAACACGATTGAGTCTGTCCCATTCAATATAGTTTCCACAAAAAAGTTACAATTGCCAAGAGATATGGAAATGTAGATCAGGCCTGTTCAAAAATGGTGGTCACAGTATGGTTACTTCTGCGATAAAGGACAACGCAGTCCGTAGCACATGACTTTTCAGGATCCTCCAATATTGACATCCGAGTGATCTGACAATGGTATATCTGCCCGATACAGAGGATTTCTTTCATTTTTTAGAACAGACTCGATCATCGCCTAACATAAACAACTCAAAATCTCGCTGTGTCGGGCACATGTAGCTGCTATACGTGCATAACATCAATTCTTTTAAACTGAAAATGATTAGCCAGTATATAGCACCAGAACAGAGGAGCACCTGGACATATCTTTAAAACATCTGTATCTTCATGAAGATATGATAAACTAGATTGATTGATTGATTGATTGATACATCTCTATGTAAAATACAATTGTCATTTTTTATATTTTCGAACTATAATGTGTTTATGATGTTCATGTTTCATGCTATATTAAACGTCTGAAGTATACGCAGTTGTACATAAATACATACTTCTTTATTGGTGGGACGGATTAAACGCGATAAACAAAATGATAATCGCTCCGACCTGACAAGGTGAGTCACAACTTATATTCCATGTGTAAGAATCATGTTTTGCGATGCCATTTGGATATACAATTTATGAGAATACGTGTAACACTTTGAGAGCAAGAGTATTCTCTATGCCCACCAAATATCCACAGAGGGTTTCACATCACTTTAACCTGGGCAACGCCGGGTAACCCTGCTAGTATAAAATATATGCCATATTATATACCATTTGAAAGAGGAAGCTCCAAAACATTGTATTATCAACGTATCCTGTGTAATAAACTGTGACCATGTTGTTTTTGTTGCGTTACTGACATGTGTTTGTGCTTCAGTATCATCTGGAGTGTGGTTCAAATTGTATTAATTTCAATGGAGGGGAGAATAACTCTAAATCTTAAAGATAGAGTTATTCCCCTTCCATTGAAAATACATTTTGAATTCTGTTGTATTCTGGGAGTCATAACGGGGGGAATCGTTTTATGATTTCGGCTGTTTTCTGTTTCTCTCTGGGCATCTTCTGAGACACAAACGTTTCAAATGGTGATGAATTATAGTATTTTAATCATATTTTATGGCTTAGATTGTTATTAAAACTGTATATCAAAGCACTATAAAAAAAATAATAAGTGACTATAAAATTAAGTGCATGGGCCTTTAATATATCCTTCGAAATTACTATATCAATGGATCTCATCAATTGGGATTTACATTTGGTTCAAATAGGGCCGCTGAGGTATAGGAGATTGAACACTCCCGCACCCACCATATCTATGCTATGAATTCATGTTTGGTACTTGTAGATAGATGTATAGATGTAATAATATTGATATATACCGGTATTATCAGTAAGGTTTTGATAAATTTCCAACAGTGGGAGATCTTGGAAGTATACCAGTTGTAATTATGTTTGCTCCAGTTGTGAGGTAATGGGCAATGATCTATTGGGGATGGGGGTGTGCAGTTAGAAATTTCAAGGTGGACATCCCCCATATTCCACCCCACCGTTAATTCAACGAAGACCCTCTACCTGTGTCCCTGTTTAGAACTACTTGTTTTAAACTTTTTCCCCCTCGCGCGGGCTATATATAGCTATTATATTATTATAGAGATATGCGATTTTCGAATTTTAAAGGATAACTTTAGGTAGGACGTCATCGAACCGTTTATTTTATCAAAATCGACCGTTCCCCAATAAAGAATAATGAACATCGAAAAACGCGCCACAAACTCACCATGAAGACGCTCGATGTGTGTTTACACACGAAGTCACTCACTTATATATACATTTCGGAACTTCCGGCCGCACGGGCAAACCTAAATTCTTAGGGCAAACCTAAATTCTTAGGGCAAACCTAAATTCTTAGTAACTGCTGGATGATTCGATATGAAACTTGACAGGGTTATATTTATTCAATATGTTATAGCCAAATCGACTGCATCCACATTCCATCTGCATACACGTGATACTGTGTCCGTTGCTATAACATCATCGAAAAAAATCCGCACGAAAATTCATTCACTGCCATTTTGTTCAGTAAGCACGGGGAGGATTGAATTGATCTGAAAATGCGTTCTCTCCAGAATGGGACATTAAATGGGTAGACTCGATCCCCACTCGAAGGTATTATCCGATGTCTCAAGGATGAAATGAGTTGCCTACAAAATTGAGTACTTTTGAAAATATTGGTGGAAAACAAAAACGCCTGTATACCAAATAAAGCTATTGCAAATTTACGTTATTTTTTTCAAAATAGCCGAGAATATTGTCAAATGTAATTTTCAGGTCTGGTGATACCCTGGTATGATTTATTTTGTACAGATATCTTGGACAGTTTCATTTTTCCACAATTCAAACCCTCATTTTTTTCACGGAAGAATAATATGTATTGTGCCGTTTAATATATTTATTTGTGAAATTATGAACCCTGCATGCGAAATGGCGAACACCAGCAAGGTTCGTACTTCGTATAGATATCATTGTTGCTGTATGCATGCATGCGAGACTGGTGGAGCGGCAAATGGGCTTAAAACTTACGTAAAAAGAAAGCCAATGGTGCAATCCAAAACCGATCCATGGTCGACGTTGGTACATATACTATATTATGATGATGCAGGTCTATATGTCGAGTAACTATATTGTTACACCCTCTTGTCGTCACCTTATCGGTCAGACTATATCAAGTTTCCAACTTTCCACCATGTTGCATGTATTCCGTCTGGCATCAATAATAGACCCTTTCTTCTTACATTAATCCTACCCGTCAGTTGCTTATCATAATTTCCGTTCTGTTGATATAATTCGAGCTAATTTTGTTTCCGAGATAATCCCCCTGATCCACACCCTGCACATCAATAATTGCGTAAATGTATCGGTGTATATAATCTATATCCTTCCCATGGAAGGTTTGCAATGGAAATTTCCACACATCTGATTTAAATTTAAGTCAAACACAAACCATGCTCATATTATTGGGGGAGTCACTAGGTGCAAATTGCGGCTAAAAGGTCGTTTTGATTCCAACTCATGTTGATGCTGTATGGTATATATATATATATATACATGAAAATGATACGTGAATATCTAGGCTCTGATACTGATAAATGTAAACTGCACCTGTTGCGTAATAGATTAGTTTAATATTCGTCAAAATTATATACCTACACTAGCTTGTAATATAGCTTCTGCAAAAAACTAAGATGATATTGTTTAAATTGACATGGCCCAAATTTCAATATATACTTTGAAGTAAATAATATTCTTTATAACTGTAAAATTGACTTTTTAGCCATTTTGCCAGATTCTACAAACACTACATTTAACCAGGTTCAAACATAGGTACAGGTAATTTGTAACAACATGCATGGCATTGCTGCTAGATAGTTGCACCTGTATAATTCTGATTAATTATCTGTCTTCCAGAGAACAACGCAAACCAAGACCGAGTTAAGTTAGTGTAGCATTATATTTTCACCCAACATACAAATATCATCAATCGCACACACCTCAACCGACTCCAAAAACACTAGATAGTATAGAGTTATGCCCCACCCGTCATGTCAAATCAATTGTTATTCATTATTCGAGATGTTTAGTAAAATGTTTTATAATATATCATATGCATTATGATTGTGGGAGAGGAGATTCGTCTAAGTTTTAAGAACTTGTTCCCCAACCCCCAGTCTCTGTTCTAGCTTATGATAATAAACCATGTTTAAAGGCCCACTTAATTTTCGAACCCCCAGATTACACTATATACAATATATGCCATATTATATACCATTTAAAAGAGGAAGCTCCAAAACATTGTACTATCAACTTATCCGGTGTAATAAACATGGACATGTTGTTTTTGTTGAGTTGCCAACGCGTTTTGTCACCAAGAATGAAGTAAAAATCAGTATTATTTTAAATGCAGGGGAATAACTCTATATATTACAGATAGAGTTCTTCCCCTTCAATTCAAAAAGTTTGAATTCTGTTGCATTCTGGGTGACAGAGGGGGGAAGTCTTCTATTTATCTGTGGGCATCTTCTGAGACACAGATGTTTCAAATAGTGGTGAATTATAGCATTTTAATCAGATTGTTATTAAAACCGTATATCAAGGCACTTTTAAGGCCCACTTAATTTTCGAGTCACCGATTCGTTTATTAATCATTTTCCGTGAAACTTGGCACACACATCAACCACCATGGGAACCTGTGCACCTACAATTTTAATGTCGGTCAGACTAATTTTCGCAGAGTTATTGGCCTCAGGCTTCTTGAATTAAAATATTTTCAATCGTCGACAAAATTTTGTCCGGAGTTTTTCTCAGTTGTTTATGAATTTTTTTTGTTAAACTTTGCACAGATATCAACCACCATGGGAAACTGTGCACCTGCGATTTTAATGTTGGTCAGACTTATTTTGGTGGAGTTATTGGCCTTCTTGACAGAATATTTTCATTTTTCTCAGTAATAATTAATTTTTTACAATTATTTGCGGTGACGATGATCTCTCATTTTAACTATATCCTAAGTTAAAGATGCATAATCCGAATTAACGCTCCCAAATGACTATTTCTTTGGCTTCGGGGTGAAAAATATTTGATTCTATAGTCGAGGAACCCACCCATCAAAGCTCAGAGTGATCAGATATCGATTTTTGAAATTTGTTATTTCTCGAAATGTGTAATTAGTTCTGGCACAGAAACGAGTCGCCAAACCGATTGTCTCGGACAAAATTGCGGATGAAGATGGATAACTCTAAAATCAAGTGGTAATATGGCCAAATTTCGTGATAGGCAAGAGATAATACGGCCATATTTCGTTGAACAACATGTTGATAATTAACTCGTTTTGGGAAACTTTATACCATAGTTGACAGCGGTTAGCATTATTTTGTTGTAATTAATCGATCCGTATAACAATGGCGTATTTTGAAGAAATGTTGTTATTATTGATGATATGGGGACCCTCTGATCGGATTGAGTACCGTTAACTGTAAGTGTTTTACTGTTGATGTATAACCTGCCACCATATTATGTCTGTTGATTACATATCACCTATATTTTGTATAACTGATTGACACGAAAAACCCGCCGACTACTATATGCCATTTTATCCTTGCTACAATATGGAATGCATGCATGGTCGTCCGTTCGTCCACCGTCCGCGGAAAGGTTTGTCCGGAGTATTTCTCGGGCATTTTTTAAATAATTGTGCACCTGCAATGGGAATCTGTTGTTTAATTATTTTAACTTAATGTTTACTGACATGTGAACCATCTTAGTGTTTTAAAAACACGGGTATCCTTAGTCCCATTGGGACAGTCACACCTCTAGTTAATACAAAACAAGCACCTGATACAGACCAATGTTACTCTGTAGTAATACAAAACTATTAGTTAAAATTCCTCAGTGATAAAGGGTATGTGGCATGCCACGCCAGCCGTTGAGGCATGCCACATGTTCTTTGACAAGCTAAAATCGTAACATTGCCACAGGGTAATAACTCTATAAAGAATGTATATTAACGAAATAACGGCGATTTGTATTAGAAATAACAACACCACAATAGATCAACTGTGGTGAAATATAAGTAAAATTCTTCTCTTGGGTGGGTGGGCTTGGGGGAGGTTTGGGATACGCTCTTTAAAAAAACTTCTCCAAATATGCCCGTTATTTCGTCAAAAACACTTCTTCAAATATCTCCGTTATTTAGTTAATAAAAATAATTTCTTATTTCATAATTCGCGCTATTTCGTCATTTCGATGCATTTTTTATTCCGCAATTTCGCTGTATTTTCCTATTTCGCTTTTTCGTGGTATTTCATATTTCGATAATTCGCTATATTTGACATATTATGGGATATTGGCATGCCTCAACGGCTGGCGTGGCATGCCACATACCCTTTATCACTGAGGAATTTTAACTAATAGTTTTGTATTACTACAGAGTAACATTGGTCTGTATCAGGTGAAAACAAGTATATATATATTCATATTTTATTTCGTGATTTCCATTTCTGCCACATGCGCTCCACTGCCCCACCCCACCCCACCAAACATGCACTGCCCTTATGAGCCGTCCTGAAATATGCGCACTTATATGGGTCTCATGTATATAATAGGCCTATACTGGTGCGGCGCATAATGACAGAGCTGGCTGAGTGGCGTGGCCGGGGGGGGGGGGGGGGTGGGCGGCAGCGAGCGCGTTACAAACCCCTGTGTTTCTGAAATTTTCTTGTCATTGGTCAACAAGAAAACCAATGTCAGAAATGGTAACGCGCTCAAGATAACATATTATATACCCATGATTGTAATTATCTATATATATATTTTGAGACTTCCGTATATATATGTGTGTGTGGGTACTTCATAGAATCTAAAACGGCTGCGCGGATCGAGCACCCGTTCTCCACTCTCAGTCACAAAAAACGGCACTGCGGTGGTTAATCTTGAAAGTGATAATTTAATGAGCGTTTGTATATGACGCGCGTCGCTATAAAAGAGCGTTTGTTTACAGTTCAACGCAACGTTATCGCTCGAAATTTATTATGCAGAGAGATATACGGGAACAATACTTTTGAGTGCTTTCCTATGCGGAGAGATTTATTGGAAGTCATAATACTTTTACAATTGGATCAGACGCAGTTCATTTACAATTCTTTGTGAATAGCAACACTGCCATTCGTTCGAGTTGCTTTAGATCAAACAATATTCTCTGTCGCACTCATATTTCGTCATTTACGAATCCACTGTAATCGACCTATTTTAGAACGCAACACATGATACCAAAAAAAATTACGTCGCGTTGGTGATGGGGGTCACGACGGGATTAATTGACTGTCCGCTCTTTGTGGGGATGGGGTTCACAACGGGATTAATTGACTGTCCGCTCTTTGCGGGGACTATTGACCATCTCGTAAGGGTGGACAACCTCTGTCAGGGGCTGCTCAATGGACACGGGCAGGTTAAAAAAAATCATACCTCTTCTGGGTCTGGGCGTGTATAGACATGAGCGTGTTGTGTGATTCTTACGTACTTGGGACTTCCTAACAACGCGGATCGCGGGGTAAGTTTTTCCGCCCTAGGTGAGCTCAAACTTCGTATATAAGTGTAAAAACACACGGGGATCGTCGACGTCGCATTTTCTTTTAGGGACGGGTACTGCGTGTTGTGTGAAACATTCTTATGTCTGTCGTTCCTAGGAACGGGGGAAATTTTCATCGGGTCAGTCTTAACCTTCAAACGGGTACCCACAAATTATATAGTGTGACCCGACATGACCTTGACCTTGAAAATGAGCAATTCAAGGTCAAATCGGGTAAAATATTGAAAAACCCAATATTAACTCATTGAAAAACACACACAAAAACATAAAAATTGTCATGTTTCGGACCAACGCCGCCAGTGGCGGGCTAACCTGCTAGTCTACTATATATTTTGAGACTTCCGTATATATGTATATATATATGTGTGTGTGTGTATATACTTTATAGAATCGAAAACGCCTGCACCGATTGAGACCAAACTTGCTATCTAAGGGTAAAATCCAACGGGAATGGTCAACGTCGCATTTTGGACAAGCTCTGAGCACGCATTCTCCACTCCCAATCATCAAAATCACCGCAAACGGCACTTCGGGTGTTAAGGCATCAACGATCTTTATATTGACCATATTTGGAGTTGTTAACCGACTTACGCTCTTTATTGCCATCGACGTTGCTAAACGGTTAACCATATGTACGAAACTACGGACGCAATACGCGAAATGCATTTATCTTGATTAAAAAGGCAGAATTAACATGTTGTGTGATTCTTATGTCTGTCGTTCCTAGGAACGGGGGGAAATTTTCAATCATACCTCTTTTAGGGACGGGTACTGCGTGTTGTGTGAAAACAAAGGAACGGGGGAAATTTTCATCGGGTCAGTTTTTCCGCCCGATGTACCTTAAATCATACCTCTTTTAGGGACGGGTACTGCGTTTTGTGTGATTCTTATGTCTTCTTCACCTTAATCGGGTAAAATAAGGTCTAATCGGGTAAAATATTGAAAAACCAAAAATTAAATTAAAAAAGTTAATCAAAAAAATTAATTCAGTAAATTAAAAATGCACATTTAACTCATGTTATAAAAAAAATTTAATATTAACTCATTGAACAAATTGTCATGTTTCTGACGAACGCCGCCAGTGGCGGGCTAACCTGCTAGTAGAATATAAAATATATTGGTTTCACGAATGACCAACTCATAATTCCGTTAAAGCAACTAATCCTTCAAATTATTACAACAACTATATACTGCTTATCACTGAAGGTTTCTCATGCATCTCAACAGAATTCCCAACTATACACCTTTTATCGGACTCAGCCTCCGGGTCGCAGTTCGACTTTTAATCCGTCACAAAAATTCCCATTTCTATAAATAAAACGCCCATATATACCAAGAATCAGCGAAACATTATACACGCGGAGCGCGAAATGAAACAGAATCCATGCAGATGGAAAATATAATTAACTGGCCGTCTATTGGTCATCTATAGCCGGTGATATATCAGGCCATGCGCACGGGTGTAGATATAAAACAATATGTGATCCTCCGTAGGATAGGGTATCATATAATATGTGATCCTCGTCTCAGGAGTCACTCGTGGCTCAATGAAGGCAGGATCATATATAAAAATGAGAGGATATGGTGATCCCAAAAATAACGGAAATATTTGAAGAAGTGTTTTAAAGAGCGTACCCCAAACCATCGACGTATATATATTAAATATAGATCGATGCTCAAACCTCCCCCAAGCACACACACCCTATAGAAGAATTTGACTTATATTTCACCAGAGTTGATCTATTGTGGTGTTGTATTTTCTCATACAAATCGCCGTTATTTAGTAAAGGTACATTCTTTATAGAGTTATTACCCTTCATATAAAATCACTAAAAACAGATACAAATCGCATATCAAAACCTATGTTATCCTCCGTAGGATCAGATATCGTTTATAGTCTACACTCGTGCGCATTAGGTGCATATATAGTCACAAAGTGAGAGAATACGCTGCTATCAACACTTTTTAGATGCATATATATACTTGTATATGCATGCACTGGTGCGGGTAACATATATATGTATGGACGGTAAACCTTCTTTTGACAAGTTTAATTGGTTTCCAGTTTCCACGTCTGAGCTATGTCAGGAGGTGGAAAGTTTAGATGGGCCTACAAAAAAAACTACTTAATTGCTAAGCCTTGTATACCACATGAAGGAATCTGTATTTCATGAAAACCACACCAATAACAATACAAATGTCAAAAAGATGACTTTAGTCATAGTTTTAGAAGGGAAATTTTCCAAACATTGTTCTCAGCAAATACACAAATTGAGTGGAAATGAATGACTGCTATAAAAAGTACACGATCTTAACTAGTTAAAGGGTGGAATGGCTATTTAATTGACTTGAATACTGCTTCAAGAATATCAAAATTATGTTGGTTTAAACGGGGGGGGGGGGGGGGGGGGGGGTCGGAAAAAAAATTCAGGCACGTATGGCATTTTTTCCCTTACGATCATTTTTTGTACCCACCCACCCCCACCGCCAAATTTTTTTCCGTTTTCGGCAGTTTTTTCCGACCATTTTTTGACACCCACCCCCCCCTTTTAACACTAAAACAGAGATTTGCGGGGGGAAATTCACTGTAAACAGCTGTATATGAATTTCTGTGCATACTATTTATCATGGATGTTAACATGGACATGTAAATAGGAATGATTCATTTTGAGGTCATTCGGCCAAAAAAACATGGCTGCCAGCGGCCATCTTAGATTTCAAAATTTGCAACAAAATACAACACGATAACTGCCTGCAGTCAGTTTACAGTTAGAATTACATTATTTCTCTCATTCAAAGTGGGTTTGAAGCCCAACTCATTGCCAAAACACTAAAAAACAAGCAATCAACAATAATAGGCCACAGTGTTAGTGGTAGCTGGTAAGCTGGTAATTTGGCTATGGACTAAATTATTGTTACCTAAAAGTGAGGTTAAACCTCATCTCAGCCCAAATGTTCATATAGCGATCTTATTTCGCGGGAAGCTCGTGATTCACGACGACGAGTACACTGATTGACAATATAGACAGCACACCGAGGTCGTAGCTCAACTTAACTGGACGGTTTACATGAGATATATATTATATATTGACCAATCTCGAACTGAGTAAAGTGATATATTGCAGAAAATAAATTTCAGGTGTTATTTGAGCTTATTAGAAACCATGAAATCGTAACCGTTCTCGCTGATAGTAAAATACGACAACGATTCGTAACCGTTCTTACGTATAGTAAAATACGACAACGATTAGAAAGTACACACAGTCATGTTGGTGACGTGGTACCTTATCACTCTCCACTGAATGTATACGATATGTTTCAATTCGAAAAGGGGAATTGCATGACTTGTCGATGAGCGAGGTATCACCGTGTAATGTAAATTTAGTTTAGGTCATTCGACGTGGGTTCGAACTAAATAAAATTAAGTTCATAAAAGTCTGTAAGTCAAACTATCCCCAACAAATATACATGTAACACCATACTATGTGAAGCTGCAGTCCTATATACAATGTCCCATTCCCTGTACTGCCATAACAATCATGATTATAGCAGTAATGTTACCCATGGGACAATGTCTGTCGGAATGGTAAAGTAATAATGCATTGATTTATTTGACCAGCAGGGTGCCTGTGCCGAGAACTCGGGTATCGTATATCGGGAATATCGATTTTCCCCCTGATATGATTGCCTGTATATATACATCCTGGAATGAAACCAAGATTCGCCCAATTGCGTGCGTCGAGAAGAGACAGCTGACAGCTTCTCCGCCATCCCATATATGTTGGGTGCATGCATACCCGTATGCACCGGGGGGGGGGGCTGGAAGGGTTGCAGCCCCAAAACGTTTTGAAACCTCAATAGATTAGGGCAACTTTCGGTCAAATATGGGCAATTTTCGGGAAAATTTAATGGTATTTTAGGGGGAAATTGTGACAAATTACAGTAATTGGTCACATTTCTGCCAAAATTATGCATATTATAAGGTTAATTTGAATCTATTTTGTTATATCTCTATGTATATATAAGGTATATTCTACAAAAACTGTGTTACAACCATGAATATATAAAATTCGTGCACAAAGTCTGAGCCCCCCTAAACATTTGGGTTCAGGGATGTGGCGACAGTGGGGGGGGGGGGGGCGGGGTATTGCAAACGGAGACCCTCCAGCCACGTACATTGTTGGGTTTGAAACTTTGAACGGAATTATATTCAGGTTTCTGGAGCTTTCTAGGGCATATGCATGATTTCCCCCTTGTTGAGGGAGCTGGGCGCTGAAATCATATATAGGCATGTATACACAATGATAAAATTGGAGCGCAGTCATGTCACCAAGATGCATTTGCATGTTTCATGTAGAATGGGGTACAAAAGCCACACCACAGACCCATACACCCTTGATGCACATGTATGAAAATAAAATTCATATATGAAGATTAGTATATAATGCTACCATATATACATCGCTATATATCGTACAACACCAACATATGATGACTGCATGCAAGGGTTCATGTTATATTATTCACATATATACATCATTCACTCCACGATCTCAGGTGTCCACCACATTGGGGAACTAAACGGTTCTATTTCCGGTAAGGGCATGTTAAGATTCGTTTTGAGAATGTACAAACGATCTTCGAAAGTCAGTGTTAAAGTGACCTTACACCCGTAGTGGGTAAATGTGTAAAAAAATAATATATAAGTCTGTAAAAATATCACCACCAAGAAGAACTTGGATAAACTTTGTTCTTATATTAACTATTTCACGTGTTGAATACATTATTATGTAAACAAAACTGTTACAGTGATTTGTCAACAGACATCGTCTAGTCGTATAGTTCAAATATTTTAGTCTAAATGAGATTTTCAGAATATTTTTTAATGATATGACCTTTCCAATATTTACCGTTAAGTTATAATAATTTAAAACTTTGGGGTGTTATAATATTGGACTTTGATCGGTATTGCAACTGTAACAGTAATGTTTACATAATAATTATTAACAATGGTATCGAAATGCGAAATATCGTTATATAGGAGAGTTATTAATAATGAAAATAAGAACAATTCGATTTATTTTTCAAGCACAGGTACTTGTTTCACAGACTTTTATGAAGAAAAAAAGGTTATTTTCGCATGAACCCACTTTGAAGACGTTGAGTCCCTTTAAGTCTTATACATTTCACCATGCATGAGACATGATGAGAGATTGAAGTGACATAAAGGATGAGCACCACCCTAAGCCGGATATCACGGATCCAAAGGGTGTCTCGGACAACGGAGGAATGTTTGGAAAGTTTTCACCTGTATATCATCCATCACTCAGGTAAATGCATTCTCCAGACTCCAGGTGTTATTCTAATGAATAGATTTTCTATTAAATTGTCGGATAACCATGCAGGGAGAAAATAACTCAATTAGGACAGACAGACGCGCTCTATTCTCACTTTTACAGCTATTTGGTATGGCTGGCTCAATTCATGATTTAAAAGGCGTACAGAATTATAGAGGTATGCCTCCTGGAACTTAAATTGCTTCTTTCTCACAACAGTTTTTTTTTCGGAATCTTTTCGTCGTTTATGTTCGAATGTATAAGATTTTTATAGTGAGCATCTGCACAGGTAGTCCAAGTCTTCTCGTACTAAAGCCGGCTAAGATATCGGGATGGAGGTGCCGGTCTTTAAAGACCAGCATCGCCATCCCAATATCTTAGCTGGTTTTAGTACAAGAAGACTTGGACTACTGCACAGGCAGCATGCAAATAGACCGTGTCTGCGCGGGAAAGATTATGTTTTGAATGATTTGAACATTCGGTGGTCGTACTGTGGACTTGACTTTTTACTACCATTATTGTTCGTTGTAAGTACTACAAGTTGGACCGATATATCAAAACGTATAGCTTTGGCGCCGTAGTTAAATGACATGACTATTCCGCCATATTCGTAGCAATACACCGATCAACATGCAACATATATAGGGCCTATATAGTAACACACAGTCAAGTTACGCACACGTGTGGCTGAACCTGGTTGTATTGTGTTGGATATATCTGAACAATACCTATAAGGGACCAGGTCGAATTAAAGAAAGGGAACTAGAGATTCATAGACATTGTTTTGCCGGGAAGTTTTACGGGAAGTGGTGGAGTGTATTTTTACATATTATGTGCGTATATAATATAACCGGAAGGTTCCTGCACTGGCATATCTACACACAGAATTACAGATACAAATACCCGCCACCCATGTGCCTTCAATTTCTGTCGAGCATGGCGGGGTGGGGTGGCTGGCCTGGTTGGGTAGAATTGTGATATTTATTGCAGACCGATCAAGTTGGACATTAATTTTTTATTAAAACTTGACTTATCTGTACTTTAAAAACAAACATACACACTGACAGATGATCAACTTAGCTATGTATATAATAATATACATTGAAGTTTGGTGTAGGGTAGCTTACCGGTAGCTTGAGCCAAACAAAACTGTTTTTCTTGGCTTGTAAAATTGCACAAATAAGTACCGGTACCGGCATTGAAAGCAATGGAGTTAAACACCCACTTCAAGGGTGACCGATATGTCAAGACTACAAAATGTCTGATATTATGCCTAATTAGTCAACAATAAAGGGGTTAATGATTTAGCCAAACACAGCCCAAAATACAATAAGCTGGGCGGACGGACACTGCCAGTCATTCCCAATCATCTCGATTAAAATACCTCCTTCCGATCGCTAGCGAGACTCCACGAAGATCGTGACTGAATATGGAAGAAAATGGCAGGATATTCTTTAGTTGAGAGACGGATTTTAGTGTTTACTGCATTAATAACTCACATTCTAGCAAGTAAGTTGACTCGTCACATTTATGGCTACAAAAAAATCCACCTCCCGTTGATTTTTAATCGTTTATTATTGCGAATTTGTCACACATTATTGACAGAGAAATGTCGCTTTCGCGTAACCTAATTTCGTGCTTACGTTGTGTTTGTCACTGTCAAACATTGTTTACAGATCTCGCGTCAGGCTTGGCATACATATGACAATAACAATGAAATACTTTGATAATAATAATATTCTCCCTCATTTATGTTACTTAAATACTGCATTTGTACACGACATTTTGTGGTTTCTTGGCGTGAGTTAGCACGCGTTGGAAAAATCAATTTGACAAATGTCAGGTAGACAGGTGAGTCAGCCGGTATGTAATCAAGGTAAACATCGTTTGGCAAAAGTAACAATGTTACTAACATGATTAGATTAGATTAGATTAGATTTTATTTTGACAGTTCAGGTTATACATGTGTACATGAATACATATTATGGATATGTTTACAAGTTGAATCAATATAATACACAACAGTATACACATATTATAATTATAATAGTATATATTAAATACAAATATGTTATATGTTGGGGTCTGATGAGACAGTTAGAGTTCAGACTGTGTAAACAATTGATATATACCCTAAGAGGATTTATCAATTTTCTCAAGAACTAAATCATTTTATTTTATAGAGGTTGTCGTCAGAATATAAGGTAAATTATGTGGCAGAAATCTGTATAAAAATAGAAATACTCATGTGACCTGAGACCATGAGGGATAACGCAAAAAGTTCTATAAACGAGAACTTAATTCCATTGCGGTCCCTGGTGGCTTTCGGCACATGGGCAGTGAGTGAAGTTCGAAACTTCGGAGCACAATGTATAAAAGTATTTAAAATATATAAATTAAATAAAAGCCATTTCAGAAACGAGACTTATATGGAGAGGGAAAAGCTAATAAAATAAGTCAATACGCAAGTAATGTAACTTCAACAGCCCTTCGCCACCTGCATACACGCACCACTGCCATGTATGGCCGGCTTTGGACTGGTCTGTCCATGACCGAAAGATGGAAACCCGAAATACAGGCAGCAGTAACGATATATGCAACTGGCCAAATACTGTCATCGTACATTACAATATAAATTGAACTGTCTGGCCATAAAATGTCAATGAGTTGAATTGAATCTGAATTGAATGATTAAGTAGTTGATTGTTAAATACAAAATGTGTTATTGTGAGTTATTGGGGGTATATAGGAATCAGCTTGTCTGTCCGTCCGTCTGTGGACATGACAACTTTGTCCGAGCTTTTATTCCTACATTTTCCAGTCAAGTTTTAAAAAAACTTAACACAGATAACTAGCACTATGAGAGCCTGCATGTGCACCTGCAATTGTGAGGTCCGACCATCTTCATTTAGTGGAGTTATCCCCCTTTTTCGACTTAGAAATTTACCCAACTTGCAAAATTTTGTCCGAGCTTGTATTCCTTACGTTTAAAAAAAAGAAGGTATATTAAAGGCCCACTTAATTTTCGAATCACCAGATCACTTTATATACAATATATATATATGAAAGAGGAACCTCCAAAACATTGTATTATCAACTGATCTGGTTGAATAAACTCGGAACATATTGTTTTTGTCAAGGTACCGAGGTGTGTTCTGTGCTTAATTTTGTTCCGGACTGTACTATAAAGTTTATTATTCTCAATGGAAGGGTGTAACTCTATCTCTTAGTTTGAATTATGATACATTCTGGGGGGGGGGGGGTCTTGGAATGAATCTGAGAATCTCTATCACTTGGTGGACACTTCTAGGCCACAACTGACCCTTATTCTGATGGAATAATCTATATTTTTTAAATGGTATATAATATGGAATATGTTATGCATGATGCTATTTGAGCATTCAAAAATTAAGTGGGCCTTTAATATGACTAGCCTTATTAATGTAGCCCAATTGTACTGTTTGGGCATCCTTAGCCCCACCTTTAGTTTATACTTGTACTGGCTTATATTGGTCTACAGGCCAGGCACATCCTGGATTTACCTACATGTACATGAACTATCTGGATCCAAATAAAAGAGGGGTGTGGAATAAAAGTAGGGGGTGGAAAATATCCCAAAATCAATTTATAATAATATGGAGCGGAATTAAAGTACACACACATGCAGGGGTGTGAAAATTTAAGTATAATCTCAAAACTTCATTCTGATATTTAGCACCAGATCACTGATAAACATGAACAGCATAATTACAGTATGTGGTTGTAGCAAAGGTGAGAATATTACCATAAAATTGTAAATGATGTGCACAATTGAAAGTGAATCCATTTCAACTGAACAAGATGATACATGTAAGTAGGATAATAAATGTATGTCAATTTTGATAGGAAATTGCCCCCCCCCGGCACCCGACTATTAAACTTACCGCACAAAATTGCCCCCTCACCCTGCCTTACTGTCAACAATTTGATGCTGTTATAAATTAAGTGGTATACTAGTATCGACATTACCATTTGTTATGAAGGCAAACTACTAGTAAATACAAAAATAGCAATCCGTTTATACAAACAGAGTACAAAATTGAGAAACTACTGTTCTGTCCTACTAGTAAGTAATTGACCCAGTAACTGGTGTTATTATACATTTATAACTGCGGTTGGACCATAACTGCACTGCAGTTAAAGGTTTTGTGATTGCTGTGGCACCACATTTAAATGCAGAATGAAACCATGGTTATATTCTTTGACAGACTGCTGACTATGACATACATTAATTTGTTGGAGCCGCAATTTTACTGCAAGTTACCATTTCATACCAGTTTATGATTTCATGCGTTCTAACCACACAATTCTCTGGTTGTTTTGTGGTTTTTAACCATGTTTAAAGTCTAACCGAAGTGTGCTCTAACTGAGTTGCCCCCGCGGTTTGATGATCGAGTCATTTACTAGGGCAGTACAGTATCTTGGACATGGAATTTCTTTATAAGAAATAACTTTCATTACAAGTGGGACAGTTTCCAAGACTTATTTGCATTGACAATCAACACCCAGAATAGCATAACATTTCCCTATGAAATAACAACGCTCAAAAATCTGTTTGACATACTAGTACTTATTCTGTACCTCTACCTGCAGTTCACCAAAAAACTTCTCACATAATAAAAACACTCAGCTTTCACTGTACCATTGATAATACCCATCATTAAATAACATGCTGTTTTCTCTGTCCCAATCTTCTCAGAGTAAATTCACACTGAATTACATGTACATAGGGTGTGGGACAGATGGTTACTAGTGAAGGAGAGGTGGCCCCACACAACATGATCTCAACCTCACTATGCTGGTACTACAGTATATGGTACTTTTTTCAAGAGGGCTGATGCAATGTACATGTAATTGATAGTTAAATGTCAACATAAATGTTTTACTAAAATGCTCTTTTATATTAGAGGGAATTCATATGTATCAAAATAAATTAGAAAAAAAATTGAATAAATTATATAATTTTTTTTTTTATAAAATTGTATTGGTAAAAAGTTTCCATGTCATTTGGGTTCACAAACACTGAATGTGGTATTAAAGATATATATATATATAAGCTGTGTTAAATATTGGAGGCAAGGAGCTGTTGTTGTCATATGGTACTAGCATATTTGTCTGGCCAAAATTAATTAGACTTACGGTACATGTACCACACCGTATTAACGATCCGGATTACCACCGGTCACGATGCGGATCACTACCGGCTGAAAGTGGCAATTTGTGTAACGGTAGGTCGACTAAAACGTTAATTATATTATATATCTGAATGTAACCCACACAAAGTCTTTCTTACATACATTAGAAAATGGCCACGCCAAGAAAATATAAAATAATCGCCTATGATAACCTTAGAGGTAGCATATGTTACTAGGATCTAGTTGCACGTGGCCCATTATTTATCTTCATTGGCACAATACATGATGCAAATGCATGGAATTTTCTCTTATTTCTGTTGCGTATACAAGAATGTCCATAACTGTACAAAATGGCAATATGGTTTGTCAAGTTGAATGTAAATTAAACGCGTAGTATCGATTTCCATACTCATGGGTTCCAAAAAACAGGATGTGGATCGGCACCGTTCACTATTTTGTGTACACATCCGCATCACCTGCCGGTACAGATCCGTACCTGTTCATTTCATGGGTATCTATGTTCAAAACGTCCCAGATGGCCACAAATCGAACATACAAACGTGTACATTAGGCGAATGACTTAGTAAATGGTCTATCTTTTCGTACCACGAGAATACCGCATAAAGAAATAAAACATGAACCATCCATATCAGCTACTGCTCGAAATAATGAAACACAATGGTAAACATGCATTACAAATATAAGAATAAGTGAACATATATTGTATACTTATCAGATTTATCGGCGTCCTCCGCTAGCCCAGTTACTCCTATACACGAAGGGAGAAAAAATTCACACCTTCCACAGAATGTAGGGCGAAAATGATCCAACTACAATGATGCCACGTGGCACGCTTTTGTCAAAACAGCCGGTAGTGATCCGCATCGTGACCGGTGGTAATCCGGATCGGTAATACGGTGTGTGTACGGTATGATTCAATAGATTGAATCAGAAGCTGAAACAAAGAGGAAATTGATTTTCATTTTCGCATTTGTGACTTCCAGAAATTAATAAATGTACATGTAGAGGTCCAAATAAGGGGTGTGATTATTTGGATCCCGATAGTACAATAGTTATAGTAATGCCCAAAATAATCAACTCCTTAACCACAGCAGAATTATGGGTAACTTTTCAGGATTTATTTGGAACTATGGTTTGTTGCCATTCATCGGAAAGCTCTCAATGAGTTAATGAGTTGATTATTTAGGGCATTACTGTATATTCAACTATAATACCCGGTACTAGTACCCGGTATGTGAATATGGATATGGTCGGTTTGTGAATTTGATACATGAGGCATAACCCAATATCATATTTCACCCAAAAAATCTGATTTAAAAAGTGTCCTACATGTGTACTAAATTGGTAGCATGTTGTTAGCTCAACTTACTTTGTAAGTTTGAGCTATTGCCATGGTTTGGCATCCGTCGTGCGTGTGTCTGTCAACAATTTCCTTTGGCGCGGCTACAGGTCGTACCTTTGGTCTGATCTTTATGAGATTTGTCATCTATGTTGACATGTAGATGGGAAGGAGTCATTTTGGTGTCATTCGGCCAAAAAAAAACATGGCCGCTGGTGGCCATCTTGGATTTCAAAATTCAATCAATTGGCGCGGGCTACAGGTTGTACTGTTCGTCTGATCATCATGAAATTTGTCATGGATGTTAATATTCACATGTAGATGGGAGCGAGTGATTTTGGGGTCGTTCGGCCAAAACACATGGCTGTCAGCAGCCATCTTGGATTTTGCTCTTTGCATGACTAAATCCTTTGGCGCGGGCTACAGGTTGTAGCTTTGGTCGGAACTTCATGAAATTTGTCATGGATGTTAACAATGACATGTAGATGGGAACGAGTCATTTCGTTGTCGTTCGGCCGAAAAACATGGCTGCCAGCAGCCATCTTGGATTTTACTCTTTGCATGACTAAATCCTTTGGCGCGGGCTACAGGTCGTACCTTTGGTCCAATGTTTATGAAATATGTCATGAATGTTGCCATTGACATGTAGATGGGAACGACTCATTTTGGGGTCAATCGGCAAAAAAACATGGCAGCTGGCGGCCATCTTGGATTTCAAAATTCAATCCATTGGCGCGGGCTACAGGTCGTACTGTTCGTCTGATCATCATGAAATTTGTCATGGATGTTCATATTGACATGTAGATGGGAACGAGTGATTTTGGGGTCGTTCGGTCAAAAAACATGGCTGCCAGCAGCCATCTTGGATTTTACTCTTTGCATGACTAAATCCTTTGGCGCGGGCTACAGGTCGTAGCTTTGGTCGGAACTTCATGAAATTTGTCATGGATGTTAACAATGACATGTAGATGGGAACGAGTCATTTTGGGGTCGTTCTACCGAAAAACATGGCCGCCAGCAGCCATCTTGGATATTACTCTTTGCATGACTAAATCCTTTGGCGTGGGCTACAGGTCGTAGCTTTGGTCAGATCTTCATAAAATTTGTCATGGATGTTAACAATGACACGTAGATGGGAACGAGTGCTTTTGGGGTCAATTGGCCAAAAAAACATGGCCGCCAGCAGCCATCTTGGATTTTACTCTTTGCATGACTAAATCCTTTGGCACAGGTTAGACATTTCAATTAGCACCTTTCCTATTCCTCCATTTACTGTCAACCATTAAATTATTCCCCTACCTAAGTTGAGCTACAGTGTCATTGACACTTTCATTATGAAATAAAATGTCTCGATCCATAGGAATGATTAATCATGATGGCACATATGATAAGGAAGTCAATTAACAATCACATGGTTTAAACATTGTTTATATGGAGGAGCGATTGAGTATCCATATTCATGTCATTTAGAAAGGTATACTAGTACGGTGCAATGTGGCTGTGCACTGGTATGCACAATCCCATTATTTCCACAAAAACAGGGAAGGGGTGGATTTCGCACTCTCAAATTTAACTATTATAGTTATATAACTATAATATATATAAATCCAGGATGTGCCTGACCTAGTATAGTATAGAACACGTGATAATGAGGGGGTTCATGAGAATTAATTATCCTAACCCAGCAATGTCATAATTATAATTGTCTCATTTACAACAGACCATGGTGCACAGAAGTAAGAGGACAATACTTGTAATCTGATGGGGACAGTGCAGCCTCTATGAGGAAAGCCTTGAAATAGTGTCTGTCATTAGCAGAATGAGAATGAGTTCCCAGAGGGTGAATTTATAGTGATGCTACCCTGCACAGCGGGCTAGTATCACCAAATTTACCCTTTGGGTATTTCATTCTGCTGATGCTATGGGAGACCTAGAGTAGGATCAGATTGAAGTTCCCCTGTTGTGTTCACCCATTTATTTGGAAATAGAATTGGACATCTGCCAATAATTTTGCCATAATCTTTATGTTGTTATATGTTGTTGTTATAAAAGATAAACTTTCACATTCATTTATCTCCTATTTGATCTGATTTGATGAGAAAAAACATGATTTTATTGTATTGTAAGACATTTTACAACAGTAAAAATTATAAAGCTGTGAGATATCACTTATAGTTTTGATGATTTCCATGTTGATTAGTCTCTGTCATTCAGCATGAGGAGAATACACCCTCTGGTCATACACCCTCTGGTCATACACCCTCTGGTCATACACCCTCTGGCCATACACCCTCTGGCCATTCCTCTTCAGAACAATCCAATAAGAATTGTCCTACCAGGAGCAGTTTCGAAAATAGAAATACAACATTTTAGAATTAACAAACAATGCCCTATATAATCGATTCCTTAACCACAGCAGAATTATGTGTAATTTTTCAGACATGGCTTGTAGTAGGCCGTTTGTTAACTTTTTGTCTGAACATTCCCTAAGGGATAACTACAAGTAATGACCAAAATAATCGAATCCTTAACCAAAGCAGAATTATGAGTAACTTTTCAGGATTTAGTCGGAAATATGGCTTGTTGCCATTCATCGGAAGGCTCTCACTGAGAGCTTTCTGATGAATGGCAACAAGCCATATTTCCGACTAAATCCTGAAAAATTACCCATAATTCTGCTGTGGTTAAGGAGTCGATTATTTAGGGCATTACTGTATATCATTTTAGAACACAATTTTTCCCGAAAAATGGCATTTATACTGGAAAAATTGACTAGTTATTTGAGAAACTTACAGTAATGCCCTAAATAATCGACTCCTTAACCACAGAATAATTATTATGGGTAATTTTTCAGGATTTAGTCGGAAATATGGCTTGTTGCCATTCATCGGAAAGAAGATGAGGCCAAAGCAGAATGAGGTGCCCCGAGGGTGAATTTGGTGATGCTAGCCTGGGATAGTGTCACTAAATTCACCCTCTGGGCACCTCATTCTGCAAATGTCAGACATAAAATTCAGGCTTGTTCCTACTGACCTGGGCAATTTGAATCAGGCTTTTTCATTTCGAATTGAATCGGCCAAATAATTCTGAATTGCATCAAATCTTGAATCATTGCATCAGGCATAATAATAGTGAAGATGAAGATAATACATTACTCTGAGGCCGTACCAACTACCAATGTCAATTTGGTCACCTCGTAATGACAATATTGATCGTCAGTATACATGTACAATGTAAATATTATCTACAAATGAATCAAATGCATTTCTAACCAATTAAGTGTGCATTCTTTGTGGCTGTCTCTGTTACACAATAATGGAACAGTATCAAAAGCAATATTGAAGCCAGATGCACAGGTGTACATGTATATGAAATTTTGCTAGGTCAGTGGCATAAGTCTTACTAGTACAATGCTACGGTGGTCTATAGTCGACGGCAAAGTTATTTATATGCATTGATATCATAATATATCTTCGCGAAAAAGCAATGTGGCCCATTGATTAAGTAATGAGAATGCAACTGGTGCCATTGATTCGATACAATTTGAATCAGAACAGCCAAAATCGGCTGTCCTGATTCGATTTGAATCAGATGAAGTTTCCGAATCGCATCAAATCGAACAATTTGCAGGGGCCTATACAGAGCCTAATTTTTGTCTGACTTGTAACCCGAACCAAACATTTAATTTTCTTTGGTCTATGCAAAATGTTGCTAATAATTGCTCTCTCTCTCTCTCTCTTTCTCTGTAATTTCATCTTGAAGTCTTCCACAATATGTCCTGGCTGCAGATTCCTGACAGAACAATTCTCTATTATAGGGGTTCACGATTCAATCTCCCGTCAAATCCTCTCAATCAATCCCTGATAAAATATACTTAGGGAATTTGTCTGGTTGGGAAAACAAGTGAAGACTTTCTAAAACCTATGCTGATTGATTGTCACAATCCAATGTTCCAGGATTAATACATGTACATTGTACATGTTCACATCCCTGTAAAGCAATGGTTCTTGGCTGAGCTGAGGCAATAGAAATTCTCTCTTTAGATGAGGCAAGTCTCAGAAGTTGCCAATATTTTGTGCAAAGTTAAAGATGCATTTTTTGAATTAACGCTCCTAAATTACTATTTCTTTGGCTTCGGGTTAAAAAATATTTGATCGGAGTCGAGGAACCCATCCATCAAAGCTCAGAGTGAGCAGATATCAAATTTTGAAGTTTGTTATTTCTCGAGATGTGCAATATTATTTGTGGCCCAGCAAAACGTCGTAAAACAGATGGTCTCGGACAAAATTGCAGATGAAGATGGATAGCTCTAAAATCAAGTGGTAATACGGCCAAATTTCTTGATACTCAAGTGATAATAATACCATAATTCATTGAACAAAATGATAAATAAAACTGTTTGGGAAATTTGATACCATAGTTGACAGTGGTTAGCATTATTTTGTTGCAATTAATCAATTATGATAACTAAAGCATATTTTGAAGAAATGTTGTTGTTGTATCTTGATGATATGGGGACTGTGTGATTGGATTGAGTACCTTTAACCAATTTGTTGTTGGCATTGCATCAGTTTGACATTGTGGCAAGTTTGCATACAACATAAATTGACTGTTGAATATCTACTAGTGACCACAAGGACTACTGTAGATAACAAAGACTATCACAAAAATATGACAATTTTAAATTCCGACAAAGACTGATGTTCCTGGGTTAGGCCAAATCCTAATTGTTAGAGTCTCAAGTTTGTAGAGTATGTCAATATGTGGATTCTAAGATTTTTAGCTTAAGTACATTTCTGGCCTAGATATCACATACATGTACATGTACGGAATCTTAAGGAATTTATTTTTATACTTAGACAAATCTGTGCTAATTAAAATGATGTGGAACATTCCGCATGGGTGATCAAATGGGAAATGGAGAATAATCTTGCTCAAAGTTGTAATGTTCATTACTTACAGTATATATTCAAATTGGCATCTAATATATTCAAATTGGCATCACGAAACTTCATTCTTACATAGGAATTAAAATCAGTGACTCTTGTTGGTGGAATCATTTCTGAATGGGAGCTGTCACTCAACATGTTAAGGACTAAATATTTAAAGACATTGTTCAGACATTGAGCTTTCTGAAATTGTGCGATCTGCGTGTTCGTGGTTGTAGGCAATATTAGTTGAGCGCTACATCACTTCAGTGCACAAAGTTCCTCACTCACTCATCAATTTGATTCACTGAAATAAGCAGACAATGTCAGTAGGTCCCTACAGTAATGCCCTAAATAATTGACTCCTTAACCACAGCAGAATTATAGGTAACTTTTCAGGATTTAGTCGGAAATATGGCTTGTTGCCATTCATCAGAAAGCCGACTAAATCCTGAAAAGTTACCCATAAATCTGCTGTGGTTAAGGAGTCGATTATTTAGGGTATTAATGTAACGGGACGGAGTTCACCTGTTTCAGTCACCTATCTGAACTGCACACAGAAGTGTTCAATTGATCCTGATGCAGCGTTTTAGCTGCGGCTTCTGTAATTTGAAACGTTCTTTTCAGTCAAGCATTAATGTTATTGATTTGATGATACGCGGAACTTGTTTTAAAAGGTTTTGTTGCAGGGACTCGACGAATAATTCTCTTCATTAAAGATCTGACTTTTGTTCTCTATGTTGCGTGGACAAAGTTAAATTGATTTGGTGGTTTAAATTTTGCCTAATGAGCGTTTCTTTCATAGTATAATCATTGTGTGTGTCAGCATTTCACTTTCACATATAATCACTTGACGTACCAGATGTACTCATTTGTGGTATGTACTTTTAACCCAGATCCTCCAAAGTAGGTCACAGCTTTTCTTTATCGATGTGTTGGAAATTGAAACATTTGTACATCAATATATTATCTTCACAGCTGAATGACACTTGGTGACTCTCGTGGATTGTTGACTATCACAATTTGCAGTGGCAACACAAATTATGAGATAGGGAAAACTATATAACTGTCTCCATGCAACAACTTTTATCTTTTATCTTTGATTTCAAAATGTTGACGCACTTTGATTCCGAGGCAATCATTTCTGAGTTCCTGTTATGAATGATAGGCTAATGCTAAGCGCTGAAGTATGTACTGGTAGGACCTATTCCATAAGGACTAAAGGACATACAGCGTACAGCACACAGCATGATAATTGTGGAATAATGTTAGTGCCAACATAGAATGGTGTTGGGAATATGGAATCCACAAAACGAGGATACCCCTTAAAGTGACAAAACTTCTGGTTGCGCACAAAGATCACCATGCATGGGAACCATGGAAAACTGCTGAAAGCGACAAAAATCTGCACACACAGATCATCACGCGAGGAAACTGTCTGTTCTGTCGTTTGTTTTCTCGCTCCAATGAAAGCGAAATAATCAAATGACAGAACTGCCGAAAACGAGATAATGAAACAAGATTTTGTTAAATTTTGGTGGTTCAATCCCGTGGCAATAGGTGTGCATGTCTGGACATTTTTGTCGCTTTCGGCAGTTTCCTCATTTGACGGGTTCCATTTTCCCACCCCATTCTATGTTGGGCCTAATATTATTCCATAGATAATATACCGGTATGTTATTAATTGGTTGTTTCCATATTGGCCGAGTTATGAGGCCGAGGTCTGTAGTATTGGCCTGAGGCCGCAGGCTAATACGACAGACCGAGGCCTCATAACTCGGTCAATGTGGAAACAGCCAGTTAATAATTATTTTATTAATTAGCATCATTGGCAATAATTGTTTCACAGGATGAATATATTATCATAGATACATTGTCATTGTGTGCTTTATTACATTAACAATTATTCCAGCAAGTTTTATTCTTGTGAACTTTGTGAAGAACTTGCAGCGATTTCACAGCACTGTCAGTTTCCACTGGGAATGATATTGATACGGATACATGTAGTTCATCCACGTACCGTTCATGTATATATACTCCCAAAACAGTGACTGTCCGTAATTCATCCGAAATTCAACTGCAATCTATCTTCCGTCGACCCAATATTCTTTGCCGATCGAGCTAATTACGTATGACGTCATTTACGTTACCTTGACTTATTGGCCGCGTTTTCTACTTATTGGCTGACTTTTTGTTACTTATTGGCCGCGTTTTCTACTTATTGGCCAACTTTTTGTTACTTATGACGCGGGCAGCGTTCTACTTATTGCGGCCGATAACCTGTAGCTAATTAATAATAGTTTGAATAGACTATAGATGGTTCTGATGTTCCTGATCACATTTCCCTGGCAGCGATTCAAGATTCAAAATTTGATTATTTTCAATTTAAAATTTGAGTTAAAATTTGACTTCCACAATACTCTAGTATGCATGTATTTCAAGAAATCAAGGCGCAGAACAAAAAGAATAAAAATTCTGCAAAGATTAATGGTTTATACAATAATGCCCTAAATAATCAACTGAGAGTTTTCCGATGAATGGCAACAAGCCATATTCCGACTAAATCCTGAAAAGTTACCAAAATCCTGCTGTGGTTAAGGAGTCGATTATTTAGGGCATTACTCTATACTAGTACATCAAAATAAGGGGGAGTCATGACTTTTGTTTTTAAAAAACAAGCTGACTTTCTGTGAATTGGAGCTTTTCGGGGCAAGAAATTGGGAAAAAGAGCCCAATATCGACCCTTGTTTGTGCCTAAAAAAAATCCCTGGGTTGGGTTTTCCAACATAGAAGCTAAATTGTATGCTTTTTCAAGACCATTTACGAGGGGTTATCACATACAAGTACAAGTTTAATGATACTGGGAAGCTATCCAGCGTTAGTTACTGATACATGGGATAATGTACATGTATATCTTATACCAGTTGGCTTGCAACACATCTCTCAGGGGAGATTACTCCATGATAGGATCATACTGGCATCACAGTTGATCACTCACATTTTATTCTCTTATATTTTATTTGTGATCCTTCACGTTTCAGTAGAACCTCCATTTAATGGTTATATATGAGGTTGATCCAATCATACATTGGCTGCACCAGTACATGCATACTGTTGCACTGAATATAGCCCAACTCATTGCATCACTCATTATCTGCAAATTCCCAAATGGATATCGCAGCCACTAAATGTGTGTGACTGGTTCCCACTTCTCTAATGCCTGGTGTTTGTCACGATACAATTACAGTCACATTCCATTTGAGAATAATCATCTCTGCCAAATAACTCCTACCATTTTCCATCCTGTGAATAAATCTTATTGAAATGTTTGCTGTTTGCCATTCATTGCATAATATCCCCATGATTGGCCAATTTTAATGCACATTTGAGTGAAGTGTTTCTATTCTGATTAATGTGGTGATGTTTCTTTTTCCTGCAGCGTAAATCAATGATAGCAAGAGTCTCTTAAGATGCCAATATGTCTCATCTAAGTACTATCAATATCTCATCTCTTGTCATACTCAGGATTTATGGCAAGGAAATTATAAATATAAGCTTTACACCTTAACCATTGCTTTTCTAAATACAGTAATGCCCTAAATAATCGATTCCTTAACCACAGCAGAATTATGGGTAACTTTTCAGGATTTTAGTCGGAAATATGGCTTGTTGCCATTCATCGGAAAGCTCTCAGTGAGAGCCTTCCGATGAATGGCAACAAGCCATATTTCCGACTAAATCCTGAAAAGTTACTCATAATTCTGCTTTGGTTAAGGATTCGATTATTGTGGTCATTACTTGTAGTTATCCCTTAGGGAATGTTCAGACAAAAAGTTAACAAACGGCCTACTACATTGTTAACATACGGTAGATCATGCCATGAATCTCTGCTCTGGCTAATGCCTGCAGAGATCATATTCCACCAGTACAAAACCTTGGAACTTTTTGAAGTTTTGACAGGGAACATTATAACGCGGGAAATATATTTATTAGTTATTATGTGTTCCTTAATAATGTACTTCACTGTTGGTGCAGGACCCAACTCGAACTTTCACGATTTAAATAAATTTGTGAGTGATTTTGCTTTGCGTCGCTTACAATTGGAAGAGAATACATTGGCCTAACAATATTTACCTTGACCTTGTAAGCCAGTGCATTCTCTTAAATATGTGAGGCTCCCTATGGGAGACTCGCATATATAAGAGAATGCACTGGCACAGGATCTTTAATGCTGCAGCTCCCATCATGAAAGGGTTAATAGACACAAGCTTTGGACCATTATATTGACATTTATTATTATCAAGTGAAATTCAGATGATTTTAACCATTATTGTGGCCTTTATCAATTAAGTGAAATTATTTTTGGCTTCGATCAATGTATTAGCCTAATTATTGCAAGTAAAGGCCACTAGCATGTATTTCCAGTTCCTGAGTTCCCAATTTATTAATATGTTTTATTAGCTCAACTTTACTTTGTAAAGTTTGAGCTATTGCCATGGCTTTGTCGTCCGTCGTCCATGTGTGCGTGTGTATGTGTGTACGTAAGGCGTCAACAATGCAGGCTACAGGTCGTACCTTTGGTCGGATAATTATGAAATTTGTCATAGCTGTTGACATCAACATTTAGACCAGAATGATTAATTTTGGGGTCATTCGGATGCAAAACATGGCCGCCAGTGGCCATCTTTGATTTCAAAATTCAATCCATTAGCACAGGCTACAGGCCGTACTGTTCGTCTGATCGTCATGAAATATGTCATGGATGTTAATATTGACATGTAGATGGGAACGAGTAATTTTGGGGTCATTCGGCCCAAAAACATGGCCGCCATCTTGGATTTTACTCTTTGTATGACTAAATTCTTTAGCATGGGCTACAGGTCGTACTTTTAGTCTGATCATCATAAAATTTGTCAAGAATGTTAATAATGACATGTAGATGGGAACGAGTCATTTTGGGGTCATTCAGCCAAAAAACATGGCCGCCAGCAGCCATCTTGGATATTACTCTTTGTATGACTAAATCCTTTAGCACGGGCTACAAGTCGTACCTTGAGTCTGATCGTCATAAAATTTTTCATGGATGTTAACAATGACATGTAGATGGGAACGACTCATTTTGGGGAAATTTGTCCGAAAAACATGGCCGCCAGCAGCCATCTTGGATTTTACTCTTTGCATGACTAAATCCTTTAGCACGGGCTACAGGACGTACCTTTAGTCTGATCATCATAACATTTGTCATGGCTGTTGAAATTGGAATGTAAATGGGAACGAATCATTTTGGGGTCATTCGGACAAAAAACATGGCCACCAGTGGCCATCTTGGATTTCAAAATTTAATCCATTAGCATGGGCCACATGTCGTACTGTTCATCTGATCATCATAAAATTTGTCATGAATGTTAATAATGACATGTAGATGGGAACGAGTCATTTTGGGGTCATTCGGCCAAAAAACATGGCCGCCAGCAGCCATCTTGGATTTTACTCTTTGTATGACTAAATTCTTTAGCATGGGCTACAGGTCGTACCTTTAGTCTGATCGTCATCTTGGATTTTACTTTTCTCTTCATGTATAGTATTAGACATTCAACTTTCCACATTCCTAATCGCTCCATTGACTGTAATACATTAAATTATTCCCTTTCCAAGTTGAGCTACAGTGTCATTGACACTTTCATTTGTAAATATTTGTGGTTATTTAATACATTCAATTTGTATTGACCTAAATGGTTACTTTTATATCTCACAAAAGCCCTTAAACGAATAAAGCATGCGTGGTAAAAACCTCTTGTCAACAAAAAATTGTTGGACAATAAAGTAGTACTTGGGTTATTTCCAGTGAATGCAGAGGAACGAAATCAATTTAATCTCATTCAGTGAACTTTAAGAGATATATTCTATACGGCATTGAACCAGATTATCCTTGCCGTGTGACAAGATGATGACAATAATTGGTAGCTATCTCAGTTATCTACAGGCTGAGTTCCATCTGGGTCGGAGGACTCCGATTATGCCAATACACATTCTGGTGTATTGAACCCTTGTTATTCGCAGCATGGATGCACGACATGAAATCAATCCATAAATCGACATAGTCCCACGACGTGTATTCTCTGATTTTCAAAAGGGGGATATCCAGGCCGTTTTTCAATTGGTCATCCCTTATCAGATCACTGCATACTGTTAATAGCCTAACATAATTAGCTTCGATGAGTTTTCATGTCGGCGCTTGTCTAGTTTTGCACATACCAAGTTCAATATACACATTATATTCTCTGCTGTAAACACTTGTTGTGCATGCATGTTGAATACCATCCGACCTTGATGATGTGTCTCTTGCAAATTAGCAATATAGGCTATCTTGATTCAGAATCTTGGAAGGCCTCAGATGTTCTCATAATTGATCATGCGATGTATATATGTTGGCATATACCGGTACATGAGTAACATGACCCAGACACCCAAGTTACATGTATGTTATATTTATTAACATGATATGTAATAAAGTATAATGTACTTAGATATTTAACCTCTTTGCTGCTATGACGTCCGTAACTATTAAGGACGTAAAAGTGCACGCCGTGTGCTATATGGTCCGTAGGTACTACGGACCTAATTCAGCACACTAGCAGTAGGCCACTATACATAACTGGAACTCAGAGATTGGTGCATCGGAATAACTGTATCTCAAAGTTTCAAACAGCTAGTGTATGATGTTCCACGATTGTGAACGATAATAGCCTTTCAACTGAATCAGTTTTATGGTTCTTGTGATATTCACGTTATAATTTCCCACTGGAAAATAGCAATAACGTCAACAGCCCAGCACACTACATCACAACATTATTTAGCAGCGAAGAGGTTAATAATATATTTTCAAAATAAGTGTCTACCTCCACCACAGTGTCAACACTATATCATACAGGTTTCGCAATTTGTGAATGGTACAGAGCATGAAAAAACCCAAGGTTTCCTATTATGGGTCCTGCACAGTGCTGAATTCCATGTGAAATATACTGGTAACTTTCTGTATTTTAGTAAAATCTAAATACCTTTATATCATACTGTTCTTGGAAAAATGATCAATATAAACCATGCAATAATGATATGAGAAGTAAAAGTTCAATACAGAACCTTGATTTCTTGCACATCAGTACAATATACATGTACATTGGAATGATGTGTTATTCATCTGAAAGGATATATGACATTAAAGACCATTTGTTGCTCTTTTCATATAAACATTTTCTAGGGGAACTACTCATCAATGAGTATTTTAATAGTAAAAGGAAGGGATAATATACACATTATATTCTCTCTGTAAATGCTTGTGAATGCATGCTGAATACCATCCAAAGTGGATATCACTCTTCTTGAAAAAATTAGCTGCAGGCTATCTTGATTCCGGATCTAGATGTCTGGGCCTGATGTTCTTATAATTGATCCGGCAAGTGTATTTCTGTCGGCATTTATTAGAATGTGTACTTCTATACAGATATTTCCAAAATACATGTACATGTACTTGTATACAGATATTTCCAAAATGCATGTACTTATTCAGATATTTCCAAAATACATATACATGTATGTACTTGTATACAGATATTCCCAAAATAGGCATCCCCTATCCTGTACATTGTCAACACCATTCAACCGTGTTGAATAACTACTGTCAACACTGTTCTACAACATGAAGACTACTAGTATTTAAGAGATACACCTTGGGACTGTCTTGTTATTATGTAATAGACACAAGCTTTACTTCATTCTAATGGCCTTTATCAAGTGACATGCAGATGATTATGACCAATATGGTAGCCTTTATCAAGCAAAAATTACATGATTTTGACCATAAAAGTGGTGTAACTCCATGGTGTAACGGAGTTACGTTTTCTAATTTGGGATTTTCCCAGGCGCAATTTGTGCTACTTGCGTTTTCGTAAATGTTCTCTTTCTATTCCTAAACTACTCACTTTATTGGGCCTAATTCACATAATTACCTATTCTCTCTTATAAACTCTTTTACATTACTTCTATTCATTGTTAATTCAATTGCTATACATGTAGATTATATGTTTCAATGTAATTCATATTTATCCATGTGTAAATTCAGTGTTTGTTCCACTGGGCATGCAGCCATTTTCCTTGTTTACTGTACGCACATGGAGGTAACGAGGTACGCCTACGTCATACTTCATTGTCAAGCTATGACGCGTGCAGTAGTCTCAATGGCAGTCAGCAACTCTCTGAGACACAGGGCTCGCGGCGACCCCTTGGGTCACGTGTGACCCCCTAGTCCATTGGTTGTCAGGTTTACAGCCTTTGTCTTTGCTTTACAGCCTTTGTCGACACTTAATTAGTGCACATTGGGATTTTCAACTGGGTATAAAAGGACCCGCCCAACCGTCAAGGGGTCACTTTTTGAAACAGACCACTCTCTGGCACATAGCCAGGATTATAGGATCTTGATGAAGTTTCATATGGATGTCTGTCATATACAGTAATGCTCTAATTAATCAACCTCTTAACCACAGCAGAATTATGGGTAACTTTTCAGGATTTAGTCGGAAATATGGCTTGTTGCCATTCATTGGAAAGCTCTCACCGAGAGCTTTCCGATGAATGGCAACAAGCCATATTTCAAACTAAATCCTGAAAAGTTACCCATAATTCTGCTGTGGTTAAGAGGTGGATTACTTAGAGCATTACTGTATAGGATTTCAATGAAGTGTCAAATGGTGTTGTTCGTATTATCCATTCTCGAGATATTTATCTTTGTTTATCTGGATATATTGATTGATTGCCCATCTGCCTAAGTATCTCATGGGTCATATGGTCTTGATGAAATTTGCTATGTTCACTATCACAAGGAATTGTGTCAACCGGTGTTGTTTGCATTTTCCATTCTAGAGTTATTCTCCTTCATTTTTCTACAGATTTTGAGTTTTTGTCCATCCGTGTAAATACATGTACCAGTATCTCAGTCATGAGTTATCAGATCACAATGAAATTTTTTACAAATGTTCACCATAATGAGGAATTCCAAAGAAGTTTGAATCACAGGTCCCTAGAAAAAAAATTGACCCCACCCCCAATAATACATTGTGGTTAATCCTATAATCTATAGGATTAAGTATTTTTGTTCTGGGGACCTGTAGTTTGAATTGCTTTTGTTTGCTTTCTTCATTCTAGGGTTTATTTCTCTATTTTTATATTTTGTCTGTCTGCATGAATGTCTTTAATAACCATGCATCATCACATCTCAACGGAATTGAGTGGAGATATTCAATACACAAAGACAAAAAAATATAAAGGATCTGCTTATGTGATCGAAATGGTCATAGTCCGGTGACCTCTACATGTATTTAGATGCAGGGTATGCCTCGCCTAGGTGGTATGGACCACATGGGGGTATGTATCAGATGACAGCCCAGTTCTTGTTTACGCTATCTACTGGTTGTAAACTCAAACTACATGCATGTGACGTGACACCGAACCTGACTTTCAAGTGAATTCAGAGAGTGTGAGTTGGAGATTACAGTAATGCCCTAATTAATCGACTTCTTAACCACAACAGAATTATGGGTAACTTTTCAGGATTTAGTCGGAAATATGGCTTGTTGCCATTCACCGGAAAGCTCTCGGCGAGAGCTTTCCGATGAATGACAACAAGCCATATTTCCGACTAAATCCTGGAAAAGTTACCCATAATTCTGCTGTGGTTAAGAAGTCGATTAATTAGGGCATTACTGTACATTCAGCGATGAAAGGGTTTACTTACACATGGCTCCTTTTCCCAGTGCTGTGGAACTTATCTTCTCTTTGTTCTTTAACCGTTTGATGATGGGAGCTGCGCTGGTGCAGCATTAACCCTTTGAACCCGGCTGGCCGGTATTCCGGCCAGAACGTAATAGCATATATACGCGACTGGTATTCCGGCCATGACATAATCTCGCGTTCGACCGTGGTCTCTGTGCTGCACTTTATTTTTTATATTTTGATAAATACTCAATGGTATATTACTAATAATTTAGTGTTTCATAAAACTCATGTTACAACTGTTTTAGCTGTCCAAAATTTATCGCGATTAGATTGGCAAAACTAAGTTTCAACCGATTGAAAGCTGGATACAGTCTCCATTTTATCACATTTCTGCAATTACCGGCGCCGCCATCTTGCTTCTCGTGACCTCTCGTTTCGCGTTAGGTCATATCGCCTTATATGGCTCATAAGTGACATAAAAACTATATTTATGGGTAGAAACTTTAGTTACATATTCTTAGGACATTTATAACTCCCAAATATGTGAAGAAATTCCCGCTAATTTACATAATTAATGCTAGGGATTGTCGGATGTAAACACGTGTCATATGAGTTTTGTTCAAGAATATACAAGTTTCTGAGTTCATTAAATCATAAATTTTTTGCGCAAAGGTACGCGCTAAATCGATTTGCACAAGGTTAAATCTCAGAATATTGCCTTTAAGCTGGTATAAGCCAATAGACCGCGCAATGTCGAGCATTTTAGTTATTAGTGGGGTATAATTTAAGTGAACGCCCAGATATTGTTTTGGCTAAAACCCATACTACGTCACGTTTTTACGTTGGGATTGTGACGTTACGAAGCATTTCTTGACAGTTAGAATAATAAATCAAGTCGAGTTTTCAATTTTGTATAACTTTTTTTGGATTTAAGATATTGAAATGGATTTTGCTGTGCTGAATTCAGAATGTAATAACATTTCCAATGGTATAAAAAATTATGGTAGAAAAAATGTACATAACTGACACCCTACATCTAAACACTGTCTACAATAGGTCAAAATACCACTGGGAGCCCAGGGTCAGGGTGTCAATCGTTGTGGGGAGCCAGGGTTCAAAGGGTTAAAGATCCTGTGCCAGTGCATTCTCTTATACATACAAGTCTCGCATTTATCGGTATAAGAGAATGTACTTGTCATGAAGGTCAAGGTAAATATTGTAAGATCAATGTATTATCTTATATATGCGAGGCTTCCAATGGGAGACTCGCATATATAGGAGAATGCATTGGCACAGGGTTTTCGCAAAATTTCAGGAATCTCCAGTTATGGAAGGGTTAAATGAGATTTTTCATGTTGTTGTAAGTGGTGGTCTGGAACCCTGAATACATCTTTAAGATTAATGTTTTACCATCCCGAGCTTTAATATTTTAATAATCTGCAATAATCTGTGGAATGGAACTGCCTCCATGAATTTCTATTGCGCAGTCCTCAAAATTGGCCACAGCAATAAGCAATCATGAAAGGGTTAAATTAATGTTGGTTTGGTATATGATTCATTGAGTACAGAGAGGTTAACATGGTAACTATTATCTAATGGCATCTAAATTCCACGAATTATTGATTGAAGATTGGGAGGCATCTATGATGAAGGTTATGCAATAAAGACAGGATTACAAAAATCAAGGAATCAGACTGGCTGTCTGAATAAAACATTGGCAGATAGGATGTATCCATCTGTTGCCATATAAACGCAACCATACATGATAATTGTCTTGTAATTTCTTCCACATGTAAATCAATTGATGAGATAACAATGTTTAAAACATTTCCTAGTTTTGATGGAGGCCTGCCCCTGTGTGCTCAGATGGTAAGGTGCACAGGACCCACATACATGTAGGCTGTCCAGCGATGGTGAATCTCATTCAGTTCCTGATTTGTGATCCACACAAATGGGAGGTAAATTCAACTGTTGGAAATTTCAGATCAAAAGTCAGTTGAATATGTTCTGATACATGTAGTTTGATATTCCAATTAATATTTAGTGTGAAATTTGTTGCTTTTAGACAAAAAGTTGAATAATATTTGGACTGAAATGAGTAGGTAAGTTCCAATCATAGAGGGTGTTATGTTGCAAATTTCCAACACTGGGAAGTTTAGCCTCTTTGCTGCTGAATGACGTTATGACGTTGTGTGCTGGGCTCTTGACGTTATTGCCATTTTCCAGTGGAAAAATGACTAAGTGACTCAGTTGAAATTCTATTATCATTCAAAAAATCGTGGAACATCATACACTGTTGAAACTTCGAGATGCAGTTATTCCGATCTCCAATCTCTGAATTCCAGATATGAATAATGACCTACTGCTAGTGTGCTGAAGTAGGTCTGTAGGTACTACAGACCATATACATGTAGCACACGACGTGCACTTTTACATCCGTAATAGTTACAGACGTCATAGCAGGAAAGAGATTAAGGTACCAGTGGGGAGTGCAAATGAAATTTCTTGCACTTGGAAATTTCGGTTTACTTCAAATGGAGGGGGGAGTTGGAAATTTCAAAGTGAATACTCCCCCTCCCAGGAGAGAACCTCTGGCCATGCCCCTTATAAGATTTACATGTGATTCTCTCACTCCGTTGTATTTGTTTATCTAATTTTTATCTGTAAAATCATATATTTCTTGAGGTTTTGTTTGGGGGGGGGGGGGGGGGGGGGGGGGAGTGAACTACAAATATTTATTTTTTATTTCATAATATATGTACTCACCCAGTGACTCACATCATTAATTGCTTTTCTTCAGTGACAACAACTTTAATAAATGACATGTAAATTTAAACTCCAATTAAAATATATAGTAATTTCAATTATCATTTGTCAAAATGACAGGTACAAACGGATATGAGCTGGACATGTGGCAGCACAATTTTCCAGAGATTTTGAGCTGTCAATATGCCAGTTATTTTAAGGCATTCAGCATGACAATTACATATGTGAATATGTTAACCCTTTTCTATATTAAATACTCATTGATGAGCAGTTCCCTTAAGAAATGTTCAGATAATAAGTTCAACATATGACCAGTTTGTTGAACTTATTATCTGAACAATTCCCACCAATGAACACAAATTATTCTGCACTTGTATCATCTGTTTTTCTGTCTGTCTGTCTGTCAAGACTGTCACCTGCTTTTATTTCAATTAATTATAAAATGTTCAAAAGAGGATTGGGCCACAAGCTTAGGGGCTTTTGTTAAGTCCTATCCTCAGAAAATAAATGTTACCCCAGGTATCTTGGGATAGATATCATTGAGGTATAGTAGCCTGGTTTAGTTCTGTATGATCTGAATAATAAAGTTTCAATGAAGGGAGTGCAGGCAGTGATTGAAAAGGGATAATTGAACTTACCATTAACAGCAGGATAAGATTTGTCACAGAGAAATAAAGAGAGGATTGTACCATATGTTAAATTGCTTACCCTTTATCGTCACAAGTCAAATAAATTCTAAATTCAAATCAAATTTGATCATGCTACGACCCAATTGGAGGGAATTTTGAAACCTTGACCTTGAAAGCCAGTGCATTCTCTTATATATGTGAGGCTCCATATGTGATACTCGCATTGATAAGAGAATGCACAGGCACAGGGTCTTTAATGCTGCATCATGAAAGGGTTAAAAACCGTTTGAGTTGTCAATTATTCCATGTGAGCACACTACTGGTTATCCTGTTATTTCTATTGAATTGATTTTTCCTCTGATTCTGGTCCTCCCTCAGATCTATAAATCCCATTTAATAAAGAATGATTAGGGCATGTTGATCATTGTCTCATTCTGGTTTGTTGGCTGTAATTACCACCTATTTCTGATGGTTGAATTAAAGGGGCTCAATGGCTTCAAAGCGGGTTCATGTGAAATAATATAGAAGTCTGTAAATCAACTACCATCAAAAAGTACACATGTTCATGAAAAGATATATTGTTTGTTCTTATTTTCAATATCTACAGTAATGCCCTAAATAATCGACTCCTTAACCACAGCAGAATTATGGGTAATTTTTCAGGATTTAGTCGGATAAGTGAGAGCTTTCCAATGAATGGCAACAGGCCATATTTCCGACTAAATCCCGAAAAATTACCCAAAATTCTTCTGTGGTTAAGGAGTAGATTATTTAGGGCATTACTGTATACGTGTATTAAACTCTCCAATAATGAGATTTTTATGTAAACATTAATGTTATAGTGGAATTTTCTATAAAAGACCATTTAGTCAAATAAGATACCAGACTTGAATCAAAATATGACGGTAATCATTGAAAAAGCTCGAAGCATTTAAAAATATTCTGAAAATCATATTCAGACTAAAATATTTTGAGGTTACCGCACGATTAGCGATGTTTGTTGATAAATCACTGTAACAAGTTTGTTTACATAACAATGGTTTCAACACAAATATTGTAGTTTAATATTAGAGAAATATGGTTTAATGAATATATGAACAAAGTTTATGTATTTCTCCATTTCTCCATTAGTGGTGATGTTTTACAGACATATATTTTTTTGCACATTACCCGCTGCGAGTGCACTGGGTCCCTTTAATAGTCACTCATATCATAAACATTTGAAAATAATGAATATTATTACATACATTATTTATAAATTGTTATGCCCTGACTCCTGAATCGGAATTTGGTCTCCTTTGGTGTGGTGACAGCACAGGGCAGATGCACATACTAGTACTAGTAAAAAAGGGAACTATTTTTGGGTCAGGGGTATACATGTACATTATAAACTCTATAGAGACAAAATAAAATATTTTGAGCACTTTTTGTGATTATTGGAAACTCATAATCAAAATGGATATCAGGACGTTTCAGGACACAGCATAATATTTCTGTTTCTGTTAGTTTCGTGTCATTATATAAAGCATGAAAGGGCACCCCCTTTGTACCCCCCCCCCCCCCCCCCCCCCCCCCCCCCCCCAGCTCAATATATATTATTCAATAGCAGTTTAATCAAGTTGTCAAAACTGATATTTTTCGGATAGTCATTATCTTGCTTACCAGCTGTTTTGGTTTTTGTTTCGCTATACCAGCCATATGTTGGCAAGCCTGCAAATATTGTGTCTGTCATTTGCAGAATGAGGTTTCCAGAGGGTTAATTTAGTGATGTTATCCTGCACAGTGGGCTAGCATCACCAAATTCACCCTCTGGGGACCTCATTCTGCTTAGGACTCTTCTGGGAAGTATCTATAGTCTTAAATTAACATTGTTTTTTTTGTTACTTTTTTCTCTTCTGGGAAGTTTCTGTATCCCCTAATTTGCAGAGGATAAATGCATAATCGAGGTGACTGATGGGTGGGTGAACATCACCAACTTCAATCTGATCTTAGTTTTAGTATACATGTACATGTAGCAGTTGAGACCTTCTTCACAGAATGAGGTTCCCAGAAGGTGAATTTGGTGATGATAGCCCATCATGCAGGATAGTGTCACTAAATTCACCCTCTGGGGATCTCAAATGACAGACACCCTATTTGCAGACTTGCGTGTTGGTAAACATAACAACCATATCCTTTGCTTTTACATGTGTATACAAGACATCTCATGACCTGATTTCCAAATTGCATACTGTTCCAAGTGCATTATGTACATAAAGCTCTGCACTTAGAACAACATGGAAATCAGGTCCGAATTTCATTCCCAACATGCTATAAATCCTTGAGTATTTATTTGTTCTGGAGCCTACAATCATCATTACGCCCTCTCAATAGCTCTTTATGGGGCAGCACTAAACCATGGTACCACTCACAGATTGTCTTTATGGCTATGTGGCATGATGACTCCATCTCGTTTTCTCTTCTTTCTCAGCTCTGACCAGAAACACTGAAAGGCTGAAACTGAGAAACTGAGTATATGTTTCAGTGTATACCCTTATACTGCCAGTCTATAAAGGCAGGTGGGGGAGGGACTATAGGGGCATGGTACATTAATGCCCTAAATAATCGACTCCTTGTTGTAACAAGCCATATTTCCGGCTAAATCCTGAAAAATTACCCATATTTCTCCTGTGGTTAAGGAGTCGATTATTTAGGGCATTACTGTAGGTATAGTGTGGACTTCATGGTTCCCCTAAATACCTAAATTAATAACGATCACACAGCATACATAGTCTATCTAATTTGTGACATCACCAATTATATAAATAATACCGAGATAATGAAATTTCAAAACTGGAGCTTTCGGTTTGACAACAATTGCTAAATATAGAATTTCCGGCACTGGATCAAACAATCTAATTTCGACTTTGAAGAACTGATAAGGACCACATGGCATGGCCTATATATAAATCATATTCACTAACAATGCTCACTGATGGATAAGATAAGATAAGATAAGATACGTTTTAATGGTCTTTAAGGCACATACGGTATTGGTGTAGGACAACCTACATGTATAGATAAAAATAAACAGGAATACATGGTATATATGTGATATACATGTAACAAGTAACAGATTAACAGAAATTGTAAAGATGTGGAATATCAAATTATTTGATTTATTACTGGACACAGATCACCTGCAGAAGGATGTGTTGTACCATATGGTACATTACCACTTCGGCAGTTGACCAATGCCCAGCATGAGTATGGCGTTTATACAGGGTATGATACTGTAAAGGAGTTGTCCGGCACTAACAGGTGACTAAAAACCATCAGGGATAGCATAAGAAAACAGTCCTAAGACCATTTATTTCCGTTATGGTCCCCAATGGATTCAAGCCACATGAGAGACCGGAACACACCCATATGCTTCCTACCATCACAAACATAAAAATATGTTATGTCTGATTTAACAAATGCATACGGTCAGTTGAAATTAAAGTCACGACAGGTGACAGTGAGCTAAATGGATGAACAAATTTTGAATGTAGTATGTTGCGATTAACAGTGTGCATCAAATACATCATCACTAATTAGGAGTTAAGTAATCAAGCATAACTGCAAGTTGTCATCAATCAGCAGGATGTTGTTCAGGTGCCATTTTGAGTTAAGACCCATGGAATGTACCCATGCAGTGACTTGATCCACCTGAAAAAATATATCTTACTTCGTGAGACATAAATTAAAGCTGATAAAAAGTTTTTTTTCCTGCAGTTTCTTTTAAATTATTTGATGACTTGCATTACAATGGAGATAGACATACCCTGTTTCATTGGATATTCAAAGTGGTTGAATGCTTAACCCTTCCATGACTGGAGCTTCCTGAAATTTTGCGACCTGTGCTGATGCATAGTCTTATATATGTGGTCTCCCATGGGGTGCCTCGCATATAATGCCATATATACTAGTAAGTGAATACATTGGCCTAACAATTTTTCCCTTGACCTTGTACAACATGTAATCCAGTGCATTATCTTATATATACGAGGATCCCTATGGGAGACTCACATATAAAAGAATGCACTGGCACATGATCTTTAATGCTGCACCAGCTTTGCTCTTGTCATGAAAGGGTTAAAACTTGAAAACAAGCTTGAATTCCTGAATTTCCAATTCAAGTTTATTCAAAGTCCATTTATCTCCTACAGACTGCTCATGTTTCTCTCATCCATGTTTTGTGTTTTGACGGGGCTTACAGGCTCAAACCCCATAAACAGTTCTGTGTTTGGGATTTGTGTGGCCTCTTTTATGTGTCGCGATGTAGCAGGGGAAAGAATGGTGTCTAATTTTTTACCACATTATCTGCCAAAGATATGGGTACATGCTTGATTCATGATCCAGTTCAATAGTGCTTGAAATGGGTTTAATTTATTATCATTTGCAGAACTAAATTGTTATGCTCTCATGTGCCTAATACTTGTGATGGCCTAATAATAGTGATGGGTGAGGATTTAGGCTGAAATTAATAATAGTGATGGCCATTTCACTCTATGTCCCAATGCCAAATAATAGTGATTGTTGTGAATTTTCTCAAATTAATCGTGCTGATGCCAGTACTATTATTTATAATGTATAGGCACCATCAATGATATGGCTAATATGTGTACAGGAGAAAATGTGACAAGTTCAAATATAGTGACTATTCTCAAATCAATTTCCCAACGTATAATAAGATAATAAAGTTGCTTTTCTCTAAAAAATAATAATACAATATTTTATATAAAAAAATGAAATTCATGTCCCAAGTAAGCCCCATCAAAGAAAACACTGGGCCTTTTTTTTAAGGCCCTGTACAATTTACAAAATGCAAAGCCTGCTATCACCATATTCTCCTTCAATGCCAGTCCAACAGACTGTTGGTTAAAGTTATACATTATAAGTGAATGGGCAGTCAATTGCTCCCTTGGCCTCACTCCATAAAGAACCAAACTGGAGGCAAGATAGATGTTGAACAGGATGCTTCTTAATCCATTATATGTCGACAATAAGCAGCACATAAATTCATCGGCCCTCTTCAGCCGCAGAAAAATCTATACATTATTAAGTCATTTAGTCCCATGCCACACCCAATAACCCTGACTTCATTGTAGCCACTTGTAACTTTACATACTCTCAGACAATGTGTATTTGTTCAGAATATTGCAAGTGTGACTGGCGGTTGCTTGCAGTTGACCCTCGACATAATGCAGTTCATCATCGGTTCTATTGAAACACTTTACAGGTCTGTACGGCCCTTTCTTAGATCTCATTTAATGACCACAGGCGATTGGTAAATTGATCTTTTTGATTGATCGGCCGATATGGCTTTTTCTTGGGTCATAACTGAATCAATGCAATGTCAACAGACTATTTCTGAATCGTGTTCTTTGAAGCCGAAATTGAGATGTTTCATTATTTGCAAGTCTGGAATTTCAGACTTTAGCTTCTCTCCACTATTGATATATTCTAGATTAATTCAACAAAAATGACTTATTTGCATATTTGACAGAATATATTCTTGTGTTAATTATAACTAAATTAGATTTGAAATTAAGCATGCCTGGCTAAATCTAAGCTCTGTAAAATATTTACATAAATCAGGAAGATTGATATTCAAAACATATCTACCATGGAAACTGATTTTATTATCAATATTTGCCGAAAACTAATTTGTAATCAATAACTTACCTTAGTGACTACTTTTTAAATGCTCTCTTTCCATTGCCATATGTCCAAAATTTGATCTGTCCTTCATTTTGAGGAGCTGGAACCTTGTGGCTCAGACAGTAAAATTTGATAGTGTACATGTATTAGGTTGTCATAAGCAAGCAGCCTACATCTACATGTTGCTCAATCAGGAAAAGCATATAGTGCATCAGGCTTATACCACTAGCTGTCCTTCGGTTAGGTAGAAATCTGATAAGCATGGATTTGTTATCTACTCAAATGGAGGATACCGTTTTTGCTGTATCTGAGCAAGTTTTCTTAATGAGGGGGATCGGTGGTCTCTTCTGTACGCAGTATATTTTGCTTTGAAATTGGCAGTCTTCGTGCTTTTTCAGTGATGCTCCATTGTCCAGTGGTTAGCATGTCGGGCTGGTATTCGCTGTAACACATCGATATGGGTTCGCAGCTTGTCGATGGTCATTGAGTCTTCACACAGCAGTGGCTTGGCTGCTTTGAGCGATGTGTAATTGTCGGATTGCTCGCTATTTCAAATCCCGCGCCAAGTTGTGACCCTCGAGCAAGGTTGCTTGCACTGTGTCGGCTTCGCATCACTCATGCGTCAAACGAGTACCAGTCAGCTTGTTATACTGATGAGTATCAGAGCATGTTCTGATCAAACTAGAGCAATGCCTGCAATGGCTGCAGCCGGTTTGTTGGTTGGCTTGTACAAATGACTGGGGTAATATTGTACCAAGCCTGTTAGAGCAAGTAATTGGTTAATCGCTATATAAAACGGTCATTATTATTATTATTTTGCACTGCTAATAAAGCTGACCACATGATAAAACCTGCAGCTAGCAACTGAAATGACAATAAACCCCAACAAATCAAACATGTGAGTGGGTTTATTCTATCTTGCCCAACAATATGAACATCAATCATTGCCAGAATGCCACTTTCAAGTTCCCAATAGATTTCACAGTGTAGGACGTAAATCAATCAGCCTACGGAAATGAGTATATATCCTGATAATTAACAAACAATTAGGCCCTCACACAATGGACAAGTTAATCTATCGTGCAAAATTTCTATAAATGCAGAAACATCCCAAATAAGTAATATTGATTTTGCAATCTGTTGGAATGGGAAGCGGATGACATGAAAGCTTGCACAGGGTATGCATCGATGACCATATCAGTTATTACTGAGACATATTCAAGTAATCAATGGATTGTTCATTAAGTACACATGGGGATCAGATATAGGTACAGGGATGAAGTGACAGAGCAGGTATTCAACATATAATGCCGATTAACTTTTCATTTGTACAGTATGACTCTTCAAATAATATCTTTTTGCATATGATATGGCCACCACTAAATAGCTGTGATACTTACTGACAGCATCCTTGCAATGGGACCCTCAGTGTAATGATCTTTTTTCACTTCTGATGTTCACTGACTGGCTGCCTCTATCATCACAGTTTGTTTTGTGGTATTCTGTAACTTTGTGTTATCAAACTATGTATAATTAAAAAAATTCAGTAAACAAAAATTGTGTCATCTTTACCTTACCTTATGTAACCTTATGTTGTTAGTGGATGCTGGCTTCTAAAGATGCCACTATATCCACCTCTGATTCTTCTATTTCTCCGAACTCCCCTGAATTTGTATTCTTTGTTTGATTGATCATATCAGGGTATGTCAGACTCAACTCAGCCTTGAAATTTGATTTAATTTCTTAGTCCTGCCAATGGTAATCCAGTTTATTTTTGAATGAGTTCTTGTCTTCTGCATAAACCACTTTTTCTGTAGATGATTCCATGGTTCCACCACTCTTAGACTGAATGAGTATTTCCTCACATCCCTGTTCGTTCCTTCCAAAAATAGCTTACTTTTTCTTTACAAAACACAATCAGATCATTATTTGATTTGATAATTTTTTAAGCATGGAGTATCTGACTAAATTAGTTGCAAAAATCATGGAACCCCCTGAATTCAAGTTGAATGAAATTATAAATTTATTTGAATAGTTTATTTTGACAGGAATTACATTCAATTTTATTTACTTTAAGTCAACCTTAAACTTTGCTGTCAAAAATAGTATTAATACAAACAGATCGTATTGTTGAACAAGTCATAAGAATAGTGATGCATGTTGGCCATCATGATTGTGCCTAGAGCATTTATGTTGTTGAAAATAATTACGTTAAGCACTCTTGCTATTTAGGATTTGAGATCTGTGTTTGACATATCATTAATAAATGTGGCATTGAGATAATCGAAGATCTGATGAAGGGCAACTTGATTCTTCAAAAATAAAAGGACAAATTTGAGCATGAAGATATGGCAGGGCATTTATTTAATTTGTATGCTTACATATCCTGGGATTTGACAAATGGGTCTGGGGCTACCTCACCCCTAACCCTTTCTATGCTAAATACTCATTAACAAGTAGTTATAGTTCCTTTAGGAAGTGTTCAGATATAAAGTTCAACAAATAACCAATATACAACCGTTAAAACTGAATAGGAGAATCCATATACTATAGAAAGTGTTAACTTTGGTCAAAAGTTTGAAATTCCTTGCCAATTCCAATGGCATTTGGAAATTTCAGATCAAAATTAGGTTGAAATTGGCCCATTAGTTCAATTGACCAACCTATATTTAGTGTGAAATATGTTTAGAGCACAAATAAAATATTTCCCTACTTTTGGTTAAACATTTCAGGACAAAAATGCTCATCAACTATCAGTTGGATAATATCCAGCAGTAGCCAGGTGTAAATTGATTGGAATTTTCTGACACTAGGAAAGTTAGAGAAATTTTGGTTTTCATGTTTGGAGAGAGCAGTTGGAAACTCTAAGGTACCGGTATATGCGTGAGAAAAACAAACACATAGTGCCTTATACGAAGAGCTACATGTGTATGAAATGTTCTTCGGCTGTTGACATCCTGCTAGTAATATTGGTAGATGTGGAGGAGTATAAATATTCAAAATAGACTGGAACAGACTGATTGAAAAATTCATTGATACTGAGCCTGGGCAAATGCTTTCCAGGCATATATACAAGATATATTCTAACGTTTCCACAACCATCATAACTCAAGCACCAGAATCTGAGTCTCTAACCTACATGCACCAATACAGTTACAGAAGAAATTCAGCGTAGTGAGTGAATTACATTCAAGTTTTGTTTGGTTTTGGAACATGCCACATTATCAATATGACATCTTCAGGGTTTCCGCCAAGGGGAAATTAATGAGTCCGTATTGGGGAAACACATAATGCGACGGAACGACCATGGTTTGTTCCGTCTGGTGAAAATGTTGTTATTTGACACTGAAAGGTAGTCATTTCCTTGCACCTGAGTGTCCCACAAAGCAATCCAAAGCTACGTATATTACGCAAGTCGATCATTTTCCGTGGGTGCATTAATTCTGTTGATGGTATCCAGATAATTAATCATGTAATTACGCACGTAAGACTGCCGTCTGATTGAAGACTATATCAAGCTATGGGTCAAATGAATGGTGTTGTCACTATGAATTCCCGCTATAAAGACTGATTTGGGACAGGTTCCATATTATAATAGTACGATAGCACGGGATCTCGGAGGTAGATACATGTACCTCCTTTGGTAGGAGGACCGCCTGTTGGCGTATGTTGATCCCTTAACTCTGCCTAACTGACAGCAATTCGGCATTCTTTGATCAAATTATGTAATCGTACGATAGCACGGGATCAACCACAGAAATCCCGTGCAAAATAATATCCGTACTCAGCAGTCCCGACATTCTTTGATGTTACCGCGACATTTATTATGTTGTATATAACGTCGCTATTTCAATGCACACCAAACATTACATTGTAGTTTTGGCGCTTTGATTTCAAAGGGTTACGCTGTACTGGTAACACACTGTGCTCAATTGACCCGCTTTTTCACCAGTATTCTGTTTAACCCCCCGAACTCCCGTTACAGCCAGATTTTTTATGACATATTGCTACTGACTTTTGGTACATGTATGAATCAAACAGATCATCTGCGAGGGGAATGGGTCCGCAGCCGGCCTGGCAGAAACCCTGCATCTTTTATAGAACTCAGCAGATTACCCTGCATACAATTGTCTTTAGAAAGGAAATGTCAATTAGGATTTGGGCTCAATACAGAATCGCACTGTACTTCCCTGACACTGAGCATCTTTGCAAGAGAGTAGTCATTACAACTAGGGGTCAATATGGAATGATGCTGCACTGCAGTGGCACATTGAGAGAGCTTGCAGAAAAGAATCCCTCATTATTGTAATCAATGGTACTCCAAGTGTGAACACAGAAATGGCTGACCAAGACAGGCTATTATGCGGCAAATAATATCCATTTTGAATATGCAGAGCTTGATGAATGCTGGCCATTGTTAAGTTGAGAATATGCATTATGTATTGGGAGAACTGGAAAATTAGGGTTCACGAGGGAGCAAACTATTCATGTTCAGCAACCGGAAATTCTATTATAGAATACAGCGGCTATTAAGTGTCGACAGAGCTGGATGAAAGACTGTGTGAGATCTAAATTCAGATACGTTTGCAACAGTAATGAGTCAAACTCAGTAAGATTGTAGCACATGAGCTGGATGAAAGACAGTGTGAGATCTAAATTCTGATACGTTTGCAACAGTAATGAGTCAAACTTAGTAAGATTGTAGCACATGAGCTGGATGAAAGACCATGTGAGATCTAAATTCTGATACATTTGCAACAGTAATGAGTCAAACTCTGTAAGATTGTAGCACATACACACTGCACTTAAATCTCTTAACAACATTTTGTATTTGAGTTATTGATGGTTAGTTCACTTGGGGAATGTTCAGATAATAAGTCCATTTTTACAACTTTACAACATTAAGTTTGAGTTATTACCATGGGTTGAAGACCGTTATTAATTACTCCATAAACAAAATTCCTTCGGCACGCCCTACAGGCCGCATCCCTAATCGATCTTCACCAAACTTCATATGTAGCTTCAGGCTGACCTACAGATGGAAACTATCAAATTTTTCAATGAAAAACATAGCCACCAGCAGCCATCTTGGAATTCAAATTTGAATCCATCCGCAAACCCTACAGCCCGTAATTATGGCCAGATCATTTTTAGCTCAACTTTACAACGTGCGTCAACAATTTCCTTTGGCATGCCCTTCAGGCCACGTCCCTCATCTGATCTAGATACACCAAACTTGGGAGCTATCAAATTTTTCTGAATTTCAATTAAAAACATGGCAACCAGCAGCCATCTTGGATTTCAAATTTGAATCCATTGGCACACCCTACAGCCAGTATTTATAGCCGGATTATTTTTAAATTTTGCAGTCACGATTGTGATCACCTGTAGATGGGAGCTGTCGAATTTGAACGATTTTCGATGAAAAAAATGGCTGACGGCAGCCATGTGTTGGATTTTACTCTTTGCATGACTAGAAATGTTTAATGTTTTTATATTAGAGTTATTGACCCTTTCTCAACACGTTGAAGATGTGCAACATATTTATTGAATATGCGCTCTGAATCATATTGGTGTAATCAATTCCTCCTACAGTTTGTAGTATAGGGATCTGAAACCCACAAGATATAAACCTAGCTGTCACCTTCGTCGGGGGACATTTTGGTCAACAACCTTTTATTTTTCATTGCAACAGGGCATCAGCGATGGGGGTGAGGAGGGGGCAGTTTCTCAACCCCTAGCCCTTGCAAAAAGAAATCCAAGCTTTTTTAAAGAAGTTTGGGAATCCTAGGAATTCATAGGATTTCCTAGGTTTGATCCAAGCTTTTTGAATGAAAAAATGTACTCTTCAGCAAAGTTTGGAAATCCTTGGTTGGAACCTTGGTAAAGCTAAGTAAAGCTTGGATCTAAGGTTTACCAACGTTGTCACATAAAGTTAAACCTTTGAAAAGCTTGGAAAAGCTTGGAAATCCTTGACTCAGTGTTGACCAAACCTTGGTAAAGCTGAGTAAAGCTTGGATCTAAATTTTACCTAACTTTACCAAGCTTTACCAAGGTTGCACATAAAGTGGGAAAAGCTTGGAAATCCTTGGAAAAGCTTGGTAAAGCTTAGTTGTAGGTCACATGACTGATGGGTCACATGACTATGCAGACGTCACTGTTGTCTGTGGCAGCATTTTGAATTAACTGTTGCACTGAGTTTAAATCCATGTTTTATCACAACAATCTTCAGGTAAGTTATTGCTTGTGTGGCCCTAATGTTTTCTATTTGACTCATAGAATATGGTTGTAGTGATATTTTTATTTATGATATTATGTTAACAATTATTTTACCATTTCCAAGAATAACCTTCAGGACCACTATCTACCTTTTCATTCCAAAGGCTTGTCTCTATCATTATATATTCTCAGCTAATTTATCTAATTTAACTGTTTTATCACACTCCAAATACCTCAGATCCATAAACAAATTATACCTGTGAATATTATTCTATACATTTTACAGGGTATAAGGTACCATTTATCTCAATCTAAATAGAATAACAAAATTCTGACTGAAAAGTGAACTTTGAATGAATAATATCATGAATGATTATATGGCATGGTTCATGACTGTTGTAAATTTCAAGAGATTGTATCATTAATGATGATAATATTGTCAAAGTTGAAGCCTTTGCAGTGTCATTAGAGATTTTCACCTTTTAAATACAAAACAATTGCAACCTTGGTAAAGCTTGGTAAAGCTGAGTTACAACCTTGGCCAAGGTCATTTACAACCTTGGTAAAGCTTGGTAAAGTTAGGTTGGAAAGCTTGGTAAAGCTTGGAAAAGCTGAGCTGGAACCTTGGTAAAGCTAGGTAAAGCTAGGTTGGAACCTTGGTAAAGCTAGGTAAAGCTAGACTGGAACCTTGGTAAAGCTTGGTAAAGCTAGGTAAAGCTAGGCTGGAACCTTGGTAAAGCTAGGTAAAGTTAGGATGAAACCTTGGTAAAGCTTGGTAAAGCTAGGTAAAGCTAGATTGGAAACCTTGGTAAAGCTTGGTAAAGTTATGATTAAGATTTTGTAAAGCTTGGAAATCCTTGGATAAGCTTGGTTTAATTTGCTGAGGTATTCCAAGGTTTTCCGAACTTGAAACGGGCAATACCGCCCCAAGGATTTTCCAGCTTTTCCAAGGTCTCTAATCCTAGGATATCCTAGGAATTCCAAGGAATTTTCCTAACTTTTCCAAGCTTTTATTCCTAGGATATCCTAGGAATTCCTTGGATATCCTAGGACATTTTGGTAAGGGCCCCCCCCCCCCCAAACGTTGGTCAAAATTTTCAACAGTTGACTTATTCATGTCTGACATAACATTAGTTGGAAATTTCACACCAAAAATAAATTTAAATTGATTGTTTGCCTTTCAAACCAGTTATTAGTGGGGAAACTTGTTGTTTTTAGACCAACCGTTTCACTTGTACCTACTATCGTTGGACTGAAATTGTCTATCGGTTAGAAAATTTCCAACCCCCTGACATCCACCCCAACGGACACCTTCTAGCCATGTCCCCGGATTGTAATCCTTCCATGACGGGAGACTCACATATATAAGAGAATGCATGGCACAGGATATGTAATGCTGCACCAACACTGCTACCGACATGAAAGGGTTAAGATGGGTACATCCACAAAAATAGTGCCAGAATTTGATTGATTTCAATATTTTGTTAAAGACTTACATGTACATATTATTAAACTCATGATACTACATCCGAACAAGCATTATAAATATACACATATTATATCATTAAGAGCACTTAACCTTAATTGTTGTATAACAAGCTATCGTCAATATAAATTCCCACCTACATGTATTGTTTGTTGTCAGCATAAAGTCTGTGCTAATAATGATGATGGTGGGCACTTAGTCTTTGCACTTAACCCTTTACCCAACAGAAGGGCCCTGTGCCAATGCATTCTCTTATATATGCGAGTCGACCATAGGTCGCCTCGCATATATAAGAGAATGCATTGGCTTAACACATTAAAAATTATAAAATTGTTAAAGAATGTAAGAAAAAATGGTAAAAAGTGTTAAAAAAAGATTTTGTTTAGGCCAATGCATTCTCTTATATATGCGAGGCGACCTATGGTCGACTCGCATATATAAGAGAATGCATTGGCACAGGGCTAACTGTAACTATCACAATGTGGTCAATGAGCCGGTTCCAATGATATCCATATTTGTATGGTTTTATTGAGACAGACCGAAGATATTTTAGGCTGTTGAAGCTCTATTTGGCCGGTTTTGGCCGGTTTGTTGGGTAAAGGGTTAAACCCCAGGAGGAAAAACAATCAAATGTAACAACATATGCAAGAGAAAAGGTTCGCAAGTCCTATTTTTGGCAAAACACACCAACAGCCATGTCCCTCATAAATTCAGACAATTGGTCATATCACCCAAGATATCACCTAGTGTGTCTTATTGGCCATAAAATCCTCTTTTGACTTATAACTTGAGATAATCAAATGAAGCGAACTCAAGATATCGTGTCAAAAATGGTTGTCTGCCTAATAGCCGATACGATATCTCGACTTCCCTTTTAATTCCATCGAGTTATATATCAAAGAAAGAAAATTTTTGGCCAATAGGGTGGCTCATTGAAATATATTGTGACTGAGATGACCTATTTTGGGAATTTCTGGTGTGTGTTTTCCAAAATCTGACTTGTGACCCTTGTCTCTGGTATAGTATATAATTGGTACTAGTATAGCTGGTATTCCTCCCCCAGGGGCCTGTGATTCTTTGCCGGTACGTGCCTCTCTCAACCAATGGCCCAATTATATTTCATGTAAAATTATTGTTCTTTCAGTAATGTGCTAAATAATCAATTCCTTAACCACAGCAGAATTTTACTTCGCAGTCAATCTCTCGTCTTTAAATAGGATAGCACTCTTGCGCATGCGCCAAATCGAGCTAATTCACTCTGTACTTTGCGTTGATCGTGAGAGGTCACGATTTCAATTTGTCGCAGACAAATCTTTTGCGCCAAGCGAGTTGTACGTTGTACAAAATATAAGTCATTATGTCCCAGTTGGACAAGAACTTAGACCTTCCGGGCAGTTCGACGAACTGTGATAAACTTATGGACGCCGTTCATAAACCGCCGGTTGTAAAACCGACCAAGCCTTTATCAAAAGGGAAGGCTCCCATTTCCGGGAAGGTTGCCACGAAAACGGGTGATATCACCCCACGTGGTAATGGCGATTCAGAAGTGCTTCGCCATTTGCAGCTTATTGCTGAAAATCAATCAAAGCAGGGAGCCAAGTTGGTGGATATGGCCGAGAGGTTAGTTCACCTTGAAAACCAACAGTATGATTATTCCGCCAATGACGGTGATTGTAACTATTACGAATCCTATTCCAACGACGTTGGCGACACGGAACAATTTCAACCAGATGAAGAATCTGTGGCAGCCGAAAAACAGGCACATTCCCGATTTACCGCGATGCGGAATAAGTTCGACTCGCAAGAGATTGTGGGTTCACATATAGACCCAATTCTTGCTGATTCTGTCACTACCATGTTTCGAAAAGGCATCGAGGATGACCAGTTTCAAAAAATGACACGGGACGAAACCAATGCTAGACCTGAGAACTGTGAAGGTTTACAGGTAGTCAAAGTTAATCAACTTGTGTGGGACTTGATGTCCCAGCCTGCACGGACTTCTGACAAAAAGTTTCAGAATGTGGAAACCGCTCTGGTCAAGGCAGCTGTTATTCTCACAAAAATGGTTGATTCAGCGGCCCAGGTGGAAACTAGTAACCAGTTTCTCTCCACGGTTATTGATCAAACAAATGATGCTTTGGCCGTATTAGGGCATGGCAATTTCCTTCTAAATACGGTGCGGAAAGATCTCCTAAAACCGGAACTAAAAGGTGAATATGTTCATCTATGCCAACATTCACTGCCGTACACGGATTTCCTGTTCGGCGACGATGTCTCGAAAGCAGCAAGAGATATCGAAGATACATGGAAAATTGGCAATAAAATGGTACATGGCTCGGGACGTGGAAAGTTCCCGCCCAGAGGTCGTGGTCGTGGTGGCAGAGGTCACAGGGCAAAGCCGTACTCCCATCGTGAACAGCGACCTACCGGTACCTATCCTGCCAGTTACTCGAGAGATCCAAAAAACGTACAGCGGGGATCCAGAGGGCGTGCGGGTCGTTAAATCGGCCTACCACACAGGTATGTGAATACCCTCTTGATCCCGCTCAGAAATTTATTGCGGGTAACCTTAAAAACTTTTTAGAAAATTGGCGAGCTCTCACACGAGACCCAGTTATTCTTGATGTTGTTCAACATTGCCACATTGAGTTTGGTGAAAAAGGGCCACCTGTGCAAGCCACAGGAAAGTATGTCCAAAATCATGTCAAATCATCTGAACTTGATCAGATTGATGATGCCATCGAACAGCTTTTGGCACAAAAAGTCCTTCTTAAAGTCCCAGAAACTGAGGGGCAATATATATCGCCAATATTCATCCGACCTAAGCCAGATACCACTGAAGTGAGGTTGATTCTGAACTTGAAAAAATTTAACGAATTTGTTCCCTATCACCACTTCAAGATGGAAACTTTTGAAGCAGCTTTGGCACTTATAAAACCAAACATGTTTATGTGCATTGCTGACATACGTCATGCTTACTACTCGGTCTTTTTGGCAGAACAACATCAAAAATACTTCAGGTTTCGATGGAAGGGTTCTACTTACCAATACACTTGCCTTCCTAACGGGTATGCGGCGGCACCCCGATTATTCACAAAGCTAATGAAACCTGTTTTTTCTAACCTGCGATTGCAAGGTTACCTAAATACCAGCTTTATTGACGATACTCTCTGTATGTCTAATACAGAAGAAGACTGCGTCAGAAATGTGCATGCTACTATCACATTACTTACCAACCTGGGTTTCATGATTCACCCAATAAAGTCTGTGCTGAAACCCACTCAAGAAATCACCTTTCTGGGCAATATTATTAATACTGTGACCATGACGGTTCACTTACCTCCAGATAAAATAAACAGGGTCAAAGACTCCTGTTCAAGTATGTCCAAATTGTCATTTAGTACCATTCGAGAAGTGGCTCGTGTTATTGGCATACTGATTTCAACCTTTGCGGCTGTCGAATATGGAAGGCTGCATTATCGAGTACTGGAACTCAATAAGGTTAACGCACTCCGACAAAGTGCTGGTCGGTTTGATGCTTTGATGCCTATAACACAAGCCATGAAGCATGAACTTGCTTGGTGGTTTCTAAATATAGAAAGTCAGGTTCGGCATATCATTAGAGCCACTCCCTCTATCACGATTTACACAGATAGTAGCCTCAAAGGTTGGGGAGCTGTTCAATCTGGTCACTCTGTAGGTGGCCGTTGGTCAGAGTCTGAAAGTAACATGCACATCAATTTTTTGGAAATGTTAGCAATCAAATTTGCATTACAAGCTTTCATGGCGAAATTGAGAAATACAAATGTGTTAATATTAACTGACAGCACAACTGCCATGGCATACATTAAAAACATGGGTGGGATGAAATCCCTCAAATGTAATTCTCTTAGTCAAGACATATGGAACCTATGTCATGCTAATGGGATTTGGTTATTCTGTTCTCACATACCTGGCTCGACAAATGTAGCTGATGGTCCTTCAAGGGTCTTTAATGATCGGCTAGATTGGGAACTGCATGAAAATGTGTTCAATGACATCTGCCAGCTCTGGGGTATCCCCAATATTGATCTTTTTGCTTCTAGACTAAATGCAAAAACACCATTATACTGTGCATGGAAAATGGAGCCTGAGGCTACCCATATTGATGCATTCACCTTGAATTGGGGAAACTATGATTTATGTTATCTATTTCCACCTTTCAGTTTAATAGCTCGCTGCATTCAGAAGATCAGTCAGGATCGGGCCACATGCATCATGATCCTTCCATTGTGGCCCACACAACCATGGTATCCTTTGGTGAGGGACCTCATGGTAGACAGTCCCAGAGTTCTTCCAAAGGCGGAAGATTTACTGCAGCTACCGCGGCAGAAGACGGTACATCCACTCTTCCCACACTTGACGTTGATCGCCTGCAAAGTGTTCGGCAACAATACACCTGTGCTGGATTTTCATCGCAAGCAACCTCTATTCTTATGAGTTCGTGGAGAACCTCCACCAAACAACAGTATCAAGTGTATCTTCAGAGGTGGTTTGACTACTGCAAGCGACAGGATGTTCCTCCCTTCTCGCCGTCTGTCCCCAACGTTATCGAATTTCTAACGGGACTATTCCAAAAAGGGCTCGGCTATAGTGCTCTAAATACTGCCAGATCGGCACTGTCAGCGGTGGGGATTCGACTCGACAACTCTCCAGCGGGAGGAAATTCAACTGTTATACGTTTCATGAAGGGTGTATTTAACATGCGTCCACCTTCTGCTCCGACAGCTATTACCTGGGATGTTCACTCTGTTCTGCAATATCTCCGAACTCTGTCACCTGTACGGCATTTAAGCCTTAAAAAGTTATCACTAAAACTAGTAATGTTGATTGCTCTTCTAAATGCGGCGAGAGTTCAAACCTTGCATTTAATTTCAATTAATGAACGGCGAAGTACGCGTTCACAGTATGTGTTTAATTTGAGTGGTCTACTCAAGCAAAGCCGAGCAGGCTTTAACCCCCAGACATTGGAACTGAGGGCATATCCTCCAGATAGGAGGTTGTGTGTATATACGGTTATCAAGGAATATTTAGTTCGTACGCGAGGACTGCGTCAGGACGAGTCGTCCCTTTTCATAAGTTATGTGAAGCCACACAAAAAAGTTTCACGCGATACCATAGCTCGTTGGATAAAGACAGTTATGGCCAGTTCTGGTATTAACATTAAGGACTACTCATCTCATAGTGTGCGAGCGGCTAGCTCATCCAAAGCCTTCAAGCAACAGGTGCCTATCAAAGTTATTATGGCGAAAGCAGGCTGGACTGCTGAGTCTACATTTAAGAAGTTTTACTTGAAACACACTAATACCGATCAGTTTGCAGAAGCAGTTCTCCAAACCTAGGTAAGAAAATTTTTTCTCTTTCTTGGCTTTGAAGTTCCTATTTAAAGACGAGAGATTGACTGCGAAGTAAAATTCAAAAAATAAACGAGCCTTACCTTGGGAAGGTGAAGTTCATTTTGAATTTTACGAGTAGTTAATCACGAGGGTTTAAATACCCTCCCACCCTGCCCAATGTTGGTGCAGTCAATCCGGGTAAATATTAATTTTAACTTTATTCTAGTTCTAGCGTTGCTAAAAGGGGAACCTAGACAGACAAAATCCTCGTTGCTCGCAGAGCAAGCCGGTGTTTTTGTGGCAAAAAAGCGAAAAATTTGCTGCAAAGAGTGAATTAGCTCGATTTGGCGCATGCGCAAGAGTGCTATCCTATTTAAACCCTCGTGATTAACTACTCGTAAAATTCAAAATGAACTTCACCTTCCCAAGGTAAGGCTCGTTTATTTTTTGAATTATGGGTAATTTTTCAGGATTTAGTCCGAATTATGGCTTGTTACCATTCATCGGAAAGCTCTCACTTTCAAGCCATATTTCTGACTAAATCCTGAAAAATTATCCATAATTCTGCTGTGGTTAAGGAGTCGATTATTTAGGGCATTACTGTACTTGTGATCTTGAGTTTTGTGGTCATCGATTCTGGCTGTAATCATGAGGATGCAGTTGTAAATTCTGGTATTGAAATATATTCACTTTATACACATGTACAGGTATTCTAATGATAATAGCAGCATAAACATTAAATCAGCTGCCACCATTGACATTGTGTATTTGCTCTGATTTCGAGTTGGCAGTCCGCCTTTGTTTCACAATCGACTGCACTAACAAACCAATGCCAGTCATGTTTGATCAGTTGGTTTCCGTAGCTCCCTTTCAAGGTCTTTGATATTTGCTGGGCTTTGGTTGTCAATGCCTCATTAGGCAGTAACACAAATTTATGGTTTTTTCCAGGGTTAGGTCATTTGCACATTTTCAAAGTAGCTAACAGTGACTGATTGATTCCTGTAGAGGAACTTCCAACTGAGGCCATTTTTATTATAAAGACTTGGTTAGTTGATATTTAGTCAAGTTATGGTTTATTTGGCGAGGGACAGTTGGCGGGCGGCAATAAAGATATAGAACATAGCAATTTATTGATGGATTCTGACAATTTATGGTAGGTGATGTAATTGTCATGTGCGACAGCTGTTCACAGAATATCGGGTCAGCCCCAACTTTCTAACCAGAGTTATGCCACTTGTTTCTGTTTATAGAAACTTGAAGTCTTAATTAGCACGATAACTTGAACAAATGTCAACCAATTTCAGTCATATTTGGTATATGGATCTTTCACAATATTCCGATCGAGTTCGAAAATCAGTTTTCTTCAATTTCTTATACCTGAGTTACTGTCCTTAGTTTGTCTATTTTTAGCAATTTTAGCAAATGTTATGTCTGTTAACACGATAACTCAAACAAACGTCAACCAATTTCATCCATATTTGGTATAGGAATCTTTCACAACAATATCTTGATCAAGTTCAAAAACCAGATTTGTCCGATCCTTAAATTTATACCTGGGTTACAGCCATTAGCTTGTCTATTTTTAGCAATTTTATTACCGTTAGCACAAAAACATGAACAAACGTCAACCGATTCCATTCATTTTTATACGCCCTTTTTGTAATCAGTCTGTCCATCCGTCTGTCCATCTGTCTGTCTGTCTGTCGTCTGTCTGTCCGTCCGTTAACATTTTTGGTTTCTGATCGATAACTCCAGTTTGGATTATTTGATCTGAACCAAAGTTGGTATGTGTATTTCCCAACTAAAACTACAGGCCAAGTTCGAATATGGGTTCCGTCCAATTATATTTACATGAGTTACGGCCCTTTTTCGACTTAGAATTTGACCGTCTGTTAATATTTTTGGTTTCCAACCGATAACTCCAGTTTGGATTATTTTGATCTGAACCAAAGTTGGTATGTGTATTTCCCAACTAAAACTACAGGCCAAGTTCGAATATGGGTTCCGTCCAATTATTTTTACATGAGTTACGGCCCTTTTTCGACTTAGAATTTGACCAACTGTTAACATTTTTGGTTTCTGACCGATAAGGCGATAACTCCAGTTTGGATTATTTGATCTGAACCAAAGTGGGTATGTGTATTTTAATTTTATTTTAATGTGAGTTACAGCCCTTTTTGTCCGCTGATCACCCAACGGGTTCGGAGGACTATTATAATTGGCCTGTACGTGCGTGCGTGAGTGTGTGCGTCCGAGGTTTCCGGATGATAACTTTAGTTAGAGTGAACCAAATTAAATTACATTTGGTATGTGGGTTTACTAGCAGAAAGTTCGAAGTTCGAATTCTGGTTCCGTCCGCCAATTTTCACCAGAGTTATACCCCTTTTACGACTTAGAATTTTACCGTCTGTTAACATTTTTGGTTTCCGACCGATAACTCCAGTTTGGATTATTTGATCTGAACCAAAGTTGGTATGTGTATTTCCCAACTAAAACTACAGGCCAAGTTCGAATATGGGTTCCGTCCAATTATTTTTACATGAGTTACGGCCCTTTTTCGACTTAGAATTTGACCAACTGTTAACATTTTTGGTTTCCGACCGATAATTCCAGTTTGGATTATTTGATCTGAACCAGAGTTGGTATTTGTCTTTCTCCCAGCAAAACACAGGTCAAGTTCGAATTCGGGTTCCGCCCGCCAATTTTCACCAGAGTTATGTCCCTTTTTGACTTAGAATTTTTGCCAATTTGAGGTTTCCGGATGATAACTTTAGTAAATGTGTACTGAATGAAATCAAATTTGGTATGTAGGTTTACTAGCACTAAAGACAGGTTTTTATGCGCAAACAACGGTCGTATCAAGCCGACACTTAGAGGCGGACATGAGGTCTACCGACCTTTTATTCGAATTAGAATTTGACCAATTTCATAACATTTCGGTTTCTGACCGATAACTCCAGTTTTGATTATTTGATCTGAACCAAAGCTGGTATGTGTATTTCCCGGCTAAAACTACAGGCCAAGTTCGAATATAGGTTCTGTCTAGTTATTTTCACATGAGTTACGGCCATTTTTCGACTTAGAATTTGACTGTATTTTGGCATTGAAATTAGGGGTATACCCGGTATCAGATATTCTTCAAATGTAAGCCCAAAGTATTATTTTATTTTGCGGTAGTACAATTCGAAATAGCTAAATGGTGTATTTTGCCACGCCCTAGCGACGCTCTTGTTGGTATCTGCCAGAGGTCCATGTTTTAGCCTGTATACTATAATCTATACACCTAGTAGATGTTACAATCAACTATGTCTGCTGCAATTTTGTCCTTAAAATGAATTTTTTTTTTACATCACAGAAAATAGTGAAATAAAAAACAAAGATGGAGTTTTGTATTTTTTTCAAATATCTATATTTTTGGGTCGGTCGGGGTTGGACGGGTCCACTAAGTTATTATAAAAAAATGTTTTTTATCATGGCAGATAAGCATTGGTACTAAATAACGTTCTCGCAACCAATCTTTGTATGGGCTTGAACATGCTTATGCACTATGCATTATCACATCATAACTAAATACCAGAAATATCAACAAAAAGAAAATATGTATATTAATTGACATGAGAACAAAATATATCTTGAAAATGCATGCAGGAAAGTGACCATTGGAAGTTCTTCCCCCTGCCTTGGTTGCCTCTGGCTCCCGTGCAGGCTGCAACTGGTGATATATAATAGCTATATGACCTTAGCTCCTGGAGTTCTGCTGTGAACTGTCAATCAATGGGTGAGCTGTATTCTCTATATGTTGGATGGACATAGCCAATCTGAAGATGTGAGACTTCATCGCCGCTATCATAAATACTCATTTATATCACAAATTGAAAATAAATGATTCAATTCCCTTGCCCTGGCATGGAACTTCTTCGTTAATCAGCATGTCTCTAATATTGTGTGGAGTCATTGACGGAGTTTATAGCTTTCACAGATCTGCCAACAATCCGCAAACAAATGAGACAGGTTAAATTGAACAGAAATTGGATCTTTGTAGGCCATGTCTTAAGCCGTCACAATGATTGATCAAAATGTCGTGTTTATCAGAAATATAATATTTATTCAGAAACAATTGGCAGAACTGTCTCCGAAACAAATCAATAACATCACACATTTTTTCCAGGGAAAATACCGCATCAACAAATAATGTCACCACGCATCGCGGTTATATATTACGCCATGAGAATTTGCCACATTTTCTAGACACATCAGGACACATGCGTGTTTTCTTAATTAATTGCATGCAGAGTTTTGCTACAGATTAATTCACGTTTATCAGCACATAATCTGATATGCCCGTTTGCCTGTCTTACTTGTTATAAAATCTTATGCAAGTCTTGAAATAGTGTGTATGAAATTTGCAGACTGAGGTCCACAGATGGGGAATTAAGCAATGCTACACCGCTTAAGTATCATCTTCTGTGAAGTACACGTATCTATAGTCTCAAATTAGCATTGTTTTTTTCTCCCTACTGTTCAGTTTCTATATCCCATAATTTGCTGAAGATAAAATGCATTATTAGCTCAACTTTACTTTGTGTACGTAAGGCGTCAACAATGCAGTCTACAGGTCGTACCTTTGGTCGGATCATTATGAAATTTGTCATAGCTGTTGACATCAACATTTAGACCAGAATGATCAATTTTGGGGTCATTCGGTAAAAAAACATGGCCGCCAGTGGCCATCTTGCATTTCAAAATTCAATCCATTAGCACGGGCTACAGGGCGTACTGTTTGTCTGATCGTCATGAAATTTTTCATGGATGTTAATATTGACATGTAGATGGGAACGAGTAATTTTGGGGTCATTCGGCCAAAAAACATGGCGGCCAGCAGCCTTCTTGGATTTTACTCTTTGTATGACTAAATTCTTTAGCACGGGCTACAGGTCGTACCTTTAGTCTGATCATCATCAAATTTGTCATGGATGTTAATATTGACATGTAGATGGGAACGAGTAATTTTGGGGTCATTCGGCCAAAAAACATGGCCGCCAGCAGCCATCTTGGATTTTACTCTTTGTATGACTAAATCCTTTAGCACGGGCTACAGGTCCTACTTTTAGTCTGATCATCATAAAATTTGTCAAGAATGTTAATAATGACATGTAGATGGGAACGAGTCATTTTGGGGTCAATCGGCCAAAAAACATGGCCGCCAGCAGCCATCTTGGATTTTACTCTTTGTATGACTAAATCCTTTAGCACGGGCTACAGGCCGTACCTTTAGTCTGATCATCATAAAATTTGTCATGGCTGTTGAAATTAGAATGTAGATGGGAACGAGTAATTTTGTGGTCATTCGGCCAATAAACATGGCCGCCAGTGGCCATCTTGGATTTCAAAATTTAATCCATTAGCACTGGCCAGTTCGTACAGGTCGTACTGTTCGTCTGATCATCATAAAATTTGTCATGGATGTTAACAATGACATGTAGATGGGAACGAGTCATTTTGGGGTCATTCGGCAGAAAAACATGGCCGCCAGCAGCCATCTTTGATTTTACTCTTTGTATGACTAAATCCTTTAGCACGGGCTACAGGTCGTACCTTTAGTCTGATCATCATAAAATTTGTCATGGCTGTTGAAATTGGAATGTAAATGGGAACGAGTAATTTTGGGGTCATTCGGCAGAAAAACATGGCCGCCAGCAGCCATCTTTGATTTTACTCTTTGTATGACTAAATCCTTTAGCGCGGGCTACAGGTCGTACATTTAGTCTGATCATCATAAAATTTGTCATGGCTGTTGAAATTGGAATGTAAATGGGAACGAGTCATTTTGGGGTCATTCGGACAAAAAACATGGCCGCCAGTGGCCATCTTGGATTTCAAAATTTAATCCATTAGCATGGGCCACAGGTCGTACTGTTCGTCTGATCATCATGAAATTTGTCATGGTTGTTAATATTGGATTTTACTCTTTGTATGACTAAATTCTTTAACATGGGCTACAGGTCGTACCTTTAGTCTGATCGTCATAAAATTTGTCATAGATGTTAATAATGACATGTAGATGGGAACGAGTCATTTTGGTGTCATTCGGCCAAAAAACATGGCCGCCAGCAGCCATCTTGGATTTTACTCTTTGTATGACTAAATTCTTTAGCATAGGCTACAGGTCGTACCTTTAGTCTGATCGTCATAAAATTTGTCATGGATGTTAACGATGACATGTAGATGGGATACAATCATTTTGGGGTCATTCGGCCGAAAACATGGCCACCAGCAGCCATCTTGGATTTTACTTTTCTCTTCATGTCTATAAACTAGTATTAGACATTCAACTTTCCACATTCCTAATACATTAAATTATTCCCTTTCCAAGTTGAGCTACAGTGTCATTGACACTTTCATTATATGATCGTAAGCTTCTTTCCCCAATTCCTATGTTAAAACGTGATGAAAAATTTGAGATATCTAACGATGTTCACCTCATTAATGAAACAACAAGTTAATAACAGTTCTGAGTGACATCAGACACTTAAGTGGTTAACATAACTTATTATCAGACCTGAAAATACATGTAGATCAGGTTTTCCCAGCGACGATCAATGTCACAACGTCTTGTCCAATCAAACTGCGTTTCATATAATAAAACAGTTATCGCATTGTTTCTTGATTAACACAAGGAATTGACAACCCTTGGAAGTCAATATTCACCTCGGCCTATGGCCTCGAAACAATGCGATAATTGTATATTAACGGGGTAACTAATGGGTTAACATCACCAACATCAACTGGAGAACTTCAAACTTTTCCTAGGTATCCAATAGCAGTTGATCGAGGCCTAATTTAAGCAGAATGAGGTTCCCAGAGGGTGAATTTGGAGATGCTAACATCACTATATTCACCCTCTGTGAACCTAATTCTGCAAATGTTAGACACACTATTGCAAGGCTTGATCTTATGTTATTCTGGTTCTAATATTATATAAACTTTATTCACAAGTTAAAGATACGGGCGGCATTGGCGGTGGGTATGCTGTTAAAATATTCAGCTCCATAAAAAAACGCCATAAGCAGAAAGAATAGTAAAATATAGACAGACTTTGTTCGTATACCAATCGGAAATATGGCATAAACTGTATGTTATTGTCAAATGTTTTTCCTTTGTTATGTAAACAAAAGCAAAAAAATTTACAGAACCTGGCTTTTGTTTAGATCCGGATATGGTAAACATAAAGAGCGTTATTTGTTACTGTTTTCCTGATATGGAAATAATAAAGAGCGTTTATATAATTTGTGTGTGATTAACCAATAGAATTGTGCTGTGTTATGTAAACAGCAGCAAAACTTCTTTAACACGAGCAGGTTCTTGTTTACGTACACCATCGTGTGTCTTGACGGCAATATACTATTTTTGCACTGATTATGTTTGGCATATGAACAAAACTATATATATTTCAATATTCCTTCTGTTTATGGCGATTTCAACAAATATGAATATTTCTGCAATGAATGACACCCGTGCCTTTAAGCTGAAGTGATTGAGGTGTATGTTTTAAAGGCAAATTGTGCACTTACTATTGAAGAAATGTGTGTTGTGGTTCAGTGTTTATATAGAGTGGGTGGCTTGCAGTGATGTGAGTACAGCTAGTGCCTGCCAGTGAATCGATTATTGATAGGGCCGTGTATCTCGTAAATATCTTTTCCTTTATTTCATTTATTTATTTATCACCAATAAACATGTTGCATAACTATTGCGCCATGGAAGTCACTGCAGATAATTTATATATATACGAAGCAGATAATTTATATATATTAGAATCATGATGACTATGATCAATATGGATGTGTAAAAATAGTGATGTTTCCGGTAACGGAGGGGAAAAAATATGGGCGGCAGGTGGAAATTAATTTTACTTGATGTGTGTGTGGCAGTGTTCGCGCTGTCGGTAGCCAAATTAGCCAATGGCTAATCTTTTTCGAATTTGGCTAATAAAAATTTCATTTGGCTAAAATTTTGGCTAAACTTTTTTTGAACCCAAATGGAGACTGAAAGCATGAGCCAGAAAGCTAATTAATAAAAGCGCTCAATAGATCGACATTCAAGACGAAGTTAGGTGACGAAAGTATTTCATTATTTTCGTACTTATGAAATATCATACAAAGGGAAACCCGATCGACAACTCTATCAACCAAGCGATCACAAAGTGATATGCAATCATCTTTAGTTTTCACAAGACGGACATTCAAAGACGCATGGACATTAAAGCGACCGTGGTTGAATTATGACAATGTGAAGAAAGCAATGTTTTGTAAAGTGCATTGACGCCGGTATATAAGCAATTTGTTCGTGACAGGCTGTTTTAATCTGGAGAAAGATTACGTCACTCTGCACGACGCAGCAAAAGGTCATTATTAATTTTTACATATAATCCCCTAATCCCCCATTCAGCCCATTGTCTGTCTGGTCACTCACGGCGCGCCTGCACAATGCATGTTTATGATGACATTGTATTTAAGACGGTCGAGGATTATGAGCACCAAGTGTACTGAAGACAAAAGCTTAATCAGCCAAATGTGAATCACGACAGATATTTTGTGGCTATTTGTCGTGTCGTCAATACCGATACAGTCAAAATAATATGCATGCTTTTATGACAGATTGTAATTTGATAATGGCGTAACAATATTAAGTTATTAGTTTCCAGAAGTCACTTAGATATTTTCGCAAGGATAAATATTTAATGATTTAAAAAAAGATATTGATATAAAACAAAAAAATAATGACATTAAGAAGGACAATCCTGGGTTACCCCCCCCCCCCCCCCCCCCCCCCCCCAATCACTCTTTCGCATAAAGATTAATACATTTTTAATAAATGATATATATAAAAATACTTCTAGTTCATCAAAATTATTTTAATTATTGTGTATTTTACCTGTGTCTGTTAGATTTTACGTTTTAGTCATTAATTGTGAACCGACCAGAAAACGATGATTTAATTTGGCCAAAGTTTTTTTTAATTTGGCAAAAAACATTTGGCTAAAGATTTTTTCATTTGGCTAATAAAATTTTCATTTGGCTAAACTTTTGGCTAAAGTTTTTTTCGGTCCAGCGCGAACACTGGTGTGTGGGCTAGCATCACCAAATTCACCCTCTGGGGACCTCATTCTGTTTATACCTCACCTTCTAGGAAATATCTATAGTCTCAAATTAACATTGTTTTCAGTTACTTTTTCCCTTTTGGGAAGTTTCTATATCCCCTAATTTTGCAGAATATAAATTGCATAATCGTCACTAAATTCACCCTCTGGGGACCTCATTCTGCTAACGACAGACACACTATTTGCAGACTTGATAAGGTGCACAGCATAATCAAGGTGACTAATGGGGAACTTCAATATGACCCTGGGTCTCCCATCAGTTGAGGCCTAAGCATAATGAGGTCCCCCAGAGGGGGGAATTTGGCGATGCTAACCCGCTATGTGGGATAGCATCACTAAATTCACCCTCTGGTGACCTCATTCTGCAAATGTCAGACACACTAAACTCAGGCTTGCCTGCAAGTTTATAATCTATTAGTGTGGATGCAGTTTTCCAGTCTAGAAGGGGCATACCAGTAGAATCACATGCTCTGGTAGTCCAAGTCTGCTCCTACATGTAGGTGTACCAGCTAAGATATTTGGATAGCGAGATGCTGTTATTAACTTATCATAGAAGTAATAAACATAGGGTCCCAAATAAGCACCATAAGTGGGGATTTTCTCTTGAAAATAAATAAGCCTACACATTCGTTTAATCGGATCAGAGGTCGATAAACTCAATTTTTTGCATTTATTTATTAATTTTTTTCAAGGGGTCAATAAAATTAGTAGGATGCTGAGTTCTGGACTTGGGGCAGGCCGGTTGCTGGAAACATCACTATATTTTTGTTAGGCATTTTAAATAATATTTAGTATGAGGGTCAATTGTGCAGGAAATACTCAAGAACATTATTGTCTGGGAGGTGATCGATTTTCAAAACTGGAAATATACACTTTGTGGGTTAGAAAATTTGTATATGCCTGTTTTTTTAAAAACAGGATGTATTATGTTGTTGGTCCATCCATCTGTCCCTATGTTGTACCACTGATATTTTGTTTAAGGCTGTGACAGACGAAAGTTTCTGTGTGACTGTTTTAGTTTTCTCTGTATACATGTACCAATAATAAAAGAAGTTCCTACACCACATGAGCATGATATTCTTAATTCTTATCACACCAATTTAATCGTGGGCAGTTTTGTTTCTGATAATTTTTATAAGTATGGTGCTGTACACTAATGTACCGGTATATGTCACATCTACATGTATAATGTACATGTATTCAACTGATATCAATTGTTTTAAGTGTGCATTTTCTAATGTCTTATATGAGCTGTAGATTTATTGATTCCAAGAGAACGTGTCAACTGAATTTCAGTGTGAAGCACGTAGCGTGAAGTTCCAGCTGTGAAACTCCCCTCCCAGGCGCTAATGTTTTTGCTGCGGAATTGCTTCTCGTACCCAGCGTACCAGCTAATAACCTTATGGAGTCTATGAGCAGTGGGATTGACATTGTATTTGGCACAATTAATGTTTTATCGCTGGCGTTCAGTCTATAAGCATATCACTCGAGACCTCCTACTTGACAGGCATGAACTTTCCCCACTGACTAATGGGTTTACGATGGTATTGACATGCCTTTATTGTCAGCTCGGATAAACCAGCGGGACCCCAAACTTTTGTTTCAAATGACTCACAGCTACCTAAGAATGCTCTTTTATGACTGTTTTACATACCGGTACATTATATATGGGTCCCATCCAGTCTATTGACAACAACCACAACTAAATTTACCACCACGCATCAGCCACAAATGGCTTATATACAGTGTCTCATAAAATAGGATTTTATTTGCTTTACATTGTAATCATATATATCTCTGTATAAAACCATTCACATCGTCAACAATTAAAGTCTATCTTGTACATAATCTTCAAATTTACTTCACTTATCGGAACCCAAATAACTCTGCACATAAAATTGTCAGAGTCTTCACCTACGCCTGTGCCATGGAATGTAGGGCGGCCCATCCAGAAACAACGAAATAAACATACATTACTGTCTCTGCGCATTTGGCTATAGCAGAATAGCGGTATGATGGCGCATTGAATCACATTGAATCACACGCTCTGCCTTGCGGTTGGTTGTTTTTTTAAACAACTAACAAACTAACACTATTTTAAAATTATAACACGGGCCCCGCTCCTTTTTCAGCGCACCAGATGACACGCTCAGCTCAACCATATACATGTATTAAATGGACCCACCGGGTCCCCCCTCACACCCCATATTAAAGCTCGTGGGCTCTTCCCCAAATAATCCATCCATTCAATTAAATCAAAGAGATAACATTAATCCAATTGTGTCCGCTTTTGCCGTGTTCAGACATGACTATTTTCTGTGTGCCATATCTCCAACAACAACAAACCGTGGGGTGAAGGAGAAGATCACTCGATCTTTTTGACCATCCCGGGCGCTTCGCGCCCATTTACTCACTTTATATTATTTACATTGTTGAGGGTAAGGGGGCTGGAGTCCCACATGACCCTCTGTCCCAGCACCTGATTAGTGGGAAATGTGGCTTGTTGCCATTCATCGGAAAGCTCAAGGTGAGAGCCATATTTCTGACTAAATACTGAAAAATTTCCCATAAATCTGCTGCGGTTTAGGAGTCGATTATTTTGGACATTACTGTAGATAGAGCCTCACTGTGATGTTTTTGGGTCAGTGATTATTTCACTGGAGACGATGAATTAACCCTTCCAGTGCCAAGTCAGATTTTTGTATCAACCCATATTTCCATGATCATTTTTCAAATATTGATTATAATAATGTGAGACATTGATGGAAAGAGCTCTAAGAGCTCTTTCCATCAATGTATCACATTATTATAATCAATAAATTTGAAAAATGATCAAGGAAATATGGGTTGATAAAAAAATCAGACTTGGCACTGAAAGGGTTAAGGATACCCTGAGACCTTCTGCAATATCTAATCAAAATGAACACAATTCTGGTTCTATATGTTTTTCATAGCTCAAAAACAAATAAAAGTGATATTATTCTGAGCTGTTGACAAATGTAGTTTGGCAATAATTTTGATATCACAAACTTCTGAAATTATTGTCATGCATCGCCCTTAGCAACATGATTATGCCATGCCTTTCCAGGGAGAATCCAGAATCGCCCATAGCAAACCATCGAAAATTACCATGTAGGTTTGGACTAAGAATACATCTACGGGCATGCATTTAATATATTTATTGCACACCCAATGGCTTATTTGTGCGAAATATCGCAAAATACGTACAGCATATTTCAAAACATTTGATAAATAAATGTGTTCTTGAACAATACTAATCGATTCTGTCAACAACGTCATTGGCTCAGTCAACTTTTATAACAGAAAATGTCTTGGCTAAATTATGAGGTATAGTCTACATTAAGCACACGTTTTTTCAATTAAATAAAACAATATCGACCTAAATTTTAGTATACATTGAGCTACAATCTTCATATTGTCATTTGTAGAATGCGGTCCCCCAGATGGTGAATAAAGTGATGCTACCCCGCTCAGTAGCTAGCATCACTAAATTCACCATCTGTGGACCTCATTCTACCTAGGCCTCATCTTCTGGGAAGTATCTCTTGTCTCAAATTAACATTGTTTTAGTTACATTTTCTCTTCTGTTCAGTTTCTATATCCTCCTAATTTGCGGAAGCTGATAGATAAACATCACCAACTTCAACTGGGGAACTTCAATCTGATTCATTGTCTCCCATAGTACAAGTAGTTGAGGCCTCAGCAGAATGAGGTTACCAGAGGGTGAATTTAGTGATGCTAGCCCTCTGCGGGATAGTGTCACTAAAATCACCCACTGGGGACCTCATTCAGCAAATGATAGACTTACTATTTCAAGGCTTGTATGTGCCCACAGGCGAATCCATTCAGGGTTTGAAGGGTGAATGCACATGAATTTCAATGTCTTTTATTATCTATATTTCAGGTTCAGAAGAAGAATGCCCTCCAAACAGATTCGGCTGGAAGTGTAAATTTCAGTGCTATTGCCGGTTCGGAGAGCCATGTGATGCTAATGGTTATTGTTCTTCCGGTTGTCGGTCTGGGCGGTATGGCCCGGGATGTCAACTATGTGAGTACTTTCTTCAGTGCTAATGTATGTCTGAACATATTTTTGCATTCACTGTTTGGGAAGAGTATAAGTACCCTATTGGCTCAGTCGTTGAGATGTATACTGTAGCAAATCAGACCATCATAAGCATTTCCATAATGGTGGATCTTCTTCACTTCTCCATATATTACTCAGCAAGCATGTTCAATGCAAAAGAAGCATAAGTTGATTTGAGTATCTGGCATTGGTTTCTGGAGGTCAGTCATTCACATTATCCCTGTATGTTGCAACTCCCTATTTCATGTGGTATATGATATGTATATATAATAGTACATGTACATAATGCATGAAAATCATATGTATGTCGCTTTAACAGATTTCCAGACGAGTTAAAATTATTGAAATTACGGCATATGCAAGACTCGATGTCAAGTTTACAGTAATGCCCTAAATAATCGACTCCTTAACCACAGCATAATTATGGGTAATTGTTCAGGATTTAGTCGGATATATGGCTTGTTGCCATTCATCGGAAAGCTCTCACAGAGAGCTTTCCGATGAATGGCAACAAGCCTTATTTCTGAATAAAGCCTGAAAAATTACCCATAATTCTTCTGTGGTTAAGGAGTTGATTATTTAGGGCATTACTGTATGTTTACAGCACAAACCTCAGATTGACAAAAAGTTAGCACCACTGTAATAGGGTTAACTTTGTTAGATACAATACATTAATGTCTATTATCCTCTTCATCAAGGACCTGTCTTATGCATCTCTCTGTAATTGTTATCTTTCCCCATGATTGTCATTCCCAGAGGCAGTTATTAATTCTCTCCAACGAATTACCCAGGAAGTCTCCCTAGTCTTCGCGTGCAAGAACGTAGTTCTGTTCTGAACAATATGAGAGAGATACGTTTCTTTGGAAAACCCTCGAGTGCGATATGGAATTGCCTGTGACGTATACGCCTGACATCCTTCTATGTTATTATGGCAGATTAAGTATTCAGGGTCAGTGAAGACAACTCTTGCATATATCATTTGCCCACTTGATAGCTGGGTCTTATTATCATGATCAATATATCTCAGGTCTTGATTTTCGTGTCAGATTACTGGCTATACAGATGTTGATGTCATTCTGAGTAGAATTATTCAGACAAATGAGAAATGGATAGGATCAGAAGTTTCCACAGATTTTGGCTGATTACTTTATTATTTTACCAGTACTATTTTCATAACTATCAAATCTTTGTATGTGATTTTGTACATTCATGATGTTTTACTGTATTTAGCCCAAACCTGAAAACCTAAATAAAAACCTGATCTATTTTCTGAAATAATGTGAATATTTTTTCGAAAAACAGATTTTTACGGAAAATTTAACCAAAAAACATAACAAAAATATCAAAATTCAGAATAATTACAGGCCATGCAGTACACCCTGTCACCCTTCATTTTGCTATAAATCATAATAGTATTGATGATAGACTTGCTGATATTAATTTGTAATATCTTGATATTATACTGTGTCAAAACTATTTTACTTTGTGGATACACATTGAATAGCTCTGTAATATGCATATCAGTCGGATCAGTCACTTTGCCAGTTTTAGCCATGACTAGAGACAAATTCCCATGCAAAATGACACCCACGCGTTTCATTTGCAACTTGAGGAAGTTATTATTGTGTCAATTTGATGAAGTGGACTGAATGCTACCAGTGTAATACAGGAGTAAACACCAAATACATTGAGGATGAAAGCGGTTCAGTGCACATTGTAAATGTAAAGGATGCACCTTCTTAGAAAAGTTCATAGAACGAGAAATATTTTCCCACAACTCTGACATAAACGTGCGTCCTTTCTGTTACAGCCTTGAATTACAATGTAGCTCACTCTGGGGGTTTAGTTTCTTGTTGAATAGACCATATATCTTCCTTACGCTTGTTATTTACCATTATCTATTCACACGGATTTCTATCGGAAGTGAATTCCTTTTCTGACATTATAATTATCCAATGATTGTGCTGGGTCCCAAGGATAAAAAAATGTCACCCTTGCGAAATAGTCTCATCAACGGTGCGGATAGAATTGTACGACGGGGGGATAATTTGGGTCGATGTAATGCATTGGTTTAATTCATGGCAGCATAGCCCTTTCTGGTAATAGGTTTTGTTTTGATGAACTTTGATGTCCCGATCCTCACAAATCACGTTGGGTCATGCAATCAGCAAATTGTTTCCGACAGATCAATTCCAGCCGACTATTCCGTCAACGATGAGAAATTCAGTTAATCCTTAGGCTATTTTATTCGTGGGTCATTTATTGAAACATGTCAGTGAGCTGATGTCCTGTGTTATATATCGGCAATTGATTTGATTTTGTTTGACTTTATTAGAAACTACTAGTATAGCCATAGTACAATGATGTCGGTCATAATATATACATGTACATGTATATGATTTACATGAACATACGCTTATATTAAATATGTTTGATTATTAGCTGTCCAAGTTAGTTATATTGCATTGATTACAAACCATCTACATTTAATTTATTTAAGTATGTATAAATTTATTCCTAAAAATCTATAGAATTGACACTCAACTGATCATTTCTCAAGAGAAATAACAAATTGATTTTCATGGTGACATGTCTTAACTTCTCCACCCAACTCTGGTGACGTGTATATTGATTCCCCAATGTTTTAATTAAGCAAAATCATGTCATGCACAAACAAACACCCATTGGGAACCACGATTATGCAATGTGTCATCTGCCAAGTTGGGGGTCGAGAGAAACTACACTAAAAAGAAATGGAATCTTTATGAAGAAGTTTCTATAGAAATTTGATAATGAAGATACTTTCCAGAGAAGATGAGGCTTAAGCAGAATGAGGTCCCCAGAGGGTGAATTTAGTGATGCTAGCCCCTATGCGGGGTAGCGTTACTAAATTCACCCTCTGGTGACCGCATTCTGCAAATGTCAGGCACCTTATTCTCAGGCCTGCATGGTTACACTGATTTTACTGTGGTAATCAGTCAAGGCATTACCAAAATGGGAGACATGTTAGTCTGTCAATCCAATTATCTGAGAAGCGAGATTTTACACACTGAACAGTGCCATGTGTTTGTGAAACTCTTCGCTTGTTAATTAAAGTCATCGTTGTCCCATAAATCCATTACCAGATCAAACAGGACTAGAAAAACTAGAAATATGAACACCACAGGGAAAGTAGTTGGTAGATTTTTGGACCAAATGGAATAATTTCAATCACAGAGATACGGTACATGTATATATCCCTGTTCACACATCAAGCTACAAGTTTTCAGGTTGAAATTTTGAGGCTATGCCTTTTAATGAGCCTAAGAAATCACTATCTAGTTGACATGAGACTACTACATGTAGAACTGGGATGGTTTTTGTTCTTCAGGCATGGTATTCAATTGAATAAAGGTCTGGTATGAAATACTACAAATTATATTCAAAAAAGGTGTGTATTTTTTAATCCATTCACGACGGGAGCTGCGCTGGTGCATCATTAAAGATCTTGTGCCAGTGCATTCTATTATATATATGAGAATGCATGGCTTAAAAGGTCAATGTAAATATTTTTAGGCCAATGTATTCTCTTATATACTAGTATGTCAGGCTCCCTATGGGAGACTCGCATATATAAGAGAATGCGTTGGCACAGGGTTTTCGCAATAATTCAGGAAGCTCAAGTAATGAAAGGGTTAATAACATGGTTTTCAGATATGAACATACATATTCATTGGTGGGAAATGTTTAGATAATAAGTTCAACAAACAACCTATGGAGTATTTAGTATAGGAAGGGTTAACTGAAGATGTAACTGGATTTCCCCATCAGTAATCAGCTCCATCTTCATTTGGCTCTTTACTGACATGGCCATTTCTTACTAAAGGACAGTTATGGTCCTTTCTCCATGCTTCAACAGTAATTTGATGAGCACTCAAGCACATTGCACTATTGTCTCATTATCGGACATTTTGGTGCCTCAATGATTTAGAATGCCAGGCAGTTTCCATCTGTTAATTATCTATCAGATGAAGAGATATACAAGGAGATAGGACATATCATGTGAAGATTCCTTCACCACCACCTAATACAAACCGGGTATTAGTCCACATCAGCTCGTACTAAAACCAGCTAAGATATTGGGATAGCGAGACGCTAGTTTTAGTATGAGAATGTCCCATTGCCATTTGTGTGACATGAGTGTCATAGTGGTGTATAATAGTCAAACTTTCATGTTAAATTACACATAGAATATTCTGGTTAATTAGAACTAACATCGGTTTGTTTACATTTTAACTGAAAGCCAAAGTGTTCTGTAATGTACTCAGCTAAGTTCGGCTTCTATGCCGTCAATCGAATGCGCCCATAACAATCGAATACACCCCTTACTCAACATCGTCTGCTGTTAACATATTCCACCACTATTATGTGTTTATTTGTATTGTAAGTGGTCCTATGTTACTTATTAGTTAAACAATTCTTAAACGGAATGTCTCGTGATGTACATGTATATGAAATTTTTAATTTACAAATTACCAGGTATAAGTGATAGAATTTATTCATTTTACAATTAAGTGGTTTTGATTATGTTAACCTTATGATTGCTAGAATATTTTCGCCAGAATATGTCGTTGTCACTTCATGAGGTCAATTGAGTTTGCATACTTTTAAAAATAAGTCAACACTGTGGTAAATGTCTCTTTTCACATTAAATTAACGCTTTCAAATGACAACTGATGTGGTCTTCAGAACAAATATCATGTCTTCTATGGAATAAACCCATTTATTATCGCAAATGTGATATTTTATTACATCTAATTGTGGTTGTATGTGAGCGGGTCACTAACCCGTAACTCAAGTCATACAAATGGTAATGGGATGTTCTCGTACTAAAACTAGCATCTCGCTATCCCAGTATCATAGCTGGATTTAGTAAGAGCAGACTTGGACTATAACCAGGTATTTGAGCTATCGGTTTAACACTGACAAATCATTTATTTATAGAATTTATAAAGGGGATGTGAGTGTTACACAAGGTTTCTGTCGTATTTTCTCAGACATATTAAGCCATTAATGACACTATATAATGTAGTATAAATAGAGATTATCACTACAGTGAAGTGATCTGAGTCTCCATATCACGCCGAGTTGAGAAGGTGAGATCACGGATCAGACGAGCTGCCGCAGGCTGCGAGTCTGATCCGTGATCTCACCTTCTCAACGAGACGTGATGTGGAGACTCAGATCACGTCACTGTAGTAATAATATGTTTATTATATGACCAATTGAACTTATTATTACAACCAACCTCTGAAATTGTATTGCGAAAAAGGTGATACGTTGAAATCAAATTTAATGAACGAATCGCAACAATTTAATCAACAACAACAATTTTAAGAAGAAGTGTCTCAATTGAAAATAGTTCAGGAGCCTCGCTCTGATTCAGACACGCATGGTATGGAATCGGATCACGATAGTATCATGATCCAATTAATCGGAAAACCATCACCAAACAATGGTGGTATTTAGTTAAAATAATGACAGTTATATAATAAATTGAGTTATATCTTGTGTTTCTTGTCATCTTACTGGATGGCGAAATCCAAGCCTGCAAATAGTATCTGTCATTTGCAGAATGAGGTCCCCAGAGGGTGAATTTAGTGATGCTATCCCGCACAGTGGGCTAGGCTAGCATATCCAAATTCACCTTATGGGGACCTCATTCCGCTTAGGCCTCATCTTCTGGGAAGTATCTATAGTATCACATTAACATTGTTTTTAGTTACTGTTTTCCTTCTGGGAGTTTCTGTAATCCCTAATTTGCAGAAGATAAAATGCATAATCGAGGTGACTATTGGGTGAAAATCACAAACTTAATTCAACTGGGGAATTTCAATCTGATCCCAGGTCTCCCATAGCAGTTGAGGCCCAGGCAGAATGAGGTTCCTAGAGGGTGAATTTGGTGATGCTAGTGGGACAGCATCACTAAATTCACCCTCTGGGGACCTCATTCTACAAATGACAGACACACTATTTGCAGGCTTGGCACAATCCTGAATTATACATGTACATTTTTAACAGATCAGAATCGTCTCCGTCTTCATTAATCTCCTTACTGACGTGGCTCATTCTTACTAAAGGACAGTTCTGCTTGTTTCTTCATGCTTCAACAGTTATTTGATGCATTGAACTATTGTCTCATTCTCGGATATTTTGCCGCCTCGATGATTTAGAATGCGAGGCTGCGTTTCCGTCTGTTAATTATCTGTCTGATGAAGAGATATACAAGGAGTTGGGACATGTCAGGAGCCTTAATTGTCTGTTATGTGTGAATGGGGGTCATCTGAAGACAATACATATTAAAGTTCCACTTAATTTTCAAGCCTTAAGACTTAAATGTATAGCTTGTAAGTTATAACTTTTTTGAAATTTCATGATAAAAATACTGAAAATAGGTTGAAGCATGCTCGTACCTATCAGATTTGATATGCCATTGAAAAGACTTCTCAAAGTCATAGAAATTTATCAGCTATTTTGCTCACAGAGGTGAGATATTTATAAATAAACGCTATTCATTGTTTACCATATCAAGAAAAGACTAACTGGAAACGATCTTTAACCCTTTGGCGAGTAGAACGACATATATGTCTTCTATCGATTGAAGAGTAGGACGACATATATGTCATTTCAGGAAGTGTTATTTTATGTAAATATAACTTCAATAAATCATCTGATTTATAAATGATTTGTATAGGAGTTATTTTGATTAATATAATGTCCCAAATGTATAAGTGCAATCGATTATGATAACACATGTTAAAAAAATGCACATAAATTAAAACGAATTATTGGACCCTTTTGACTCGAACTTGTAAATAATTATTGCTATGACGTTGACGTTAAATTTACTCATGACGTCATGTATATTACGTTACAGATACTCTCCAAAGGGTTAAAGGTACTAAATCCGATTAAGCACCCCTAAATTACTATTTCTTTGGCTTTGGGGGTAAAAAATATTTGATTCAAGTCGAGGAACCACCCTTCAAAACTCATTGGGGCCTCTATTGAGACGCCTACTCCGGTAGACAATAGAACACACCCGACATAGCGAGAATCTCGCTGATGAGAATTTCGCACGTGACTCAGCGAGACTTGGTTATTATTTACTTCCTGGTTACATGCGACATTTTTCTGAAATAAATTTGTTTCATTACCTGTCTTTCCCCACAAAATCATAAGATCATATGGAGGTTGCGGGAGCGTGGTGTTTAAGGGCTCAAATCGGGAGACTGGGTGGTCGTTAATAACAGGTTAAATTTGCTTGTTGGGGATGCAAATAGCTGGTCGCGGTCGCGTTTGACAGGTGGTCGCCCACGGGAGGCATTTAATTAAGGAAATCAGTCGGTGAATGGGTTTTACGGTCGCCGAAGACGGGTGGCCGCTCCATGGAGAGGTCGCACAAGTCAGGTTTCACTGTACATGTATTTAAAATTTTGGGTTCTTTACTGAATATTGTATTTAATATTTATCAATATCAAGTTTGAGTCAATAACTTATACCAGTAGCCTAAGGTCGATCTGTGACTATTAATATATATTTTTCAATTCATAATATATAATATTTATCATAATAATAATATTGGGAGATGTAGCTGGACACTAACAATTGTCAGGATGGCATAAAAACATTCATTTCTTTTAGCTTCAGTACACTAAAAGTGCATATATAATATGCTGTACAGGCAGAACAGTTTTGTCTCATCCACCTTGATGCTTTCTGACTTTAAAAAGCATGCCCCCCCTCTTGTAGTTCTGCACCTTGCTTCCATGAGTGCCTCAACTTAATGGCCAAGAAAATTATACTAGTAGCATGCCTGGCTGCATAGTGATAGGGATGCCCAAGTTTATAGTGGGGGTGAGACGTTTTGCCCAAATTTGTTTACATGATGGTTGTAACACATTTTTATGTTTACCCATACCATAGTATGGTAAACATAGTGTCGTTGCCCGGATTGACCACTTGTCGTTCGTCCGTCTGTCTGTCTGTCCGTAGACACTTTACGAGTAATGCGATAACTCAAACATTTTCTATCCGATTGAAACCAAATTTTGTATATGGGTTTCTCAGCCCAAAATACAGATCGAGTTCGAATTTGTTACAGAGTTATGGCCCTTTTTCAACTTAGAATTCACGCATTCTGCCATAACTCATACATTTTTTATCCGATCGGAACCAAATTCGGTATGCAAGTTTCACAGCCCAAAATACAGATCGAGTTCGAATATGGGTTTGATCTGATTAATTTTAAAGGAGTTATGGCCCTTTTTCGAGAGAAAAAATTGAATTTTTTTTTTTTTTAATTTATTTTTAACTTTTATAATAATAATATAAAAAATGTCATTGACATTGTCATTTGTTTTCATTTAGATATTGATGATTATGATAAAAGTTGATAAAAAGATTTCCAATGTGTCCCTTTAATTTTTTTAAATAATTAAAAAAAATAAAAAATTTAAGTTAAACAAATTTGAAAAACTAACACCATTATAACTCTGCCAAGGGTACCCCAAATCACCACACCAAATTTGATTAAATCGGTCCCAAATCTTGTGTTATGTACTGGTAAATCTGTTTGGAGCAACATTAAATCCAATTCACCAATTGCCTTTGGACTACTTAGCTATTGATAAGGCTATATTATTTTCTGATGTCTCTTATGCCAATGTGCAAATATGGTTATGGTATCTAATTTAAAATAAAGATTCAACAATAAACATCACATGATATTAACAGTAGACTTGGACATCTGTGCTGCAGAGTTATATCTTCGGATGGTCTGATATCATTATAATTGTTATTGGTTTAATAGAGAGGTCAGTGTTCAACATAAACAATTCCTGTGATATTTTGACAGCTCTGCTATATAATTGATATTAATGGGGCAGTGGCGAGGTTGCTTATCTGTATACTAGGACACATTATTATTGTAAACTTAAATTGGACTCTCTTAACCCAAGTATTCCATGTCCAGGTCACACCTACACATTTAACCCATGGGCTTGCTGGCTGTGGTGGTTTAGCATTACAGATCCTGTACCAGTGCATTCTCTTATATAAATGCCAGTGACCCATAAATTCCAATATTTTGTGTTATGTACATTTGTCTATAATAGTACATAACAGTATACTCTATAATTCAACACCAAAACTCATTTATCCGATCATATTAAATTTTTATCGCCAAGGGATGGGTTAACATCTGCCGATCGTGATCGGCCTCTCGTTTGTAGAATATAATTATACCTTATATTATATACACAAAAATGTAACAAAATGGATTCCAATTAACCTTATGTATAATTTCAGGCAGAAATGTTAAAAATTGCCACAATTTCCCCTTGAAATACCATTCAATTTGTCTGAATTTGACTGAAAATATCTCCAATTTGCCTGAAAATTAACCAAATTTGGAGCTTTCAAAACGTTTTGGGGAGCTGCAGCCCCCCCCCCCCCCCCCAGCCCGTACAGCTATGCCTGGCTGCAGTGATCAGAATTTCCACATGTTGCATTTATGATGAAGTAATATAGAAGCTACTAGTACCATGCAGCAACTTCAGGCATTTCATCAGTAATATCAAATTATTTTGTGCAGACAAAAGTTGCCTGTGGGTAGAAAAACTATCCCCATCAAATGTCGATCTGCTCATTTTGAATATGGATGGCTGGTAAAGCTTTAGAAATCATTACTTGCTTCCCCCAGGAAACTGCAAGAAAAAACAGCTTATTGAGCATATGAAATGTCAGGAATATCTTCAGGCACTCATCACCTCCTATGATTTCACGTTACATGATCAGGCACCATTATTAATCTCCGGCATTCTTTGAAACTTGAGATACAATATCATGTTTCCATTACTCTATTCAATAGGGTATGTGGGATAATGTGTACTAAGGTAAAGATCTATCATTCTCCACATGCCATAATTTCTTTTTTTGATGCCAACACCAGCAATATTAACATGTTTGATACTGGATTCTACCGTGCCATTTAAGAAATTTATGTTGCTTTGCTTGCATTCCATGGAGTATGGATGCAAGTTGGTCTGACATATGAATGTGTGGAATGCTTTCGCAATAAACTCAGCATCCAATCCTTATTTTTACACTCAAGTGGCAGATTAAAATACAGTAATGTCCTAAATAATCAACCCCTAAACCACAACAGAATAATGGGAAATTTTTCAGGATTTAGTCGGAAATATGGCTTGCTGCCATTCATCGGAAAGCTCTCGGTGAGAACTTTCCAATGAATGGCAACAAGCCATATTTCCGACTAAATTCTGAAAAGTTCCCATAATTCTGCTGTGGTTAAAGAGTCATATACTTCGGTCATTAAAATAGCATTTTGTGCATACTAGTATATGTTCAACTGCATTCTGGTAACGTGTTGCAAGTTTCATCCATACAATATGGAAATAAGTCTTGGGCCTGCTTGAGGCCTGCATGGCGAGATACAGTAATGCTCTAATTAATCGACTTCTTAACCACAGCAGAATAATGGGTAACTTTTCAGGATTTAGTCGGAAATATGGCTTGTTGCCATTCATCGGAAAGCTCTCGTTGAGTCGATTAATTAGAGCATTACTGTACACATGACGTCATATCAACCAACCAACTTATAAAAGTGTACAACGGAATGGTATATTCATCTGTTTTGAAGTTTGGTCACATATTAAAGCAGATGACAAGCAGAGAAACAGTTTGGATTCATTTGTATGGATACTCTGCTAATAAGTTCAACAAAGTGCCTTAGGTTGTTTGTAATTGGGCGAAATAGATTTGTGGTTCCAGAAGCACTTGCAAACTTAACGTACAAAATTACACAAACATTGTTTGATATTTTTGTGCTTGATAATTAATTAAGGGCAACATGTGGTTCTGTTCCCTTAGTATATATTAATATCGCCAAAAGAATCCACAAAATGTGGGTAAAATGTCCCTTGTGGCAGCCGTCTTATCAAGTCACCAAGGATTCATGTAGTTTGTGCTTCAGATGGTACTCTCTTGTTCTATAATATATCTTTCATCTTGTCTGATGAAAGCTTCCAGTCATGCTGTTTCCAGACCATAATAAATAGAAATCAGACAAGAGCATTAAGGACTTGTGGAATTATGTCTTTATGCTGAGCACAAAAAGACCAGTGATAGATTGTGAGATTTATGCGATTTTCATACTGTAGAATGTGCTTTGTCAATTAGATCTGTATAAAAAGGGAGATTACAGCAAGGTTTATGTCGTGAATGATGAATTGGCCAGATGGATTTATTCGTCATTCATGATGGTGAAGTTTAAATTGAGTCATGTGGGTCTTTTATGCAAATGTTAGGTCATTTATTACAGCTGTCTTGATACACATTCAACAGAAAATAGTGCAGGCTGACTGTTGCACAGGGAGGTTAGGCCAAAGCAGCTGCCCGTGTTTAACCCTTTTGAATCACTGCTGAAGGGGTTCACCCAACCAGTTCTGAAAACATTCATTTAAATGGTGCGTTGTTTTTTTTTGTAGGTGTGTTCTGATAATATGAGCAGACGACAGGCAGCAAGACATTCCAAATCATCCATAAAACATTCCAAATCATCCATTTGAATGCATTGTTAGATAATAAATACATATAATATTTAGATAACTTATTAGCTGGAGATCCCAACAAATGAATGAATGGGAATCAAGTAAACGCAGTCAGCGAGTAAATTTAAGGAATAATCATTATTTCCCTGATGTCCCTAAACATTGGTCACTGTCTTGTTCTATTATATTGCTGTTCCAGTGTCAATATTACTTTAGGCACTTTACTTAACTGTGGTATTTATAAAAGTGAAAATTTAGTTAACTCTTTGAGTGCCAGGTCCGATTTTTGTATCAACCCATATACCCTGTGCCAATGCATTCTCTTATAAATGCGAGTCGACCATAGGTCGCCTCGCATATATAAGAGAATGCATTGGCCTAACAATTTTTCATCATTTGTTATTATTTTTTACAATTTTAATAATTTTTTTAAAATCTAAAAAAAAAAAAAAGTTTTTTATTTTTTTAGGGCCGATTTTACAGACCGTAAATTAGGGCCGATGAGATCGGCCCCTGGCACTGAAAGGGTTAAAGTTGTTATAGTTCATTTCCATTGATTCATTAGTAGCGATGTTCAGCTATTGAGTATTTTGAGTTAACAAAATGAGGTTGTCTGTTGAGTCATAAACATTCCAACCAATGATTCCATAGGTTGTTTATTTGCCTGCAATCTGCTTGTGTAATCTGAACATCCCTACAAATGAAGAGTAGCACATTCAGTTGGAAGCTTTTATAATGGAACCCCAGAATCCATTCAGTAATTAAACAAGTTCACTTGTGGTTCACTTACATGTATTTACAAACACTTACATGCTTTTTCCATAGTGTTATGATATACCTGCACCCTGGGCCAATATTGTGTTCATAAACTATGCACCAGATTGACCCAATGTGTTTCATAGGTTTATGAACATATTGGGACCGGAGATTATCTGAAATAAACGATCTGTTGACTGCTTGAGTATTCATCACAGTTGGATTTGGCAATGTTCCAGAAATAAATTTGTTTTAGTCTATAATTTACAAAGTTATTCTGGGCTTTTCCAGATACACCTCACCAAAACTATTTCACCACCCAAAAACATGTATATTATAGTTTTTATACATATTTTAGTAGCATATGTAATATATATTATACTAGTATCCAATTATATAAATGAATTTTTTTTTCTGCTATACAATGTTTATACAGAGTATAACATAACCTATCCAAAATCAGGACTGATTATCTCAAATCGGGACCAATTATCAAGATTAATCTGAATTGAGGGACATTTCAATGTTCTATTCCGATGGATACATGGCCATTTCGACACACAATGAAGGTTTGTTCATGCTCACTGAAGCAAGCCCATTTGAAGCAATGAGTACTCATACTGAGTCCATACCTCCATAAATCTGATATATATATATACCGGTATGATCTGAAAAAAAATTGAAACAAAAAGAAAAAAACTTTTTTATTTACGATTGGTTGAATTGAGTCATAAACAAATAATGACAATGATATAAAAACAGTCCTAATTCGTAACATATTTTTTTACCACGATAATAATTCAATAAACTCTGCATGAAACCATTCAGGGTTCATACAGTTGCATAATTTTTCTTGTGGTCGAAATTCCATGATGACATTGATGTCAGTGTTCATTTCTCAACAGCTAGGTATTTCCCATTTGATTCATACGGTACTCTGTGAGCTCGTCACATTTACACCGTCATTTTATTACTCCCATTTGGGCCATATATGGTAACAGTAGTAGCAATCATCATACCTAAGCTGATTTACCTACAGTTTTGGTATTCCATATGGATTTCACCTTAGTTCTCAGATGAATGAAATAAAAGGCTTTTTACAGTAGTACATGTATATGATCTTGGTCCCATTGATTAGTTGTTGCTTAGCAGTGTCTAGGAACATAAAGTATTTATGTGGATCATGCAGATATCAGCAGGCGCACACACCACAAATCTTCCACGAGCAAGAGGCAGAATTGAACTTCCAGTAAAGAGCTGGATTTTTTTAGCCTATATGGTAGAGTAAAAATTAAAAAAAGTTGAAATTGTACTACCTTAACCTGTTGGCGAGTAGAACGACATATGTGTCGCCGTATGGTTTGCAAGTGGAACGATATAGATGTTGTTTCAGGAAGTGCCTTTTTTGTGTAGACATAATTTCAATTAATCATCTGATTTATAAATGAATTGTACAGGAGATATTTTTATTAATATAATGTCCCAATGTATAAATACAATAGATTATGATAGCGCACGTAAACAGACAATATACATAGATTAAAACAAATTATTGGACCCTTTTGACCCAAATTTGTTAATAATTATTATTATGATGTTGACATTAAACTCATGCATGACGTCATGTATATGACGATGACGTCATGTATATGACGTTATAAACTCTCCAAAGGGTTAAAGGTGCGGACAGTTGGATAAATATCCAGACTGGTCTTATTACTTTTAACTGAGTCTGACAACACTGGCATTCAAACTCATTTCCGATATGGAAGGGGAAACCCCATTTTGTGAAAACTCATTTATATTCATGAATCCCAATAAGGCAATGTTTATAATTGCGATTCACACATAGATCTACACACATGTGTCTGAGGTCAAGTAAACATAAAAGAGTAGTCACTCTTCCTCTAACCATTTTTCATGCAATAAAATCATTTTTCATGCAATAAAATGTGCTTTTCAAGGTTTGCTTATACATCAAGGATCCAAATAAGTGGTCTGACACAGACAGTTGTCAGACGCCAAACTCAAATTTGTATAGGTTGTCAGACTCTGCTTTGAAACTATCTGACATAATGTCAGGTTGAAATATTGACGTATTTTTAAGGAAAATATAACTGGTAATGTGATATTTTGCTAAATATATTGATATAGTGTGCTGTTAAATGAAATTTATTCTATTGGAGAGTAGTTTTTAATTATTTGTTTTGCCAAAATCTCGGTTTTTCAGATGTATAACTTATTAGAGCAATTGAAGATTTCTATAACCTTAGAATTGAGCATGAAATTGGCAAGCATGTTTGAATGTTGTGGCCAATGGTGGGATGATTTGCATTATTTATAGTAAAAATGTAACATTTGTGAAGAGGAACATAATTGGGAGATAATATATCATTATCAGTTCATTTGGCATTATTTTGAGTGATATTAAAGACATGTCAGGCCTCATTTTGAAATGTCAGACCATGTCGGTTTGGTGCCTGACAAAATGTCAGACAGTCAAATAAAAATTATTTTAAGGCTTGCTATACATGCAGAATACAAGTTTTGCCATTCAGATGCTATATAATAAAGAACAAGGCAATGAAGATATAGCGATAGGCACACTGTAATAAATATTATTGAGCTGTACTACAGACATGTTGCATCATTACCTTATTTAGAATTCGCATGTGACAATTTACTATACGATTACTCTAATTTGCCAAACTTTCAAATTTAATAAATTTAGCTTTCACAATGATTTAAAGATGCATAATCCAAATTAACGCTCGCAAATTACTATTTCCTTGGCTTCGGAGGTAAACATATTTGATTCAAGTCAAGGAACCCACCTATCAAAGTTCTGAGTGATCAGATATCGATTTTTGAAATCTATTTATTTTCACCACCAATAATTTTTTAGTGACCCAGTAAAAGTCAACAAGAAGACAGTCTCGGACCAAATTGCGGATGAAGATGGATAACTCTAAAATCAAGTGGCTTTTTTGTGTCAGATATTTGACAAATCGGCAATTTTTTTTTGAACAAAATGTTGATAAATAACATGTTTTGGGCAATTTTATACTATAGTTGACTGGTTAGCATTATTTTGGGGCAATTAATCGATTCTGATAACTGAAGCGGTATTTCAGAATTTTTTGTTGTTGTTGGAATCTGATGATATGGGGACCATCGAATCAGATTGAGTACCTTTAAAGTTCTCTTTCTGTTGATATTTTCCATTCTGAAAGTAGTGCCCCCCCCTCTTGCCCTTAGTCACTTCAACGCCCCTAAATCAAATAAGCCTACTATTCGATCATCTTTCTGATATTCATGGTTTGAAACCTATTGGCTAATTTGACCTAGAATTCAAATTTAGCATTGTAAATTACAGGCTATGTTGTAAGTCTGGAATATCCGCCTGCTATAGAAAAGCTCCAATGATTTGTGGCCTATTGAGCAGCTCGTGTTATCCAGTTAGATAGAATCGAGCATTGATCCGCTTCCTCGAGCCTATATTTACTCTCCTAATTAAACTTTGATTGAACGTTGCTATCCGGCTTTCTGATGATCAGTGTCTGATCAGCACTTTCACCTATCTATACAACATGTAGAGTATAATCTATATATATATGGTATATATAAAAGAGTTGGTTCTGTCTGTTCGGAGTTTTTTCCCAGACCTTTGGACCGATTTCAACCACATTTGGTGTGGTGACTCGGGTAATGTTATAACGGCGATAGGTTTTTCAAAATTTTAATTAAAAAAAATGTTATTAAAAATAAAAAAAAACAAACAAATATCTGTTATGTTGAATCCAACAAAAAACAAACAAAATTATTTATTTTTTAAATAAAAATGTTCAACCATCTAAAATGTATGCACACAGGGGTCACATATTTCCTTGGGCAAGGGCCACAGGCCCCTCAGATGCAGAATAAAGGCTTCTGAAGGGAGACTAGCTGTTTCAGCTAGTGTATGTATAGAATCAGTCAATCGATTTATTCATGTACATGTTTCACAAAAGTTGTTTTTCAGACTTTTATGTTATTTCGAATGAACCCAAATCGAGGCAACAACAACATTTCTTCGAAATATGCTTCAGTTATCAGAATCGATTTATTACTACAAAATAATGCTAACCACTGTCAACAATAAAATTTACCAAAACGTGCTATTTATCAACATTTTGTTCAACAAAATATGGCCGTATTATCACTTGAGTATCACACAATTTGGCTGTATTGACACTTGAATTTAGAGTTATCCATCTTCATCTGCAATTTTGTCCGAGATGTCTGTTTGACGGCATTTAAATTATTGCACATCTCGAGAATAACAGACTTCAAAAATTGATATCTGATCACTCTGAGCTTTAATGGGTGCATGGGTTCCTCGACTCAAATCAAATATTTTTTACCCCCGAAGCCAAAGAAATAGTAATTTTGGAGCGTTAATTCAGATAATGCATCTTTAAGGGTGTTTACCAGTTCAATAAAAACTCCAATGTCATACTTAAATGACAATTCAAACAACTGTATTAAACCAATACATGTAGTTTGTCATATAATATTTGCTGACTTCTGTCGATCAAGTTCTCAATCAAAGATCTCTTTGCACCAAGTCAAGCTGGTGTGAATTAATCTATCATGATAATCAGAAGACAAAGCAAATCATGGGGGATTATTCTGTTGTGTACCTAGTCACCCACTATTGAAAACACTATTCTAGTGATCTGTATAAAGGTACGCATACAAGGTATAATTATAACCTTACCCTCTTTAGTTGTGAATGGGATCCAATTCATTGGAATTACCCAGCACCAATCAATGATGCTTTTGACCGAATATAGCTCATTAGTAGGCACTAAATAATTGGTCGGAAAGGGTCCTTGTTATAGTCTCAATTTAAGTTATTGATGTACACACTTCTATTCTACCACCCCTATTTACATGCTGGCTTGGACTTTGACTCTTATGTTGACTTGGCGAATGTGACAATTTTCAAGAGTATAGCACTAGTCCACAGAAAAGCTATAGAGCTGTATACATGTATGTCATCATCCAGGAAGTAATTTCTAAAACATTACCTTCGTGTATGTCTTCAAATAAATTAGTCTGCCATCAGTGCTGCCATAGTAATTGGCAGGCTGAAATATACAGTCATGCCTAAAACACTGAGAGCTTTCCGATGAATGGCAACAAGCCATATTTCCGACTAAATCCTGAAAAATTACCCATAATTCTGCTGTGGTTAAGGAGTCAATTATTTAGGGCATTAATGTAGAAAAGCACATTAGGCAAGAGCAATTTAATAGCCTGGTTTATAAACCCCCTCCTACAACTTTAATTGTCCTCAATATTGTAAAAAAAAATATAACTTGTTTATAAGTTTGGTTTATGTTCACGCTGATTAAAGTATGAAGCATTGTGGTCACAGTGGTTAAAGACATATTATGGACTTGTTTGGGTGTGTGAAACTGGTAAGTTAGTATTCAGGCGCTATGCCAACTGGAATAATGTAGCATTCTATTAACATCGCCGAAAATCTCAAGCAAATCGGCCATCCCAGTCCATAGATAACATCGTCCAAACTACACTCAATTGTAATTATTTAATTCTCGATTCGGGACTCAACTATCGGAGATAAACCAACATCGCTATCGAGAGTCAGTGCATTTAATTACTATATAATAACGACAAGGTGTGTTGTCAATTTGGATATAATATTTGAAAAAATAAGAACCTTTAACAAGATTATTTATTCTCCATTTCTATTTGATCACCATACCCAAGTGTTTCACATCACTTTAAGAAAATCTTTTACGGCAAAGTCTCTTTTTGCTTTCACCTTCTTTTCCATTATTTTATACACTTTAATATATTTTAATAATTTGAGTTAAACTCATTCTATTAATAAATGTTGTGAAATTCATGGAAAATTCTGCTTTTTGTCAATTGTTATGGTGGTGATACATATTTTAATTTTTTTCTATCCTGCATTAACTTTTTTTCAACCTAAATGTTCTTAAACCAGGCTATTTTATTGTTGTGGCCTATATGTTCAACTGAAACTCTATCATTGTCGGCCAATGGACAACCTTCAATAGGGCATGTTCTTTTATCAATTGATGTAAATACATGCAGCGTTTATACAGGCATCAGTTGACGGAAAGGGGTGTGGGAGCCCCTGCATGATTCCCTGCACCAACATCCAAGGATAAATCAACATTCATTGTTATTATAGAACTTCATATTCTAACTTGCGATATAATGAATAATGGCTGTGGGAGGGAGGGGTGGGTGGATGATGGGGTATTACATCCTGAATCACATTAAACTAATCAATTCACTGCATTTGTGGATTGAGGGCATGACCCTAATTGCATTTATATATCCATTGTCCGGCCCCTCTTTAAGCCCTCCATACTAATACTGAATCACCCCTGCTGGTTACTTGGTTTACTTGGTGACAACCAGACAATACAATATGCACCCTTTAGCTCTATTAGGACATCAATCATTTGAGCACATCAATAAATGTGTTCGTAGGTGCATCAGGCAAAAAGTCACAAGTGCATTCCAATTTATCGTGCAAATAACACTGCCAGTTTTCTGTGTGAGGCTGATGCTATTCAATAATATGACCATAGGAAATGCCAATATTAGCTGAACAATTAGGGCAAGTCAGGTCGAGAATTCCATTGGGAATTTATTTATCATCAGGGGGCAGTGGCCCTGCTATATTGACATGAAATATATTTAGAGAATGAAGATAAACAGATGATTAAAGATAAGGTCTGTCCAGGGATTTTTATATCCATTTTTGGGAAAGGTTCCCGACCCTTTTCATTCCAGGACTATTTCCATTGGGAAAATTTCCACCTTAGACAGCCTTAGAGCCTTATAATCGGGGAAAATATAGAGAAAATTGGAACAAGCCAGTTCATTATGAAACTCTGTGTACAGTAATCAAACTGTTCAATGTATTTCATGGATGGTTTATTCCTATGTTGGGCAAATGAAGCGAGAGGGCTTGGACATCATTATAAAATGAATGGGAAGTCCCATATTTTTGTTCAGAAAACAAGGAATTTCTGTGATTTCGGAATTTCGAGGTTTGAAATTTTGGAATAAAACTTCATTTCTTTTTGGGAATGGGGTCTATTTTCGCGATTCAAAATTGATTGTCTAATTCAAATTGAATTGTCTGCACAATACAATCACACACATACTGACCAGTGTTGCAAATTATCTGTAAATAGACTGCACAATCTCTGTAATAATGACTGGAGAATTGCATGTCACAAGGGAATTAGATCCACAATTCATTCGGCAAACCTCGCCATCCTCCATTCCATATACATGTACTTACAGTCATGCTCTAATTAATCGATTCCTTAACCACAGCAGAATTATGGGTAACTTTTCAGGATTTAGTCGGAAGCTTTCCGATGAATGGCAACAAGCCATATTTCCGACTAAATCCTGAAAAGTTACCCATAATTCTGCTGTGGTTAAGAAGTCGATTACTTAGAGCATTACTGTACTTAGTAACTAGAGACTGATGAAGTTTGCTTAATGTGAAAGTTCACTTTCCCAAACCCCAACCCCCTGTTAACATGTCCCTGGTTCTTACTGCCATAGTTATTAATTTAAAAGAGATGGCAATTAGAAGTAATATAAGGACACATATAGCCCTTGGGTAAACTGTGACAGTTGGAACTTGTTAACTGTATAAATATATGGTAATACAGAGAATAGTGGGTCATGGAAACACCCCTGGGTAATCGTTGAATAATTTATCGACAGTGTGCCCATCATTGTTGACGCTTCCTGTGATTAGCATAAGAAAAAGAAATGGAAGAAATTTTGTTATTTATTCATTGTTCAATTGGTTTATTTTTTTCTATGTTGAGATCAATGACTTTCAATGCCTGGAGTTCAGCTTATAGGATTGTCAGGGATGTTGTGCGTGCTTGAGGTGTGACCTTTGTGAATAGAATATGTGTCATACATCTTTATTCAGAATCATATATGGCAAATAATGCATACTAAATAATACGATTCTTTCTAATGTAACAGCAATTCAATAACCTTATTTTACCAAGCCATCTGACAACTTTATTCCCATATCGTAAAAAAAATTGAATTTTTTATTGATTACAGTAAATGCCCTTTAGTATATATATGACCCTTCAACAACAGCAGAATTATGGGAAATTTTCCAGGATTTAGTCGGAAATATGGTTTGCTGCCATTCATCGGAAAGCTCTCATTGAGAGCTTTCCAATGAATGGCAACAAGCCATATTTCCGACTAAATCCTGAAAAATTTCCCATAATTCTCCTCTGGTTTAGGGGTCGATTATTTAGGACATTACTGTACAAGCTCACAATAAACTTTATACTAACGTTGACTAAAAATGAAGAATGTGGTGAAGAAAATAGCCAGAGCTTCCGCTAGAGGGGCAATGGGTCCCATTTAGGGGCCCCTTTTCCCCTATCCCAAATTTCCCCTCCAACATATTCCGTTAGTAACTTGATCCACAGATCAATGCCCACATTACCTGTGTACATTATCTTCCACTAAATAAGACCCATGTAATGATATAAACAAAAATAACTTTATTCACCAGCGATAAACTGCACTAGTGAACAATTTGAGGAAATATTATTCAGGGCTATACAATGGACAATTTATTCCTTTCCGTACTGAACATTTCCCATCAATGAAAATGAATACTTCAATACTTATATTATATTTTGAATGACTGTCCTCCAATAAAAAAAAGAATGAAATCTCCAGAGGGTGAATTTAGTGATGCTATCCTGCATAGCAGGCTAGCATCACCAAATTCACCCTCTGAGCACCTCATTCTGCTTAGGCCTCGTCTTCTGGGAAATATCTATAGTCTCAAATTTACATTGTTTTTAATTACTTTTTCCCTTCTGGGCAGTTTCTATGTCCCCTAATTTGCAGAAGATAAAATGCATAATTGTCACTAAATTCACCCTCTGGGGACCTCATTCTGCAAATGACAGACATTATTTGCAGACTTGATAAGACGCGTAGCACTTAAAGCCATCCAGTGACAAAGCAGGTTTAAATCTCAATAATGCAGATTTGTGATACATGCAAAGAGAAGATAACATAATTCATGTATCTGGGCAAGTTTGTCAGTTGCTTCCCGGTATTGGTGAATTCTATCGAGAATTCCTGGAGAAATAAACTATCTGCGTCATCTTTCCTCCAGCAGTAAAACTGACATCATGATGAGGCCCAACAGCTGAAACTGCAATAAATCCCAATAAACCAATCAATGTTTTAATATTGATTGATTATCCCTTTCTTTCCTAAATGGATTCTCCCATTGAGTTATAAAAGTATATATTGGAAAGATCTATTATTCACCTTTAGGAATGATCAGGAAATATAGTCAGACGACATATGATAGAAAGTGCAGAAGGAATCCTAATCATTTGTGGGAAATGTTCAGAAAATAAGTTCAACAAATGACATTTCCTAAGGGATAATTACTCATCAATGAGTATTTAGTAAAAAAAATGGCTAATGTCATGTACAATAAATGCCCTAAGTAATCGACTCCTTAAACACAGCAGAATTATGGGTAACTTTTCAGGATTTAGTCGGAAATATGGCTTGTTGCCATTCATCGGAAAGCTCTTGGGGAGGGCTTTCTGATGAATGGCAACAAGCCATATTTCCGACTAAATCCTGAAAAGTTACCCATAATTCTGCTGTGTTTAAGGAGTCGATTACTTAGGGCATTACTGTACATGTGAAGAATAGTCTGTCTATATAACTAACAAGGCTTCCTATGTGCCTCATCTCAATATGATCAAACAATGACGATAGTTTCCGATAAAACATATGTTCACGTCTCCGTTTGTGCTTTACAAACATTACAAACATTACAAACAATGAGAGAATTAAAGCTACTGTTTGTCTTTTGAATCAGAGATATGAAGTTGTGGTGTAAATTGATCACTTTTAGAATCATTATAATGAATAGAACACACATAATGCTATAATTTGAAGTAAACTTTATATTTGTAATGCCATCTCTCCATTGAGTAAATCACATTCTTTGATAGTAAAAGTTGCAATACATATATGCTTTTATGAACAATCAAACAACAACTGATGCAGAGTATGTCGATTTCCAATAAGAAATACTGTGAATTGTCTGCAAAAAATAAAAATCAATAGGGAAAAATGAACCCATATATTTTCGTCCATTAAATTGACATAATCTATAAAATTTAACAGTAGGAGATGAAGTTGAATAATACTTAACTGATATGAAGCGTGTGTGAGAATGCATTGTTCGGTCATAGAATTGTTGTCGATTAGAATCGTCAGAGGGCATAGGACAGCTATTTCATGCTGTGATGCCTGTAAATGGTCATAATTGTGGTGTCTTTGTTATATGCTTAAGGGTTGGAAACTCACACTGCTGTCTATCAGTTGTTCAATGGCACGTAATTGAGGGTCATTTTGCATGTTTTCCAGTGGTCTCGCATACATGAATGCTTGTCTTAACAGTCCATAATTATATATCTTGTACTGCTTTATCCTCGTCATAGACTGATGCATATTCCGAGAGTGTGACCAATGCAGCTATTGTTGGCCGAATTTCATATCAGCCTTAGCATGAATCATGAGAATCAATTAAGAAATGAATGTAGTAGGACTGTGTTTTATTGAAAAATATAGCATTATGGCCATTGTGTTCATGGGTCACACCAAATGTACACCAACAGTCATAATGCCGGTTTACAGGCAAACTACATTATATTCATTCTTTATATTTATAAAGCATTTTACTCATTTTTCCCTATAAAATCAACTTAAAAAACGATAGTGACAATTCACCTGAAGAGCTTAACTCAAGCAAAATCAGTTACTCTATATCTTAAAACAAAAAGTATTGGTACACCAATACTAATTACATAAGTTGTCATACCTCAGAAACATAGTCGGACTACAATCTGACACAGATGAACCTAACACAAATACGGAGTTTGGGATTGTCAAAAAAATTACGACTAACCAATCCCGCCAAGAAACACAACACATATGCAGGTCAATATCGCCCCACACAAATTACCTTTATACAGGGCCAACAGAAATGAAGGAGATTAATGATCTTGTGCCAATGCATTCTCTTATATATGAGCTAGTTTCTCCCATAGGGAGTCTTGCTTATATACATGTAAGAGAATGCACAGGCTTACAAGGTCAAGGTAAATATTGTTTGGCCAATGTATTCTCTTACATGTTTATATGCGAGGCTCCCCATGAGAAATTCGCACAGGGTTTTCAGAAGAAAAAAAGTTCCAGTCATGGAAGGGTGAAATGTTTATTGACAGTTTATTTCTCACTTGCAGTGTCAAATTGTACCTATGGAGACCTGAGAGGAGAACAGTACATGGGGAGTGTTAACCACCATTTCCAGCAGACATGCATGAACTGGGCAGATCCAATAGTGCAGCAACAGGGTTACAACTACACTGCAGAAAACTTCCCTGATAAAGTCATCCCAAAAAACTACTGCCGCAATCCCAAAAAAAGATCTGGACAAAGTACGACCTCCCCCTGGTGCTACATCAAAGAGCGAGAGGAAAATGGGTTTACCAGCATCAAATTCCAATCTTGCAACATAAGGGAGTGTGGTAAGTCTTTTTTTTTAAACCTATATAATAAATCAACATATGATGTTTGATAATTTGTTTCAACAATTTGATTCACCTTTATAATATGCAACAGAAATGTAATAGCCTGGTTTACGAACCCATCCTACAACTTTTTCCCCATCTTGTGAAAAAAAAATTTAACTTGTTATCTCTTGGTGTATGACCATTTGACTATAATATGAAGCATGTGGTGTACTAAATAGTTGATTGCAGTCTTCTTCTTTTTTTTTGGCTTTCTCCCCCCCCCCCCATTCTTCAAACTATTTATGGGAAGATATATCTCAGCTTTGTTCCATAAATGACTAAAACATAACCTCATGTATAGTTCCACTGTTCAGTCTGTTGTTTGGGAAGTGATATTTTTATTATTATTTTCCCCATCCTGCATTAACTTTTTAGCACCCAAATGTTCGTAAACCAGGCTATAACCCTTTCATGTGGAGCTTCCTCAAATTTTGCGAAAACCCTGCGCCAATGCATTGGCCTAACAATATTTACCTTGATCTTGTAAGCCAGTTCATTCTCTTATATATGCGAGGCTCCCTATATACTGGCACAGGATCTTTAATGTTGCACCCACACAGCTCCCGTCATGAAAGGGCATTGGTTAAACCTTATTAGAAAAAGCCTCAAATAAGTAATTTTGACATACGACTTTTATATCAGGGCTTTGTTGAACTAATATGATAGTAACGTATACTCTAAATAATCAAAATTTGTGTTTGAGAAAAAAATGGTGATACTTTAGGTTACCAACAATTTCCACACTGTGCATGAATTCAAGGAAGCAATAAAACTGCACTGGTTCAGTATTAAAAATTATGTGCCAGTGCATGTCCTTATATATGCCAGTCTCCCATAGGGAGCCTCGCATATATAAGAGACTGTACTGGCTTACAAGGACAAGGTAAATATTGTTAGACCAATGGGAAGCTCCCCAATGGGAGACTCACATATATAAGAGAATGCATTGGCACAGGGTTTTCATAGCAAAATTTCAGGAAGTTCCAGTCATGGAAGGGTTAATGATCTCATTGTACTGAAGTACCTGCACAAGATTAATGAATTCTGTGAACATCAGTAGAATATTTCATGTTTCTCAAGTGTATTTGGGGGATACTAATACAAAAAAATGTCCTCAAAACTAGTTTCATTAAAAATTCTATTCTTTTTAAGAGTTATCCAAAAAGAGAAGAAAAAAACATTTTTAACACAATGTATTTATTCACTACCATTTACTCCAGACAATTACTGACAGAAAACCAAGAGATGGTTGTCTTGTGTGGCCATCATCAGCTTAAATTAGTGTGCAGAATGTCCAATTTTCTGAGCAGTTACACCATGAATTGATGTGTTGAATAATAAAGTCTGTAGCTTGCCTAACATATCAGAAGCTCGTTCTCATGGGATATATGGACCAATCATTGATCTATTGTTTTATCATCAAGTCTGACAGTTAGTAATAAACTTATCTTCATATCCATATTGATAAGAGCTTAAGTTCTCCATGGGCCATTAGCTGTTCCTATAAACATCACATCCATGCAGCCTGTATATTTTAGGTAGTACAATGTTAAAGTGATGTGAAACACTCTTCTAAGGTGCTCAGAACAAATGGTAAAGAATCATGCTCAATAAGATATTTTATTGTAAACTTGATATACAGCTAGGCTGAAAACAGTGTCATTCTTACAAGCAAATTACATGCAGTGATCATTTGCCGTAATGTTAATGCCCAATAATTTTTTGTCCCAAATAAAGCAGAATAAAGTAGTAAATATTTACATGTGTGTGTATAGTTCAAACGTTGTGTTCTTTGCAATGGTTCTGTTGAAGTGGTTGGAATTTTTAATAATCTCGACAATTGCTACATTCTTCTAGTGGAGATAGTAGATGCTAAACTGATAGGTTTTATTCACTGAAATAATCCATAATATTTCTTTAAAGATGTTCTCAAGGCTCCAGCCCATTTTTAGCTCAACTTACTTTTGTAAGTTTGAGCTATTGCCATGGTTTGGCGTCCATCGTCCGTGTGTCCGTGTGTCCGTGTGTCCGTGTGTCCGTCAACAATTTCCTTTGGCGCGGGCTACAGGTTGTACCTTTGGTCTGATCTTCATGAAATTTGTCATGAATGTTGACATTGACATGTAGATGGGAACGAGTCATTTTGGGGTCATTCGGCCAAAAAACATGGCCGCTGGCAGCCATCTTGGATTTCAAGATTCAATCCATTGGCGCGGCCTACAGGTCGTACTGTTCATCTGATCATCATGAAATTTGTCATTGATGTTCATATTGACATGTAGATGGGAACGAGTGATTTTGGGGTCGTTCGGCCAAAAAACATGGCTGCCAGCAGCCATCTTGGATTTTACTCTTTGCATGACTAAATCCTTTGGCGCGGGCTACAGGTCGTTGTTTTGGTCGGAAGTTTATGAAATTTGTCATGGATGTTAACACTGTCATGTAGATGGGAACGAGTGATTTTGGAGTTGTTCGGCCAAAAAACATGGCCGCCAGCAGCCATCTTGGATTTTACTCTTTGCATGACTAAATCCTTTGGCGCGGGCTACAGGTTGTACCTTTGGTCTAATCTTTATGAAATTTGTCATGAATGTTGACATTGACATGTAGATGGGAACGAATCATTGTGGGGTCATTCGGCCAAAAAACATAGCCGCTGGCGGCCATCTTAGATTTCAAAATTCAATCCATTGGAGCGGGCTACAGGTCGTACTGTTCGTCTGATCATCATGAAATTTGTCATGGATGTTAATATTGACATGTAGATGGGAACGAGTCATTTTGGGGTTGTTCGGCCAATAAACATGGCCGCCAGCAGCCATCTTGGATTTTACTCTTTGCATGACTAAATCCTTTGGCGCGGGCTACAGGTCGTAGCTTCAATCGGAACATCATGAAATTTGTCATGGATGTTAACAATGACATGTAGATGGGAACGAGGGATTTTGGGGTCGTTCGGGCGAAAAACATGGCCGCCAGCAGCTATCTTGGATTTTACTCTTTGCATGACTAAATTCTTTGGCCCGGGCTACAGGTCGTACCTTTGGTCTGATCTTTATGAAATTTGTCATGAATGTTGACATTGACATGTAGATGGGAACAAGTCATTTTGGGGTCATTCGGCCAAAAAACATGGCCGCTGGCAGCCATCTTGGATTTCAAGATTCAATCCATTGGCGCGGGCTACAGATCGTACTGTTCCCCTGATCATCATGAAATTTGTCATTGATGTTAATAATGACATGTAGATGGGAACGAGTGATTTTGGTGTCGTTCGGCCAAAAAACATGGCCGCCAGCAGCCATCTTGGATTTTACTCTTTGCATGACTAAATCCTTTGGCGCGGGCTACAGGTTGTACCTTTGGTCTAATCTTTATGAAATTTGTCATGAATGTTGACATTGACATGTAGATGGGAACGAATCATTGTGGGGTCATTCGGCCAAAAAACATGGCCGCTGGCGGCCATCTTAGATTTCAAAATTCAATCCATTGGCGCGGGCTACAGGTCGTACTGTTCGTCTGATCATCATGAAATTTGTCATGGATGTTAATATTGACATGTAGATGGGAACGAGTCATTTTGGGGTTGTTCGGCCAATAAACATGGCCGCCAGCAGCCATATTGGATTTTACTCTTTGCATGACTAAATCCTTTGGCGCGGGCTACAGGTCGTAGCTTCGATCGGAACATCATGAAATTTGTCATGGATGTTAACAATGACATGTAGATGGGAACGAGGGATTTTGGGGTCGTTCGGCCGAATAACATGGCCGCCAGCAGCCATCTTGGATTTTACTCTTTGCATGACTAAATCCTTTGGCCCGGGCTACAGGTCGTACCTTTGGTCTGATCTTTATGAAATTTGTCATGAATGTTGACATTGACATGTAGATGGGAACGAGTCATTTTGGGGTCATTCGGCCAAAAAACATGGCCGCTGGCAGCCATCTTGGATTTCAAGATTCAATCCATTGGCGCGGGCTACAGATCGTACTGTTCCCCTGATCATCATGAAATTTGTCATTGATGTTAATAATGACATGTAGATGGGAACGAGTGATTTTGGTGTCGTTCGGCCAAAAAACATGGCCGCCAGCAGCCATCTTGGATTTTACTCTTTGCATGACTAAATCCTTTGGTGTGGGCTACAGGTCGTAGCTTTGGTCAGATGGTCATGAAATTTGTCATGAATTATAACAATGACATGTAGATGGGAACGAGTCGTTTTGGGGTCATTCGGTCAAAAAACATGGCCACCAGCATTTTACTCTTTGCATGACTAAATCCTTTGGCGTGGGCTACAGGTCATACCTTTGGTCTGATCTTTATTAAATTTGTCATAGATGTTAACACTGAAATGTAGATGGGAACGAGTTGTACCTTTGGTCTAATCTTTATGAAATTTGTCATGAATGTTGACATTGACATGTAGATGGGAACGAATCATTGTGGGGTCATTCGGCCAAATAACATGGCTGCCAGCGGCCATCTTGGATTTCAAAATTCAATCCTTTGGCGCGGTCTACAGGTCGTACTGTTCGTCTGATCATTATGAAATTTGTAGGTCGTAGCTTTGGTCAGATCTTCATAAAATTTGTCATGGATGTTAACAATTATACGTAGATGGGAACGAGTCCTTTTGGGGTCAATTGGTCAAAAAAATGGCCACCAGCAGCCATCTTGTATCTTACTCTTTGCATCACTAAATCCCCTACCTAAGTTGAGCTACAGTGTCATTGACACTTTCATTTAGCTCAACTTACTTTGTAAGTTTGAGCTATTGCCATGGGTTGGCGTCCGTCATCCGTATGTCTGTGTGTCCGTCAACAATTTCCTTTGGCGCGGGCTACAGGTCGTACCTTTGGTCTGATCTTTATGAAATTTGTCAAGAATGTTGACATTGACATGTAGATGGGAACGAGTCATTTTGGGGTCGTTCGGCCAAAAAACACGGCCGCCAGCAGCCATTTTATATTTTACTCTTTGCATGACAAAATCCTTTGGCGCGGGCTACAGGTCGTAGCTTTGGTCGGATCTTCATGAAATTTGTGATGGATGTTAACAATGACATGTAGATGGGAACGAGTCCTTTTGGGGTCATTCGGCCAAAAAACATGGCCGCCATCTTAGATTTTACTCTTTGCATGACTAAATCCTTTGGCACAGGCTACAGGTCGTACCTTTGGTCAGATCATTATGAGATCTGTCATGGCTGTTGACATTGACATGTAGATGGGAACGAGTCATTTTGGGGTCATTCGGCCAAAAAACATGGCCGCTGGCGGACATCTTGGATTTCAAAATTAAATCCATTGGCGCGGGCTACAGGTCGTACTATTCGTCTGAGTCATTTTGGGGTCGTTCGGCCAAAAAACATGGCTGCCAGCAGCCATCTTGGATTTTACTCTTTGCATAACTAATCCTTTGGCGCGGACTACAGGTCGTAGCTTTGGTCAGATCTTCATGTCATGGATGTTAACAATGACATGTAGATTGGAACGAGTCATTTTGGGTTCATTCGGCCAAAAAACATGGATGTTAACAATGACATGTAGATGGGAACGAGGGATTTTGGGGTCGTTCGGGCGAAAAACATGGCCGCCAGCAGCTATCTTGGATTTTACTCTTTGCATGACTAAATCCTTTGGCCCGGGCTACAGGTCGTACCTTTGGTCTGATCTTTATGAAATTTGTCATGAATGTTGACATTGACATGTAGATGGGAACAAGTCATTTTGGGGTCATTCGGCCAAAAAACATGGCCGCTGGCAGCCATCTTGGATTTCAAGATTCAATCCATTGGCGCGGGCTACAGATCGTACTGTTCCCCTGATCATCATGAAATTTGTCATTGATGTTAATAATGACATGTAGATGGGAACGAGTGATTTTGGTGTCGTTCGGCCAAAAAACATGGCCGCCAGCAGCCATCTTGGATTTTACTCTTTGCATGACTAAATCCTTTGGCGCGGGCTACAGGTTGTACCTTTGGTCTAATCTTTATGAAATTTGTCATGAATGTTGACATTGACATGTAGATGGGAACGAATCATTGTGGGGTCATTCTGCCAAAAAACATGGCCGCTGGCGGCCATCATAGATTTCAAAATTCAATCCATTGGCGCGGGCTACAGGTCGTACTGTTCGTCTTATCATCATGAAATTTGTCATGGATGTTAATATTGACATGTAGATGGGAACGAGTCATTTTGGGGTTGTTCGGCCAATAAACATGGCCGCCAGCAGCCATCTTGGATTTTACTCTTTGCATGACTAAATCCTTTGGCGCGGGCTACAGGTCGTAGCTTCGATCGGAACATCATGAAATTTGTCATGGATGTTAACAATGACATGTAGATGGGAACGAGGGATTTTGGGGTCGTTCGGCCGAAAAACATGGCCGCCAGCAGCTATCTTGGATTTTACTCTTTGCATGACTAAATCCTTTGGCCCGGGCTACAGGTCGTACCTTTGGTCTGATCTTTATGAAATTTGTCATGAATGTTGACATTGACATGTAGATGGGAACGAGTCATTTTGGGGTCATTCGGCCAAAAAACATGGCCGCTGGCAGCCATCTTGGATTTCAAGATTCAATCCATTGGCGCGGGCTACAGATCGTACTGTTCCCCTGATCATCATGAAATTTGTCATTGATGTTAATAATGACATGTAGATGGGAACGAGTGATTTTGGTGTCGTTCGGCCAAAAAACATGGCCGCCAGCAGCCATCTTGGATTTTACTCTTTGCATGACTAAATCCTTTGGTGTGGGCTACAGGTCGTAGCTTTGGTCAGATGGTCATGAAATTTGTCATGAATTATAACAATGACATGTAGATGGGAACGAGTCGTTTTGGGGTCATTCGGTCAAAAAACATGGCCACCAGCATTTTACTCTTTGCATGACTAAATCCTTTGGCGTGGGCTACAGGTCATACCTTTGGTCTGATCTTTATTAAATTTGTCATAGATGTTAACACTGAAATGTAGATGGGAACGAGTTGTACCTTTGGTCTAATCTTTATGAAATTTGTCATGAATGTTGACATTGACATGTAGATGGGAACGAATCATTGTGGGGTCATTCGGCCAAATAACATGGCTGCCAGCGGCCATCTTGGATTTCAAAATTCAATCCATTGGCGCGGTCTACAGGTCGTACTGTTCGTCTGATCATTATGAAATTTGTAGGTCGTAGCTTTGGTCAGATCTTCATAAAATTTGTCATGGATGTTAACAATTATACGTAGATGGGAACGAGTCCTTTTGGGGTCAATTGGTCAAAAAAATGGCCACCAGCAGCCATCTTGTATCTTACTCTTTGCATCACTAAATCCCCTACCTAAGTTGAGCTACAGTGTCATTGACACTTTCATTTAGCTCAACTTACTTTGTAAGTTTGAGCTATTGCCATGGGTTGGCGTCCGTCATCCGTATGTCTGTGTGTCCGTCAACAATTTCCTTTGGCGCGGGCTACAGGTCGTACCTTTGGTCTGATCTTTATGAAATTTGTCAAGAATGTTGACATTGACATGTAGATGGGAACGAGTCATTTTGGGGTCGTTCGGCCAAAAAACACGGCCGCCAGCAGCCATTTTATATTTTACTCTTTGCATGACAAAATCCTTTGGCGCGGGCTACAGGTCGTAGCTTTGGTCGGATCTTCATGAAATTTGTGATGGATGTTAACAATGACATGTAGATGGGAACGAGTCCTTTTGGGGTCATTCGGCCAAAAAACATGGCCGCCATCTTAGATTTTACTCTTTGCATGACTAAATCCTTTGGCACAGGCTACAGGTCGTACCTTTGGTCAGATCATTATGAGATCTGTCATGGCTGTTGACATTGACATGTAGATGGGAACGAGTCATTTTGGGGTCATTCGGCCAAAAAACATGGCCGCTGGCGGACATCTTGGATTTCAAAATTAAATCCATTGGCGCGGGCTACAGGTCGTACTATTCGTCTGAGTCATTTTGGGGTCGTTCGGCCAAAAAACATGGCTGCCAGCAGCCATCTTGGATTTTACTCTTTGCATAACTAAATCCTTTGGCGCGGACTACAGGTCGTAGCTTTGGTCAGATCTTCATGTCATGGATGTTAACAATGACATGTAGATTGGAACGAGTCATTTTGGGTTCATTCGGCCAAAAAACATGGCCGCTGGTGGCCATCTTGGATTTCAAAATTAAATCCATTGGCGCGGGCTACAGGTCGTACTATTCGTCTGATCATCATGAAATTTGTCATGGATGTTTATATTGACATGTAGATGGGAACGAGTAATTTTGGGGTCGTTTGGCCAAAAAACATGGCCGCCAGCAGCCATCTTGGATTTTACTCTGTGCATGACTAAATCCTTTGGCACGGGCTACAGGTCGTAGCTTTGGTCGGATCTTCATGAAATTATTTGTCATGGATGTTAACCTTTTGAACCCTGACGCCCTACCACGACCGACACCCTGACCCTGTGCTCCTCGTGGGATTTTCCTTTAAATTTTATAGTGTCTTGTTGGATGATGTTGGTTATGTTTAATTTGTGACACAGGTATGAAACTTTACAGGTCCCCCCCCCCCATTGATCACTGATCATTATAAAATCGGGAGACTTTGCCACACAGCAGCATCTTGGTAACGGTTGCTAGGCAACTACCCCGAATTGACTGGAAAAGGCAATGATAGCATGGTATATGTCATAACTCAATGCCAGTGATTGCGTTTTTGATGACGATCATACCCTAATGTGAAAATTTAGATATATCCGACACGAATTTAAGAGAGATCGAATGAAATTAATTATTTAAGGTAGCAACGGTTGCTAATCAAGTACCACAAATGAACGGATGACACCACTGCACTAACCATTAAGTGGTAGTGTTCCCTTAATTTATACAATATCTAGTCGCATAATGCTGTATATGTTCAATGGGGGCACCTGTTTGAAACTGTGCATACATATGTATGTTATGCATGGACCATTCTATTATCATTAAAATATAAGGACACTTTGCCACCCAAACTCTCCTTAGTAACGGTTACCAGACAACTACCCGGCATTAGCAAGAAACTGCAATTATGATGCAGCTATATGTCCTATATATAACACCACATTATGCTTAAAACGCATGTTTTTGTCATTTACAACCTATGTTCTGCGCATGCGCATATATTCCTACCCGATATTATAGAGGCTAGACATTCCATATACAGATCCTGACCACATATTAGTGGGTATGTCATGCATAAGTACGCTATAAACCATTTATTTCGCATTTCGCTGCTCTGCGCATGCGCGAAGAAATCAACTTGATATGCGATCGAGGCCCTTCACCATATAAATATAATTTGAACAGGCTTTTTATATTTGATATATATAACTAGAGTTTAGACGTCGATTTGTTATTGAATCGCATAGCTATAAACTATAAACACTTAGCGGTCGTTATAATGGCCGGTTCAGCGGCCGGTATACCGGCCGCTAAGGTATTTGGAGGTTCACGCAGCGGCCGGTTTTCCGGCCGCTGGGGTTCATAGGGTTATCAATGACATGTAGATGGGAACGAGTCATTTTGGGGTCATTCGGCCAAAAAAAATGACCACCAGCAGCCATCTTGGATTTTACACTTTGCATGACTAAATCCTTTGGCACAGGCTATAGGTCGTATTTTTGGTCAGATCATTATGAGATTTGTCATGGCTGTTGATATTGACATGTAGATGGGAACGAGTTATTTTGGGGTTGTTTGGCCAAAAAACATGGCCACCAGCGGACATCTTGGATTTCAAAATGCAATCCATTAGCACGGGCTACATTGCTGCAATTCCATTAATGACATAAACGACACCTCCAGCAATGGATGTTAACAATGACATGTAGATGGGAACGAGTTATTTTGGTGTCATTCGCAGGGTTGTCAAAGTACCGACGGTACCACAACTTTCGATACCGGTTCCGTACTGATGTTCAGTACCGCAAACCGCGTCGGTATCGGTACTCATTGGAGTGGTCTTTTATACTGCAAATAACTTTGGTTTTGTGGGTTCAATCATCAATTATTTGTTAAATTCGAGGTTTAGTCAAACAACGAAAATAAAATTCATAACAACATTTACAATTAAGTTGTTATCTGCGGCATTTTTCGGCAAGTCGCAAAGGGTTGAATATAAAAAAGACGGAATACAGAGTGGAACGAATGTAGACATGTATGTTCGACTACTGGGCCGGCTAACACTGTAGGCTTGTATCATCATTGTATGGATACATGGTAGTGACGGTCACACGGTGTCACGGATTCACGGTACACCATATTATTGGAGAACTCACCAATCGGCCATAAATTCATAATGCCGCCATATTACTCGCATATTGTAAATATGTAATTTCATAAATGATGTCACCCAATGAAACCAAAGTCGTTTCCAGTAATCCTAGTTCTGGCTAGTTTTAGTTGTCTAGTTCCAAAATTTGGAATAGATTTTGACTGAAATGTCTGTGACATTAACTTTATATCACAAATTCACAATAAAAGATAAAACAAAAAATAAAACTCAAATTTTCTCAATAGATGTCTCTCATCATGTCATTCGAGTAAGTCAAGTTCTTATACAATGTCAACATCCATGGATGGTCATTTTGGGCACTTTTGCGCCTTGTCTGTCCCAAAATGGTGGGTGCGAATGAATGACAGTGCGTCAAGTAGCCGATTTCACATTCGTGAATGAATCTTAGTGGTGAACAATGCACATGCGGGCCGAAAATGTTCGTTCTGCTTCAAAACTAGTTGGTTGAATTGAACACAGGTCACTGTAGAGCAGTTCCAAAATATTTGGACGAACCTTTGTGGTTTTCCACATACGGAAATCGCGTTGGATATTAGTTCCACAAGGCTCGGTGTCAACATCAACAGGGATCATAACTGATTCCGGCAGCATTCCGGCAGCATCAAAGAAATACAATCATCACAAGCTCCCACACAATGTTGCATTCTGTCAATTTCGTGACAAGTTGTCATAGTGCGGCACACTGTGCCTTTGATGTTTGAATGTGCTGACGATATCACATTAACCCATTGCAGTTGTGTTGGGCCTTATGTTGAGCTGCTTAATCAACCCTTTACATTCGTTAAGGGTAGATATTAATATAAATCAACAATCAGTACCGAGAACCGTCGGTACTCGACGTCAGAACCGGTACCGATCTAATTCCTGATTACCGCCGGTTTCGGTACCGGTACCAGTACCTATTGACAACCCTGGTTGTAGCAAAAAACATGGCTGCCGGTGGCCATTTTAGAATTTACTCTTTGCATCACAAAATCCTTTGGCACACCATACTCACCACATCCCTGATCCGATCATCATGGAACTTGTCATGAATGTTGATATTGACATGTTCATCTTGTCTTACCTAGACATTTCAATTAACACCTTTCCTATTCCTCCATTTACTGTCAACCATTAAATTATTCCCCTACCTAAGTTGAGCTACAGTGTCATTGACACTTTCATTGTGAAATCTATTTTACTCCTCATTATGAGTTCACTGTAGGAAATAATATGTTTAGAACGTGAAGTGCCACCTGGGAGCTCTTTATATCTTGTTTGATATTGAATTTTCCATTTGATTGTTATAGAGGAACAGCAGAACTTATTTTGGTGATTTTTATACCCCCACTTTCGAAGAAAATGGGGGGTATACTGGATTGACTGCGTCCGTCCGTCACGCTTTCTCCCTCCGTGTGTCCGTCTGTCCGTCCGTCCGTCCGACCGACCTCATAACTCGAACAAATATGAACCGATTTCAAAAAAATTTGGTATACATGTACATGCTTCTCACAATACCCTCTCTACATGATGCGGCTAGGGATTGGCTGTTTTTCGTAATATTACACTTCATTTTCGACTTATTTTGAATTAGAAAATTCTGTCCCACTTAATAACTTTAACAAATATGAACCAATTTGAATAATTTTTTCTGTACAAGCTTCTTGTGACAACATATCGTTATTATTAGTCCGAATTTTTCTTTAAAGTTAAAAATCTTTTTTGTTGGGTTTACGGATAATGCGGGTTGAATTTGCCACGGTGGGTGTATGCTAGCACTCGAGTGCACACCTCTTGTTATGTCTACCCATGTCTGGTACACATAATGCCAACATCCTGATCAATCATCCGTCGTTTGTCTGTCCGTCCATTTGTCTGAGAGTCCTTTAATAGACACATGTTATCTGACACGATATGTTATGTGCAATCCGATGCGATTACTTGAGTAGTTTTCATCCAATTATGTTCATATTTTATGTGCAGGTTTATAATGACACATCAGTGATCACTCAACTGTATAGATTTTGGTATCGATTGGTTGATCGGTTTAGAAAAAATTAACCCTTTCCACCCATACCATACCATAGACACATGATATCGAATGCAACAACTCAAATACTTTTCATCAGAATTTCCTCATATTTGTAATCTAGCTTTATTTTTGCACACTCTTCACCTGTGTGGATTCCAAATCGAATCTCAATTATTCGCTGGGCCCTCATTGTCATGTAAGATTTTGTATTGTGTGGAATGCCATGACTAAGGGCATATGTATGCTCAGGGTTGCATCATCCAAGCCTTGCAATAGTGTATCTTTAATTTGCAGACTGAGGTCCCCAGAGGGTGAATATAGTGATGCTATGCCGCACAGTGGGCTAGCATCACCAAATTCACCCTCTGGGGACCTCATTCTGCTTAGGCCTCATTTGAGGTGACTAATGAGTGGACATCACTAACTTCAACCTGGGTACTTCAATCTGATCACAGGTCTCCCATTGCAGTTGAGGCCTAAGCAGAATGAGGTCCCCAGAGGGTGAATTTGGTGATTCTAGCCTGCCGTGTGGGATAGCATCACTAAATTCACCCTCTGGGGACCTCATTCTGCAAATGACAGTCACACTTTTTCAAAGCTTGCATATAAATCCTTGTACTCAATATATTAGTTTATTATGGTAGAATATAAACCAGATTCTATTTTCATTCGCAGTTTGCCCGAAAGGTCGCTGGGGTGTGAACTGTAGGGAGGAGTGTCACTGTAAATCGTCCGTCGACTGTGATAAGGACACTGGTCACTGCTCTACAGGATGTGCACCGGGCTGGAATGATATCATGTGCCAGGAAAGTATGTACTAAGTTATAGCAGCATGAAATTTTATGTCACAACATTTGATTTATTCTGTGCCCCCATTTTGTAAAAAAAAAAATTGTGTTATGTTATCAGTCTGTTCATCCGCCTGTCCATTTTTTAACAGTTTGTTTTCATCCAATAAATGGTAAGATCAGATCCAAAGTTGGTATGCCTGTTTATCAGCCAAAAATATCAGTCAAATTTTAATATTGGTTATGGTCCATATTTGACTTAGAAATTACTGATGTAATCAGATTTGGGTTTCTGACTGGCAACTCAATTTCGGGTTATGTGATTACAACTAATGTTGGTATGTGTGTTTCTCAACCAAAAGTACTGATCAATTTTTAATATGGGTTCGGTTCAATCATATTTGCATGAGTTTAATATGGGCATTTTTTTTTACTTGAAATTCATTGATTTTATAATATTTTATTATGTTTATGGGCCAAAAAATGGATGTATCTAGCCATGCCTCAGCGGTGCTCTCATTGCAAATAGACAGCAGATTTTGACAACTCAGTTTAGTCCTTTATCCAGTTTGTTGGATATAGTCTACAGCCACTTTTAACTTTTAACACTAAATATACTCATATATTCCACATGCAGCTTATTTAATGAAAGTTACATGATCAGTTTTCATACAGGTGGTAGAAAAGCTTGAATGTTTTTTTATTTCATTTTTATTCCTGTCCTGGAAATCCTTAATAACTAAGGATTTTCAATTTAAGTTCCTTAAAAAGTGCTTGAATATTAAATATCATGGTGTTTAACTCGTTTGATGCTAAACACACCTTATTGCGAATTATCCGGTAGATGCCAAACGTGCATAATTGTGAAAATTCCCATCATATTCTAATATCGTGACACTGGGGCGTCCTGTTGTGTTGCCCAGTGGCATCAAAAGAGTTAACTTATGTATGTAACTTAGTGTATGAGGCCTATTTAGTTACTAATACAAACATGTTACGCGAACAAAGTTTTGGCAGTTAGTTCATATATGTTGTGTTCACAATTATTTATTTTTTTACAACACACACACAGATGCGTAAGATAAGTTGCACACTTCTACAATCTGTATGACGGAATCAAAAACGTATCCATGATGTCAACAATTTGAAATGGCATGTCTCAATGTTCCATGTTTTGTCACATGAGGTCCTTGAAAAGTCGTTGAATTTGAACACGATTGATGATAAAAATGTATGGACCCTGCATTAGTTTCCCTAAAACTTTCTAATTTGCATTGAAATTTTAGTATCCTAAAGTTGACACATGTTTTCAGAGTGTCCAGATGGAACGTATGGTCTCTACTGTCGTAATACATGTGGCAAATGTCAAGGAGATACATGCAATCCAGAGACTGGTCGCTGCAAGCGGTGCAAGCTCGGCTATAGAGGAGATTTTTGTGATGAAGGTATGTTATCACCATGTAATTAAAATACAGACTATTGAACAAGCTACCTTAATGCCCTAAATAATCGACTCCTTAACCACAGCAGAATTATGGGTAATTTTAGTCAGAAATATGGCTTTGCCATTCATCGGAAAGCTCTCACTAAATTTACTCGCTGACTGGCATTTACTTTATTCCCATTCATTCATTTGTTGTGATCTCCAGCTATTAAATATTATATGTATTTATTATCTGACAATGCCTTCAAATGGATGATTTGGAATATTTTGCTGCCTGCCGTCTGCTCATATTATCAGAACACACATACAGTAATGCCCTAAGTAATCGACTCCTTAACCACACCAAAATTATGGGTAATTTTTTAGGATTTAGTCAGAAATATGGCTTGTTGCCATTCATCGGAAAGCTCTCAGTGAGAGCTTTCCGATGAATGGCAACAAGCCATATTTCTGACTAAATCCTGAAAAATTACTCATAATTCTGCTGTGGTTAAGGAGTCGATTATTTAGAGCATTACTGTACACGTTCTATTGTCTGAAGCAAATAGCAGGGAATCCCATTAAGACGCGGTCGGACGATCGAGTTTGTGCAGTCATGAAGCACGGGACCTTACACATTGCGCGGCATGGCCAATTTACGCGCGGCGGCATTTTTAATGAGCGGCGCGATTATTTTCAATGGAACCGTGAGCCATTTTGCAGAGCGATCGCGCGACGAATCACTGTCAGATCAAAGCATTCCACACATATTCATCGGGTGTTGTAGTCAACTAACTTAAATTTAAGGGAAATCCCCAAAAATATCGCAAGTCTTTGTTGTGGGGTGATTGGCTTCCGCACCCTGTATTCTTTCTTTATATCATCTTCGATGAAGAAAAGTATCCGTGCGAACTGTTCCCTTGACATTCTAAAGTATTGTATAAATTTGTCCTCATCTGAATAGAGTTCACGGTATAAATGATTAAATACACCATGTAAATATCTCTTCTTATTAATTGGGTGTACCCAAAACCTTCTCTTTCTCTTCTTTTTCCGTTGTCGATACAAATATGCCAGCGCTATTATAACAAGTGTATCATCAGACACTGCCTCCATTCTAGAAATCATGTTATGAAACACAATACTTCGGGCGTTTATAATTATTCTGCCGCTGCCATGTGAAAGCGACACACTCACGCAGCGAAGACAAAAAGTTTATTCGCTAGATAACCGCATCGGCCGCGCGCGCCCATGTGTAACCAGCTTTACTTCCAAGAAGTATTAATGCAGTGTCGGCCAATCATTAAATTCCATGGATTGTTTAACTTATTATCTGAACATTTTTCACCGATAAATTTGAATCCTTCTACACTTGTGTTAGATTTTCATCTGTCTGTCATCTGCTTTTATTACCTGAACATCCCTCCAAATGAATATAGACCATTCCAATATATACTTTTATATCTGGTAGGGAGAATCCATTTAGTATAGAAGGGGTAAATAGAATCTGTACTTTTCATAGTTGGAGTCTTATTTGTATTACTTAATGTAATTTGACCCGATATTAAACACTTTGTTCAACTTTGTGATGCTGCCATTGTCTATATATTAGTATGCATGTAATAGTGGAACAACCACCATCAACGAAAGAACAACCACCAGATGAGAGAAAAATACTTGAAATCAGCCATGATTATAAAGCGGCTTGACATTAAAAGTTGTATCACTAGACGCTCACGCATTCACAGATGAGAATAGACCCAAAGATGTAATTGATGAAAACTAGCTGGATTAGACTTGCTTAACACATGCCATGATAGAAAGCCCTGTGTCATATAGATGATGTGGTCCATAAATGTGATACAGGGCTGTCGCAACCATCCTGCTACTTTTCAGGCAACCTTTTGAAATTGTCAAAATCCCCACATATTATAGGCCATCAACATCCGCAATGCATGCCAGTCTCAATTGAAATGCTCCTATATAGAATATTTTACAATAAGTACTAACGGGCCTACCAATTATCCCATAGTCTGTGTAAAATTGTAAATGTGCCATCATCTTTAAAATTGCACCAATTATTTTTGTGTAGAAGGAAGATGGGGAGCCACGTCATGCTGCTTCTGTGCAATAGTATAATTTGTTTTATGTTTTGTTAACCCTTTGAGTGCCAGGTCCGATTTTTGTATCAACCCATATACCCTGTGCCAATGCATTCTCTTATATATGCGAGTTGACCATAGGTCGCCTCGCATATATAAGAGAATGCATTGGCCTAACAATTTTTCATCATTTGTTATTATTTTTTACAATTTTTTACAATTTTAATAATTTTTTAAAAATCTAAAAAAAAAATGTTTTTGATTTTTTTAGGGCCGATTTTACAGACCGTAAAGGGTTAATGTTTCATTAATTATTGTACAAATAAACATATTATATATTTACATTACACTTTTATAAATTGATTAAGTTTTATTTCTATGGAACTTATTTTCCAGAGTGTCCTGGTGGCTTGTTTGGTGAAAACTGCACTTTTAAATGTGGCCATTGTATTAACAATTGGCCATGTCGGAACAACAATGGCTCATGTGATGGAGGCTGTACAACAGGATATGAGGGAGATACATGTCATCGACGTAAGTCTAAGTCTTCCCTCCAAAAAAAGGACAACTTTGCATTCATTTGAACTCTTCGTCTGTTGTAGTTATGCCATAAGACAAATGCCTGTGCCGTTAATTGTTCTACAAAATTAAGTGAGCAGGTCCTGTGCTGACCAGAAAATTCTTTGGGCCAATTTTTTTGGGCCATGTCTGAATTTGTTTGTCCATATTTTAGAAACTTTGGCCAATTTGAAGAAAAAAAAGGCATAAAATAGAATAAAAGAAAAGAATAAAAAAAAATCTTAAGAAAGAGAACAATATGCACACCCGATCTGACTCAAATTTGGTATGTAGGCCTACTTTGATCCCGGGAACAATATGGGCGGGTCCAATTTCATGTGTGACTGTGTCCTTGACCTTGGCTTCTCTCATATATGCTCATATAGGCATGTTTCTTGACAGATGGAACAATAGTTTGTCCAGATGCTGTATATTCTGCCCAGACCGAGGCGATCACAAAGAAATCCCTAAATAGCCCAGACGTAGCCGGGCACATCAGCTAGTATAGCAATAAAGTGCACTGATTTGCCTATTGTTTGGATTGATGCTATATTGAAACCACAATGTAGTTAATTATTGCCAATTTATTCAGCATTCTAAAATTGTTCTTGAATTTTCTTTTCAAAAACCCAATTTGTATTAGCTATGAACCCACATATCTTTCAAACTTTGATAACTATGTTTATACATCTGTATAAGTCAGAATTTGATTAATTAATTCTCACTCTGCAAACAAACCTTCAATCAAATAACCAACTGAAATATATGATATATAGTATTCTCTAATCATTTTATGAATGTTTTATTGGAAAAGCCAGACATGATCGCAATTTATAATTTCTCTTGAGAATTCATTTGTGTAATACGATTGTTTGAGAAAGACTGTTGCATCAATTTGAAAGGGAATTACCTCTGGAAATGCTGCAGGATAAAACCTTCGTTCGAGACAGGGTCACCTGGGAATTGCAACTCCATTAGTTTTGTATTATGTAAATCATTTTTCATTTAAAGATGGATCATTAAATGAATTGGCATTAATAGATGCAACTTTGAGGAGATGAGTCTAAAATAAATTTGTTTCGCTCTTTTATTTCTTGTCAAATAAAACTTTAATATTTAATATTTGCCCAATAATTGAACTTTAATTCCTCATCGATTACATTTAACTCTTTTGGTGTCAGGACCGACCATATCACCCTGAACATATGACAAAAGTTGTCTGGATTTTAGTGCCAGAAATGTCAATCATAAATCATGATTTTATGATTAGCGATGAACAGACTAAAGGGCCTTTTAAGTGGCTTAACCCTTTCAGTGCCAGGTCCGATTTTTGTACCAACCCATATACCCTGTGCCAACGCATTCTCTTATATATGCGAGTCGAGCATAGGTCGCCTCGCATATATAAGAAAATGCATTGGCCTAACAATTTTTCATTATTTGTTATTATTTTTACAATTTTAATAAACAAAATTTATATTCTTTAACAAACTTATTTTGTAGGTTTAGTGCCAGGGAATCTTACGTTTTTCATGGGCATCAAAATTATTACTATGAATACTTGGTGATAGTTTTTAGTTATAACATGCCCCTAAGGTTTTATCCAGTTTGTTTTTAAATTCGCTATAGCATTCTTAAAGGGATACTGTACCCAAAATGTTGTTGTTGGTTTCTATAGTCTCTGAGTCGGAGAACAAGGTAACAATTTTTCCATTATTTGAAAGTCTGTTGAGTACGAAGTAGTGTTACGGATGGCAAATTTACCGGAATGCAAAAATACAAATTGTAGTTGTTGAGTAATTTTTGTACAGTTTTTAACCAAATAAACCAAATAAAAGTTATATTATATGCATACTAGTCCCATATTCTCATTTGAGTTATTGTATCGTCACTAGTCAGTTAGTGGCTTGAGTTTTCTCCCTGTATCATCATAATGTTTAAACGATCATGTGTGCAATCGGTTTAACAATCCAGTATCCCTCAATTACTTTATTTGATCTCGTCGTGTACACGGAAATTCGTAATTTAGTTGACGCCATTTTATGGCTCCAGTCATAAATTCAATTTATATCAAATTATTAACTTTTAAATTATTAAATTTTAGCCTATTAACCTGAGCGTTTACACTATACATCTTGGACTCAAATTACTTATGTTTCTATATATTATCAATATTACATCGTTGTTATCACCGGAAATTTAATGAAAATGGCGTACAGTACCCCTTTAAGCATACCCAAAAAAATTCAACCCAAAAAAATCTAAAAAAAATTAAAGTTTTTTTAGGGCCAATTTTACAGACCGTAAATTAGGGCCAATGAGATCGGCCCCTGGCACTGAATGGGTTAATGCAAAATAACAGGAAAGTCGGTAAAATAACTATCATCAACAAGTGCAGGTAAAAACTTTCATTACTAATAACTCTCCAATCATGAGATTTTGCATATCAAAACCTTTGTTATGTAAACATTACTGTTACAGTGCTATATATATTAACCGATAACATTCCAATTAGTCCAATAAGATACCAGATATTATTCCAAACTTGACATTGGAAAGTTGAAAATTATTCTGAAATCATATTCAGACTAAAATATTGAACTTACTACACAATTAGTGATATTTGTTGACTAATTACTGTGACAGTTTTGTTTACATAACAGTGGTTTCAACATGCACAATTTTGTTATTGGAGAACTATCAATAATAAATATATTAAAGATCAAAGTTTATCTATTGCTCCATGTTCTTTAAATAGTGGTGCTGTTTTTACAGACTTTTATAACATTTACCCACTATATGTGCCTTGGGTCTCTTTAATAAGTGTACTGGCAATCGACTAATTTATTGACAAACAGTTTAGTATGTGCGAGAAATTAATTACATGCAGTGGTTTGCATGTCCATGTCTTGGTGTAAATCATTGTTTCTTGAACTCCAATGACTCCATCCGCAACCATTATGTTTATTGGATGTATAAGGAGTTTTCCTGTGTACAATGCATAATAGCACCTTAATGTAATTATTGTGTTCAGCAAAATCCAGAAATTATGAAGGCACATCTAACTCAATACAACATATACCAGTTACTTGGCCTGCATATATAGTTGAAAGTTTAGAATCTACAAAGATGACTACAGTCAAAGAATTGTTCCAAAAATCTCCCAACAACAAATTCTCAACAAAAATTCATTGAATTTGGCATAATTTATCACACAGGGGCCACAATGTGGCTTTTCATTCTTCATATGATAGCAAGAAATTTACATCATATATCAACAAAAACATCATTGGTATATCGTCCTAAAAGTAAAATATAACCATTCTAGTAGCTTAATATGACCTTCATCCTTGAAAATGCTTTAAAATATGTTATGATTACCAAAAGTTGACTTTTTTGTAAATTATCTGACTAAGAAAAGTGCCCCCCCCCTTGTCCCTTGTTGCTTTCGACTCCCCTGTTAACATTACATATGTTGTTACTTAAAGGCCCATTTATTTTCTAGTCACCAATTATTGTTTTTATAGTGCCTTGATATACGGTTTTAATAACATCTATGACGTAAAGTACAATTATTTTTTTACAGTGCCTTGATATACGGTTTTAATAGCAATCTATGACTTAAAATATGATTGAAATACTATAATTCATCACCATTTGGAAACTGCTCATAGAGTAATAGAAAATAGCTGAAATCATGAAACATTTCCCCTGCCTCCCTATCATAATGGAAGAGAAGTCAAACAAAGATAAAGCGTTATTGCCCTTCCATTGAAAATAATAGACTTTGCAATACAATCCAGATGAAACTGAAGCACAGAAAACACGTTGGTACCTCAACAAAAACAACATGTTCACAATTTATATACCGGATAAGTTGATAATACAATGCTTTGGAGCTTCCTCTTTCAAATGGTATATAATATGGCATTTATTTCATATAATGTGATATGGGGCTTCGAAAATTAAGTGGACCTTTAATGTTACCGTACCTTTAGGGTTGAATCAGGTCCTTTATTTCTTTACAATGAACATACAAATCATACCCATTTCTTGTCGACATAATCTGTGAAGTATATATAAAAGTTCACAATTGTCCAAAAATCGCGAAATATCACAGAGTCCACAGCAGACCTGTTAGGTTTTCATACCAAATATGCTCATGTTCCAAAAAAAATTTGTACATAAAATGGGCCGTGTGGCATCGCAGTTATGAGTATCCAAATTTTCATTTAAGAATGTTCAAACGGAAAACACAAGACCTGTATAATCTCCTGTTTTGTCCGTGAGTCTCCCAATTTTATGCCTTAAACCCTGCGCTTCAACAACCACCATAAATCTCACGGGTTGGGGAAATGCAGATATTAAAAACATTTTATTTTTAAAATATATTCGCTGGTAACAAGGAAGTGTTATAGGCAAGGTTTATTTTTAAAATATATTCGCTGTTAACAAGGAAGATTTATAGGCAAGTCTTGTTCATAAGTCTCGCTAACGAGATGTGTTCTATTGTCTCTCTGAATAGGTGCCTTATGCTGGGAGTTATTACACGCTATTAAATTACCGAGTTCACTTTACCAGCTCACCTTGTCATGACTTACGTTTCGTATAGTTTTGAAGCTATTTTGTTGCATCATTACTCTAAAATTACATGCGACACATATAGGTAGTGTTTTTTCACGATTAACCGACTCAGATTTTGGATCGACTAATTTAATAACTGTTTCAACACTACTCATCTCGAATATTTACCTCAGACAGAAATGCACGTGCCCAGACATTGTCATTCATGCTCGCTTATGTGATCTTAAGTCGTGTTATTAAATCTATTGTCTATACTATAACAACAGCTTGCATGGCTATGATTAAGAGTGCGAAAATTAATTAGTCCCAATTGACTCACTGCTGATAGTACTGAATGATGATGAATATGAAATCTGGCAGTCTCGCGGACAATCTGTGAAATTTAACAGCTCTGTTTCACAGACACGATTATGACATTATATATGTGCTACTCTGCCCTATACGACCTCTGAAATGCAGTATATGAGGTGGAAATGTCACTACCCCTTTACAGGCCTCTGCTCTGTAGCTATGGCTCTCTGAAATTTTCAAATTCCCATATTCTCATTTATTATCCAATGGCCACGTATCGATTGGAATGGCACATTGAGAAATCCCTTAACCCTTTGAGTGCCAGGGGCCGATCTCATCGGCCCTAAACCTACAAAATAAGTCTGTTAAAGAATATAAGAATAAATTATTAAAATTGTAAAAAGAATTGTAAAAAAAAATTAGGCCAATGCGATCTCTTATATATGCGAGGCGACCTATTATCAACCTATGGTCGACTCGCATATATAAGAGAATGCATTGGCACAGGGTATATGGGTTGATACAAAATCGACCTGGCACTCAAAGGGTTAACTCAGATCAAGCTTGAAAATAGCTCCCGATTTTCAGCCATGTCAGGGTTCGAGCCCGCACCAACCTTGTCTAGCCCAGACTGCGATGATCTTATCCATGACCTAACCACCTCGGCTATGGGGAAATACTTAAAAAGGAAGCTCTTTCACCATTCTGAACATGGGTTTGAATATTGATTGAGAACGGATCTACGATTATATTGGAACAGCATAATGCACTTCCTCCAACATTTTATCTGACCATACGATTACTGGTTCTGGCATATATATATATCAGACTTATGGTGGCACGGACTATATAATTTATTCGTCAGAATGCACATACACATATTATCATTTCATATAGTGTTGAGATAAAGTTAATTTATTTTATTTACACAATGTTCTGTGGTATATATAGTTCTTGAGAAATTTCATTTAATTTCATACATTTTATCTTCTTTCAGCTTGTAGGAATAAACGCTTTGGAATGAGATGTCGTGAAGAGTGTGGCAGTTGCTACGGTAACATGCCATGTAACTCTATTACTGGGGAGTGTCGTGGTGGATGTACTGCAGGGTGGACAGGCCAATACTGTAAAATTGGTGAGTTTGAAATGATTATTATCACACTTGTCACATTGATGGTTCATTTATTATAATCACATTCAACTATTATAGCTGATGTGGATATTGCTATCCCATGAAAATGATAAGAGGCACAATCCAAAATCTTATTTTACAAAATTGCTGAAAATCTGGTTATCTAATTAAATAAGGTCCGTAGCAATTTCATTAAAAAAATCTCTTGAATGTGAAAACCTCTATGATATATGTGGGTTTCTTCCTTAGACCTTTGGACCTTTGGAGGGTGAGTCCGTCATATACTATAGAATTACTGTAAACGACATAATTGTTGTTCCACCCGCCAACCCAAAAACAACACTAATGTCTTTCTATCCACCAAAGGGTTAATTTAATTGATGTAAAAAGTTTTAAGAAATAACTATCGTGGCACTCAGTTAATGTCATCCAGAAAGACACATTTTTGCCATTATAAATTGAAATACTCCCACACAACCTGTTGAAGAACAGACATTTTTCTGAAGCCTGCAGATTTATTTCATTTAATATTGTGCATATTTGAATGTGGCTATCCATCAAGTTACGTCAATCATCCCATAGCTTTGGCAAAAATAGAAAACATAGAATTTTCTATTGTCAAATTTATAACTATAATAGTTACAACTTAGTATTGAAATAAAATAATTGAATAATTCAGAAACAGACCAAACTTCTATATACAGTAATGCTCTAAGTAATCGACTTCTTAACCACAGCAAAATTATGGGTAACTTTTCAGGATTTAGTCGGAAATATGGCTTGTTGCCATTCCTCGGAAAGCTCTCGGGGAGAGCTTTCCGATGAATGGCAACAAGCCATATTTCCGACTAAATCCTGAAAAGTTACCCATAATTCTGCTGTGGTTAAGAAGTCGATTACTTAGAGCATTACTGTAGGAGTATATGAGATATTATCATTTTCACAGAAATATATTGTTTTTTCTCAATGTTTCAGAATGTCGAAAACGGTGGTATGGTTTGAACTGCAGTATGCCATGTGGTAACTGCGCTAACGAGGACACTTGTGAGCCCGACACTGGTCAGTGCCTACATGGTTGCATGGAAGGATATGTTGGGGATACCTGCGTTCAAGGTAAATGGTTAATTAATGGATTCTCCCATTCTGTTATAAACTTACAGTTAAACCACTGCAAATCGGACCATCTATAAAACAAGTAGCTCTATATTACGAAGAAACTGTCTGGTCCCAAATTCATCCAAGTGCATAAAATGTCACTAACATTTCCTCTAAATTACCGCTGTTATCTGAAAACTCTTTACTTCATTTCGAATACGTAACTGGATATTGAGTCTGTAAGTGAATTAACGTTCAGATGACCACAATTCAATCGTAAGTGGAGGAATCGGGGGCCCAACAAAATCTTGGATAGTTTGTTCACATGCATACGATGTCGTTGCAGATGAGGATATCGTGGGTTGTTTGTAAGCCATGGTTAACCACGTAATTGACTACCCTTCGATCTTTCCATCTATGACTTTTATGTACACACGACTGCAATTCCATCGCAAGTGAAGGCTATGCCACAATTTCGCATCTAAAATCAAACAGTGCTTGATATTATATTTCTTTACTCGCGATCTTGTCATGAGCATGCACAGTCAAACTACCTGTTTCTACCTACGAAGGAAATCTTTCCACTTACAATTGAATCATGGTCGTCTGAATGTTCACTTAGGACCGAACACATGCATTTTGACCTTTCTCTGGAAACCAAACATGGATGCACATCTTATCATTGTTTTCATACCTTCAAACCATTGTCTAACGTACTGGCTAATAAATGATCTTTTGTTCTGATAATGCTACATGTATTAACCCAACAATATTTTCTTGCCAACATAATTGGAACTTTATAACATGGCAGAATAAATCGCTTTCGCTATTAGCGATATCTACAGTACACTTCATTATCTTTCAAATAAAGCAATAACTATTTGTGTTTTTATCATTTAGAAAAGTTTATTTTTCCATAAAATGGTTCACTAGTGGTCATCATTAGCAATTAAATTATTTTCGCATATCATTCACTGTTGGTTTTATTTAGTGGGAAGTAAAAACATTATGTATGCATTAATCTGGACAAGGTAGGGGAATGTGTTGGTGAATATTAGCAAGGGGAAAAGGACCCTGATAGGGATGCAATGCCCCTGTAGCAGAACCCCTGCCATAGCATTGACAAACTTTATACCTGTCATAAGGAAAAATCCAATAGTGGAACATTGATGTTCTATTTCCACACAAGCCTGCAAATAATGTGTGTTGTAGCTTTAAGAACGTATTATACATGTAGGTCTAACCATGTGTTTCATTGTGGTCTGGGCCATAACAAACTGGCATAGAAAATATAATAAACACAACAGTCAACCTTTCTGAGTAGCTTACAGGTTTTCTCCTCTTGTGAGATACCAGGATTATTATTACATGCTAGCGGCTCGTAAAAATAATTCCCACATCTCACTTGAGGAGAAAAACCATATGTTACTCAGAACAGTTAACTATTGTCTATGTATAACATATTTATTGAAGTGACTTAATATTCATCTAAGACACTAAATTTAGGAGATATAATGAATTAGGACCGCTGACCTTCTCATTTTACAGTAATTTTAAATGCACATATTTGTTGTTGTGAGTATTATTACTCATGAAAACATCTAAATGAAGTAACGCTGTCACATGACTAGTAATTGAAATACACCAATGCCCTAAATAATCGACTCCTTAACCACAGCAGAATTATGGGTAATTTTTCATGATTTAGTCGGAAATATGGCTTGTTGCCATTCATCTTGTTGTAACAAGCCATATTTCCGACTAAATCATGAAAAATTACCCATAATTCTGCTGTGGTTAAGGAGTCGATTATTTAGAGCATGACTACCTCATCAATTATCTTCCCTTTTTCTGCAGCTATGGTAAAACAGTCTCTGGAAACAAAGATCGGTGGAGCCATTGCAGCCTTTGTTGTTTTCATACTTGTCATCACTATGATAGGATTTATTGTGTGCAGGTAAGAGACGGAAGGTATAAGATACCGGTATAAACTATAATGAAAAGAAAATCTATGTGGGGCTCCTTGGTCCGGTGGTTAGCGTGTCCGTATTGTCTTCGCTGTCAACACATCGAGATGAGTTCACAGCCTGTCAGTGATCATTCAGTTTCACACAGCAGTGGCTTTGACGATTTGAGCGATGTACAATTTGTCGGATCATGCGCTGTTCTAATTTCACTCCAAGATGTGCAAGTTCACTCACACTGTGACTGCTTCACACCACTCATGTGTTAATAGAGTACTCGGATCGGATTCGCGTTCGATAGATCTTGTCAACATGTTGACCTTGATCTGCGCACAAATTCGTTGCAGCTGGCGTTTCTTCCTTGTTGAGGATGGGAGTGACAATGGTGTCATGTTCCCTATAGTCAAGGTAATAATTGATGTAATGTGCCATGAAACTAATTCACTGTATAATGCGCTATATAAATGGTTAGATTAGTATTATTATGTTTTAGTGAATATCACATTCCTGTCTATAAATCTGTATCTGCTTGTCAACAATTGTGAAATAAATCCAATATGTTGGTAGGTTAAGGGAGCGTCTCAAAAGTCTTTGCGGAATCCGCAAATATTTTCCGAAACGTCGAGATTTCCGCAACGCTATCGTCTGAATTTTTCCGCAAATGTTCCGAAAAACGACATGAGTTTTCCGCAAAATTACCGAAACGTTACATAAAGATTTCCGCAAACGCCATGAGTTTTCCGCAAAAATTACCGAAACGTTAAATTGAGTTTTCCGCAAAAATTACCGAAACGTTAAATAAAGAATTCCGCAAACATTCCGCAAAGTCCGTAACGTCGACATTGCGAAAAGTAACTTTCCGAAAACGTTGAAAATTCATGATTGGGGACTGGACTCCTCGTCGGAAGTAAATTTCGCCGGAATGGACATTTCGCCGAAAGTAATTTTCGACGGAGTGACAGTTCGCCGGAATATTATAATCCCGTAATTAGTCAATAGTGAAGACTGATTGACACAGGTATTATAATCCTGCGAACTGCTAATTAGTCATTAGTGAAGACTGTTTGACATAGGTACTATGAAAACAAACTTCGGGCTTCCTTCCTGGCACGTGTGATTATTACCATCATTTGTGTTTTACCGACAATACTGTTACCTGAGGTGTGTTCATATTACAATTCACCCGAAGCCATTCTTCCTTCCTAGCACGTGTGATTATTACCATCATTTGTGTTTTACCGACAATATACTGTTACCTGAGGTGTGTTCATATTACATATTACAATTCACCCGAAGCCATTGGTGATCCGAAAAGTAAGTATAGCCTATAGGCCTTCAGATGTTGTTTTAGCGGTGGTGATCCGTATAGTAACTATATAGGTTGCTTTAGCGACTTTCATATGGTATATATATCACTGGCTTTACAACATTTACCATATCCACCCAAGATGGATAGAACTACGAATGTTGAGTTGTGTAGGCTATTGGTTGTCATAAAACTGTGTATGCGCACAATAATGCAATAACTTGCGATAAATGTCAGAAATTTTCAATTGTCCCACAATACACCCACATATAAGTAAATTTATTTCGGCGATTTTTTTTAACAGTCGTCTATTCCGGCGAAAAGTCGTATATCTCGGCGAAATGTCTTAAATTACGGCGAATAGTCCCGACCTTCGGTGAAGTTGTCGTCAGTTTCCGGCGAACTGTCCCAAATCTCGGCGAAGTGTCCGGAAAATTGTTGCGGCGAAATATACTTCCGCAAATCGTCACGTCGCAATTAAATCTCGAGACAAGACGCATCACAAACGGGAACCTGACACACAAGGCATTAAAGGGATTGTTAATCAGCACTGTAAATATAATTGCTCGAATCAACAAACAAACGTGCTATATTTTAATATGATCATTCAACACACTGTATCCACAGTTTTATTATAAACTCTTCTATCATTACGATAGTTTTATCAGAATAGTTTTACTATTATCGTTTATATACCCAATATACTGGGGTGCTTCTCACCTAAATGAGGGATTTCCATAACAAGCAATTAGCTACCACGCTGGACAAAACAAGTGTCCACTTAACCGCGGTGCGGTTTGTGGTTCCACCGCGGCCGAACTGCAACAATATCGCGGCCACACCAGCTAACTACAGTTAATGGTCCGCGGTCTAATTGCCGTTCGGTCGCGATGTAGGCCTATACTTGCCGTCCGGCCGCGGTATACTTGCCGTTCGACCGCGGTATACTTGCCGTTCGACCGCGGTATACTTGCCGTTCGACCGTGGTATACTTGCCGTTCGACCGCGGTATACTTACCGTTCGACCGCGGTATACTTGCCTTTCGGTCACAGTGTACTTGCCGTTTTTAGAATGTGTTGAAAAACACAAAGAGGGCACTATAAATGTGGTTTGATTGAGCCCATTGTTTAGCCAGACGATCTATTCAGTGTGTTAAATTGGCGATCTGCTACGTCAGGCTACGTCAGGCGACAAGGTGTGATAATCTTATAAGTATATAGTCGACGTCCTACCGGTATACTAAATTAAATTACACTAATTTAAACTATAATTATTTGGTTTGAAATTACATTGACTACATCCGTCCATGTGGGTCTCCTTTTGGAATTTACTGCCAGCTAGAATTTTCTTCACAATAAAAAATAAAGAGCGTTTGTGCGTGGTAAGGTATGTTTCGCCCGCGAACATTTTATGAACCAAAGGGGCTTGTTACATGAGCCGGGACAACTCGGCTAGCCGAGTCAACTCGATCTGCCAGGACAACTCGGTCGCGCTGTTAAATGAGTCGAGACAACTCGGTCAACCCATCGACGTATATTTTTAATATAGATCGATGGTCAACCGGGACAACTCGGTTGACGTGCACAAAACTAGCTGTCAATCACCGAGTCACGGCGTAATGTGGGTGGTCATTAGACGTCACTCACATGACGCGAACATTCTATTGGCTGACGTCATGAAAGTAACAACGAATCGTGTAACGTTCCATATCTAGCCGGGATGACTCGCTGTTAGCATAGACTAAAAATCCTTCCTTCATCTATGCTGTTACATGGACCAAGTTGTCCCGGCTATTCAATTCAATTAAGTTTATTCTGGTCGTCAATTATAGACATTACAGAAGAGTTGTATACATAAATACAATATATATGATTTCGGGAGTTAAATAGAGCGGCTAATTATAAGTGTTTGGTCTCTGATAGAAGTCGGGTTTCAGATATTTTATTCTTAGTTTGCCAAGTTCCCTACAATTCAGTACCATGTGGTATTCATCGCCGATTTCGAGATTACAGAGAGTGCAGATTCTGTCCGAATAATCCGTAGGCCTATTCGTCCAAGCGCCGAGTTCTTTTTGGCAGTTTGTGGTTTCTAGTGCGGAAAGCTAAATTATTGTGAACTGCTCTATTATCATCAGGGGATATAGGTAATTCTCTCGTTCAAATTTGACTTTATAATCCTGCAAAATGCGAATCTGCTTGTACAGCGTAAACCGGAACCCGGCACCCAGCGCGCGGTGTATTATGGGAATTGGTGAAATCGAGCATTGTTGACCACCATTCTTGAATGTGTGTTCAAATCTTTTCAATAGTTACTATAAAGACAAAGTCGCGGGGCATCGTGCCAGTGGACTTTTGATTAAACTTGAATGAGAATATCGCCGAGAAAGTGACATACAATCATGTTCACTCAAACAACGGTATACGATGTGGCAAATCATGTTCATTGCTACACAGTCCTCGTGCTGACGTAATTCGCTGCACCTGGCATTTGAGAGATACAGATGCGCGCAAAAATAACGGCGATTAACAAGTTCCGGGGGGGCCCAATCAGGGGTTTTATTCACTTTTTTTGTGGCAATGTTCGTAAGATTACTACTGTAAATGGGCATATAATAGGTTTACCTCTTAATGATATAAATATATGAATAATATGATATAGGTCATCAACTGACCACATTGGTAATATTTATTGTCTTGTCAAAGTTACCCAAGTGTGTCAGTGTATGACCTGCTTATACTGAGATTTGTACTGAATTTCTACCCATGCCGTTTCTGACGGAATTATTAATTGAAGGTCACATTAATTTTCGCAGTTGAATTCACACAACATGTCGGATTAATTTGAATGGACATGTCTTCCAATGCAAATCGCCTGAGTAAACGTTACAGTTGCAAATATAGTTGGGTGTGACTTAATAATGCAGTATTGGGAACAATACGTATTTATCTGGCTGAAGATACATTTATAGAATGTTGGTCTATTTTTCAATTTAAAAAAAATCAAGTGTAGCCGTATTAAAGAAAACAACATTCATTTACAGCTACTTATAACTAGTAGCCCATATAGGCCTATGCACGTGTACACTTGTCAGTTAAATATGACTGCTTCGCGTATAACCTTTGCACTGGAGATTTGTATCGAAATTTCCTGTGCTCTTTTAATTTTTACTATCCATCAGGATTCATGAAAAAACTACGGAACGCTCTTTATTAAATTGTTAGGAGTAAAGCCAAATTAAAGCCGGGACCTAATGTATCTAAAATGTAATATGCAAATAAGTGTTTCGGAAGATAAAAAAAATATGTCATTCTATGGCGATAACTAGATTCGAAAATTGGCAGTATTATATACTATTACGACTGTATTAGGTTCCCCTACTTGCGAAAAGTTGGGGGGGGGGGGGGGGTCCACAAGGCAACATATATCATATATTTAAGTGAAATATAAAGGATGCATGCAGTCACACCTCATCGCATATTCTGGTCGTTAGCTAACGAAAACGGAATCCACAAAAGACATGCACTTTGCATGGGCAGAGCTCGATTTAACCAATCAGTGGTAACTCCATTCAGACTGAGATAGAGGCCGCGGGTGGGAACAATACCTGAAATACTATGATTGACGTCGGTGTTTGTTTGTTGTCTAACCAATCGCAATGCGACTATTAATGAAAGAAGTCAGTAGCCCTACACGCATTGCACGGACTTCAATGGGGAGGACAGTGTTGACATTGCAAACAGTGTCAAACTGACATCATTGCTATAATTAACTAGGTCAGCCGTGAACTTTTCCAGTGTCATGGAACTTGTTATACATGTAGCGATAATTGCGCACTCTCGTGTCAAATATATATGAGTACATGTCAGGAGGTTTATATAGGGTACCGGTACTCACTCCCTGCATGCCATATATATACATGATTCGTGCTTGTGAATTAAAACACGTTTTGACTATATAGCTGTGGCAATGAATGCTTGATGAAGCCATACCAAGATTCGTCATGGAAAAGTGTTTTAATTGCTGTATTGTTTTTATTAAGTTAATAAACACTGTAAACCTAATAAATAAACGAACCCAATAGCACTAGACCTATATACTCTAGTATGCGGTGATGTTTACGATTTTACCGGCCCGACACCCATGAATATATTCCGCAAATTTTCCGGAACGAGGTCCGCATGCATTCAAATTCCGATAACGTTAGGGTGAATTCCGCAATTATTTCCGAAAGAGGAAACTAAAATTCCGATAACGTTGGGGTGAATTCCGCAATTATTTCCGCAAATTCCGAAAGAGGAAACTAAAATTCCGATAACGTTGGGTTGAATTCCGCAATTATTTCCGCAAATTCCGAAAACGTCGGACGTATTCCGAAAAAAATCCGCAAACGTCGTCTTCTTTTCCGCAAACCTAGCGCTATTTTCCGAAAGAAGGAACGTAATTACCGAAAAATTTCCGCAAACAGTTTTCCGCAAAGTGTTCATAACGTCATTTGTTTTCGGAAAATACTTTCGGAATTCCGCAAAGACTTTTGAGACGCTCCCTAAATGGTGATGTGTAACTGTTATGCATAATTATATATTTTCGAAATAATTCAAAATAAATTGTAATGCTGTAAATTAGGTATTAGCAGCAAAATGTACGAAGTTTGTTTATTATACATCATCAATAAAAAAAAATTGTGTGCCTACTAGCCTAAAGAGTCAAGACACAGCCAGATTTGGATAAAAGGCTCACAAATTCATTTTAAAAACCACACAAAATGCACTGTAATTCATTCATTCAACTAACTATTTGCGAGAACAAAAACTACTTTAAAAAGCCACACAGAACAGACAGTTTATAAAAGCACACAACTATCTGTTTGCAAGAACAAAAATAAAAGCCACACAAGTCATTTTTTACAGACTCACAAAATTTTAGCCCCACGACTACCATTTCGTAGGTAGTACCGTCTGTCCGTAGACACTTTACGCATGGTGCGATAACTTAAATATTTTCTATCTGATCGGAACCAAATTTTGTATATGAATTTCTCAGCACAAAAGACAGATCGAGTTCGACTATTTTTAACAGAGTTATGGCCCTTTTTCGAAAAAATATTCCCTCTTAAAAAAAAAATAAAAAATCCTTTGCTCAATTTAACCTCTTCGCTGCTATGACGTCCGTACCTATTATGGACGTAAAAGTGCACGCCGTGTGCTATATGGTCTGTAGCTACTATGGACCTACTTCAGAACACTAGCAGTAGGGCATTATACATAACTGGAACTCAGAGATTGGTGCATCGGAATAACTGTATCTCGACGTTTCATACAGTGTATGATGTTCCACGATTGTGAACGATAATAGCCTTTCAGCTGAGTCAGTTTTATGGTTCTTGTGATATTCCCGTTATATTTTCCCATTGGAAAATGGCAGTAACATCAACAGCCCAGCACACGACGTCATAACATCATTTAGCAGCGAAGAGGTTAACAAAAAAAACCAAAAATAAATAGATAAAAAAAATATATATTAATAAAAACATTTTTTTAAATAATTGAAATTTTTTTTTTTTTTAAGTTAGGCGAGACCAATTTTATTACTTGGATTACGAACATTGCGGATGAAAATCTGTAGATGCAGGAGGGGGGGGGGGGGAAAAAAAAAAAAAAACTTTTTGGAATTAATTATTAGTAAATCAGCTGGAATATTGTAATATCGACAGCAAATACAGACAAACATGACTATCTGACTGGTACCAGAGACAATATGGTAAGCAAATGAATGTATTCCATATCATTGGTTTAGATGAGCATTTATAAATAGGGTATTAATGCATCTTTGACCACCTCCATTTGACCCGGTATTATAATAAATGATGGTGGTCATCATGTCCTCGTTACATTGAATTAAGAAATGAATGGCATTTATATTATGATACGCAATATTATAAAGCGTCCATAGATGCCGTCATGAATGGAAATATATACTAAGATACAGACCAGGTCTGTATTTTATAACAATATTTATATTTAATAAAAGGTTTAGTATGTTTTAATAATACATTTCATAATTTCTCAAACGCATCCTTTGGCGTTCACAACCTCCACATATACTAGGGGATGATGATATTTCATTTTATATTTGACAATTTGTGCAATTTTGAATTGTCGCGGAAGCCGTAAACCGGATATAGTTCAGTAGTTTAAAATCTCAAACGTTTACCGGTATAAATAACGGATCGCGCGTAATACCGAAAGCCGGAAACATTAAAAAATACGGCAAAGTATCAAACAGAAACGGACCGCACATTATACATACATCCGGAAAACATTATTTGCTTTCAAAATATTTTTTTTTTTTTTTTTATTTTTTCGGATTTTGTTGTCGGCGCGTTCGTAATCCAAGTAATAAAATTGGTCTCGCCTTAGTAAAATTTAAAAAAAACTAACACTATTATAACTCTGCCAAGGGTACCCCGAGTCACCACACCAAATTTGGTTTAAATCGGTCCAACATCTTGTGTTATGTACTGGTAAATTTGTTTGGAGCGACATTAAATCCAATTCATCAATTCCATCCCATGCCTTTGGACTACTTAGATATTGATAAGGCTATATTATTTTCTGATGTCTCTTATGCCAATGTGCAGATAATCTGATAAAGAAAGCTATGGTATCTAATTTAAAATATTAAGATTCAACAATGCACATCACATGATATTAACAGTAGACTTGGACATCTGTGCTGCCTTGCACAGCTGAAGATATCACTCTACAGATTGTCTGAGGTCATTATAAATGTTATTGGTTTAATAGAGATGTCAGCTTTCAACATAAACAATTCCTGTGATTTGTTGACAGCTCTGCTATATAATTGATATTAATGGGTCAGCAGTAAGGTGGCTTATCATTGTAAACTTAAATTGGACTCTCTTAACCCAAGCATTCCATATCCAGGTCACCTTTCACATTTAACTCAAGGCTGTGGTGGTGCAGCATTACAGATCATGTACCAGTGCATTCATTTATATAAATATATAAATGCGAGTGACCCATAAATTCCAATAATTTGTGTTATGTACATTTGTCTATAATAGTACATAACAGAACACTCTATAATTCAACACCAAAACTCTCATTTATGATTCTGATCATAGTAATTTACTATCGCCAAGGGATGGGTTAACATCTGCCGATCGTGATCGGCCTCTCGTTCGACTTAGTATTTGACTGCATTTTGGCATTGAAATTAGGGGTATCTCAGATATTATTTGTAAGCTCAAATTATTATTTTATTTTGTGGTAGTACAATTCGAAATGGCTAAAGCACGTATTTTGCCACACCCTAGCGTTGCTCTTGTTGTGCGTGTGTTCAATATTTTGGTTTTAAGTTTCAGTTTCCCCGATGATCCCATATTTTTTTTTTTAACTTGGTCAAAGTTTCTAAAAAATAGCCTACAAATTTACAAAGGACCAAAAATTTTGTCAAAAGAATTTTCTGGCCACCGTATACCCTGAATGTTAACAAGCACTTTAGAACAACAAATGCAGATAAACTTTTTTTTCCAGAAAAAGATCCCGACATAAAAAGTTCCGCCTGAAAGAGGAGAATGAAATTCACGTCACTGTTGCATGCAATATTCTCAACAGTGATTCCAAAGAAACAGATAAACTGCTGTGCTCTGGTAGTCCAGGTGAGAGCTTGAACTTTCATAAACATATAAACAGATTGAAATGACATTTTATTTTCCAGGTTAACTTTAACTCTTTAACACTTGATACCTAATGCTGCTGAGCACATTTGACATTTGCACCCTACTCCCTGGTGACATGTATATAATTTCCCAAATATTTCTATTCAAAAATCATGTCAAATTCTTAAATTGATTGTCTGCTACGTTATGCACTACCTCATTTGGGAGGATGTTGTTGTGATGTGTAAAGTGTGACATTTATGCAACTTTTAATACCTCTGGGTGGGTCTTTGCTAATTTTATACCTGGATTTTCCCTGTGTTTTGACAATTACCTATATCGGTAAATTGGCTATTTTGATGATAATAAACTCAGGTTTTGATGGCTTTAATTATACCTGGGACTAATATATTAGTCCCAGATTATACATCATAATAATGCATACTGTTGGTGTAACTTTCATATGGTCTATGTTTTAGAGTTCTTTCTTTCAAGTGGTATGTACTATGTGTATGCTATTAACTTAATAACAGAAGTCACTTTTCAAAAGCTTTCGGCCTTTATTAAAAAAATGGCTGATACTTTCCAATGACTTTAAAGGTATTTTGTAAGAGGAGTTCAACAAACACCAGGCAACGTTATCATAGCATTGCCATCTAAATGTCCAAGTTGATGCCTTTTCCTCTTGTTTGAAAATGTAACCAGTCTGCATATTCTACTTTCTTACCCAATTATCTTCCTGTATATGTCTCAGCTGTTCTAACACCAATTCCCTAATATTGTAAAGCAATGGGGTGTCCTGACTGATTAAAATGTTCATAGCTTAGCTTGTCATCATGAAGTCGAATCTCCTTTAAATGTTCGACAATTCTTTCCGACTTTTGTCTCTCTGTCTCACCGACATAAACCTTGTGAAGAGCGACTTCTGTATTTAGCAATCTCCTGGACCATGTATACAATGCTATTACTTAATCCTTTCATGACGGGAGTTGCCCTGGTGCAGCGTTAAAGACACTGTGCCAATGCATTCTTTTATATATGCGAGTCTCTAGGGAGCATTGCATATATAAGAGAATGCACTAGCTTCAATGTCAAGGTAAATAGTGTTAGGCCAATGTATTCTCTTATATAATTTTTTTGAAAATCGTGTGCCAATAGGGAGCCTAGCATATATAAGAGAATACATTGGCACACAGTTTTTACAAGATTTTAGTAAGCTAAAGTCATGAAAGGGTTAAGTTTGAAGGTTATTATGTTGCCTTAATGTTACATGCACGTATTATTCATAATATACTAGGTAATGTCAATTTTCATAACTGCATTGTGTCAACAGATACCTTTTTCATGCATATTAAAAACCAGCTTTGTGTAGATCTGGAATCATGCCATATGCATGTGCTAATAATATAATTCATTTGATAATTTAGTTGTTGCTCCAAAATGGTGTCAGTCTGCAGACAAGCCATATTTCGATGTTCAATTTATTGTGAATGGCTTATCATACTTGTTGAAAATCACCATCATGTCAATGAAACGCTTCATATATATTTATCTTATATGTTTGCTTTCAAATCATCATCCAAAATAAAGTGATTTTCAAGAACACAGATGTTCTCTTGTCAGGAGTTGAGCTCATTTAATATTGGTACGCATAAAAGCATATGTACCTCACATTCATCAATTCATACAGAATAACTATATTTCCGTTATTTCCCCCGAGAAGGTTGGTCTGATTCCGATCAAGATTACTTTTATAGTATATGTAAAGATAGATCACTTTATCTATTAATTCTGCTACATCTGAGTCTGCATCTGACTGGTGTGTCTGTCATCTTTTAGCAAAAAAAATAATTAACTTATTATCATAAAAGAACTTTATATTTGTGTGGCCTATGCCACTACCATCTGTATGTGCATGCATGTATTATTAGATGATGCAATTTTTTTTGGATATGTGAAACATTACATCTATATATTTCTTCCTACTGTAAATATCTCATATGGCAGGATAACTACCTATGCTGTACACACTCACACAGCTGTATAGACTTTTGTTACTAGTGTTATTCTGGGGGCCATATGTTTTAGTAGGACTTGTTGGTACTATTTCATCTATGCATGCCTGGGGATTATTTTACTGTGCATGCAAACTGTAGTTCTGCTGGACCTAAACTTGACAGGCCTGAAATGTCTATACTTATATAGGCATGTAACTTTAACTACATATCTACAATGTACCAGAAGCTTACACCCCGAAGGGATTAATTTTGACAGAAATTTTGCCATTAATCTGTGAATCGTTGCCCAAAGTAGGGTTCTTCAACATGCACACATGGTTGCACACTGGACAGTCAATAACGTCACCACCCTATGGGACGGTACGATCAAACAAGTGTCATATCCCTGTACATGGCACCTGTCGGAGGGAGGTTTACCACTTAATGACAGCTCAGCGAGGAATACAAGTCCACAATGTTAAAAATCAAGTGTAACTTTAAAAATTGTTATCATTCTAGTGTTGTGGCAAAATTAGGCTGCCATTATCAATTAAGGAAAGCTACAACCAAAGATGTGTAGTTATAATTTTTCAATGCATTTCCAGAGCTTTTACCGAAGCCACGAGATGAAGTAGAAGAAAATGTAGCCAATGAGGAGCGAGTACAAGAACCTATCTATGTCAATGTTGGGAAGACCATGAAGAGACTCACATGTCCAATAAAAGTAGAGGACCTGTATGACTACATACAGACACAGAGTAATAATCAGGGATTCAAACAAGAACATGAGGTATGGAATCGTACGTGAGGTTATTCATCCTTATGCTTAGCCCTTTTATTATGCCCCCGACTTGAAGTCGGCGGGTATATAGTCGACGTCTCCGTCCAAAAATTTTGCATTATTGTTCAGTAACCGCTGGGCAGATTTAGCTGATATTAGGTATGGTGATAGAGCAGCATGGGGGAACAGCTACATGCATAGCGCGGGTTTCGTCCACCCATTTTCACCACCAGAGTTATGGCCCTTTTTTGACTTAGAAGATTCAATTTTGGGGGCAAATGCCACGCGACAGCGTACCTCTTGTTACTAAATAGTAGTGCTGTAACGGTTGACCTATTTTTGTAGCCAGTTAACCGCGACATGTAACTGGATCATAACCGGATATCTGCTATTTTCAACCTAAGACTTTACACTCATTATTTACACCATAATATGTACCAATATATCATCATAATTCTATTTATTAACTGTATAGCGAACTCATCTTTGATGTTAAGCCGCCTAAGCCAGACTATGTAACTTGCCATTCATGGAAGACTTTTGATCTCCCTCCAGATTTTGACTTTTAATACGCGTAATTTCGACTGTTTACCCCTCTGAGTGATACAGTTTGTAGCAAAATTGATAAAGTACACGTGTTTAAAAGCTACTGATATCAGTCTCATGCTGATTAAGGACCTGAATATGTTAGTTTTTGTCGCTGGCATCATGTGCATGTGTGTGTAATACATAGCAGTTAGACAGTAGTCGGTTGTCAACCGGATATCCGTTTCAGCACTACTAAATAGTTTCTCCCACCCAGTTATAACTGTATACACTGGAATGATTTATCATTCATCTGGGGTTGTTCAAAAATTATAAGCAGAAGGTAAACAAATAGTATAAGTTCAGAAAGATTCCTATTCGTTGGTGGGAAATGTTCAAGTGATATTTATTATCTGTACTGTTCTGGGTCATTAGATGTAGGCATATTATAAAGTTATTATACAATGTTGTGTACAGTATGTGTTTTTCTTGTACGAGTCCAGGTTGTGGTGAAAAGTCATATTGGACGAGACACGCCAGTGTCGAGTCCAATATGACTTTTCACCACAACCTGGATGAGTACAAGAAAAACTCATACTGTACGCAACATTGTATAATGACATTTTTATTATCGATCTGTATGTTTATCCAAATTTTGGGAATAAAACTTTTGTGGTTATTTTTGGTATTTGTCGGCACTTAATTCTCTATAAAAGCCTGTATATTGATCATCAGAAAGCATGATTTGGAAAAGTAAACACGGAAGTGAGAAAAAAAACTCAATGCGGAAGTGAAACATCTGCTAAAATCCATCAGTGTGCACACATCACAATTTCACTGATTCATTTCGCAATAGAGTTAATTCGTGACGTCACGGAGTCCCAATAAAAAAGTGATATTGTACAGTCGGGAGTCCAATATGACTTTCTGGAGTCCAATATGACTTTTTCCAGGACTATCTCGTGGCGGCTTTTGCCCAATCGGAAATGGTGTTATTTAAGGGATGGATAATAATAGATATTATCTCATTCAGTTTTAAAACTACCGGTATAGTTTTTGAATGATCTATTATTCTTATTGATGGATGTTGAGGAAATACTGGCAGACATACACAAAGATATACAAGTGCAGAAGGATGCCAACATCAGTAATATAATAAACACAAGCCAATATTGGCCAATGCTCTAGCCAATGTACTTATACTTTTAAAACTATTCTCATTGTGTTGCAGCAACTACCAAAAGGTTTACTGGCTAGATGTGATACTGCTCGGAAGAGTGAGAACAAAAGTAAAAACAGATATACTAATATTATGGCATGTAAGTATTGTAACTTTGAATCTTGAATTCACCAAACTCACTGTAAAAATAGATATACTTGTAAGTACCTAATGTAGTTAAAATATCAATCCTATGTGCCCACTTAGTATGTTCATTTAGGATTGAATCGCACAAGCTTCTATATCCATGTATAATTAACATATGTACAAATGTACTAATTTCTCAAAAATTTCACTGATTTCTCCCATGTCAACATACTCCATTAAAATATACACAAAAAAAATTGGTGTGCACACAAAACTACAACACTTTTTTCACAGCAGTGTAAACAGGACAATAGCTCATTGATGGAAAACATAAAGCATGACAGGCTAGCATCACCAAATTCACCCTCGGGGAACCTCATTCGGCTTAGGCCTCAACTGCTATGGGGGACCTAGGACCAGATTGAAGTTCCCCAGTTGAAGTTGGTGATGATCACCCATTAGTCACCTCGATTATGCAATTTATCTTCTTCAAATTAGGGGACATAAAACTGAACAGAAGAGAAAATCTAACTGAAAACAATGTTAATTGGAGACTATAGATACTTGCCAGAAGATGAGACCTATTAAAGCAGAATGAGGTCCCCAGAGGGTGATTTTGGTGGTGCTAGTCCATTGTGTGCTATAGCATCAATATATTCACCCTCTGGGGACCTCATTCTGCATGTGACAGACACACTATTTGCATGCTTGCTGGTTATCTGTTTCAGGATATACTGAGTTTGTACTTTGACTGTTCTGTTTAGTCAGGTTTCATAATGTACAGCTCCTTTTCAATTTCAGATGACCATTCTAGGGTTAAACTTGATCTTATAAAAGGTGATCCATACTCCGATTATATTAATGCCAATTATATAGAGGTATGTATCAATATTATGTTAACCCTTGAAAATTTTGCGAAAACCCTGTGCCAATTCATTGTCTTATATATGCGATGGGGACCCTCTCATATATAAGAGAATGCATCGGCCTAACAATATTTGACTTGTCCTTGTAAGCCAGTGCATTCTCTTATATATATGAGGCTCTCTATGCACTTGGCAATTATTCATAACTTGAACTAAGAGATTGGTGCATCGGAACCATTGTATCTCGAAGTTTTAAACATTGTAAGATGTTCCAGGATTATTTATGATAATAGCCTTTGCACGGAGTCAGTTTTAGAGAATTTGTGATAGCCCCATTATTTTTTCACTGAAAAATGGACAAAATGCCCCAGCATACAACATCATAATATCATTTAGCTGTGAAAAGGTTAACACATTTACTGCCGACGCCCATTCAATTGCATGCAAAAGTTGGCATTGGCACAAGTTGTAGATCTCTTATTAATTTATGCTTCTTCTGTAAATTTCATTCTGTGCACGACTAATGTGGGCAGTTCAATCATTCTGGATCTTGTGATGAATGTTCGACTAAAATCACTTTATTAGCCGATGTGAAAACAAATTTCCAATGATTTAATCTAGATGTGAATTTCCAATTGTTCAGTTAACCTTCCATGAAATCCATGAATAGAGCTTCCTGAAATTTTGAGAAAACCCTGTGCCAATGCATTCTCTTACATAAGCGAGTCTCCAACATGGAGCCTCTCATATATAGAGAATACATTGGCTAACAATATTTGCCTTGGCCTTGTAAGCCAGTGCATTCTCTTATATATGCGATGTTCCCTATAGGAGACTCACATATATAAGAGCATGCCTGGCACAGGATCTTTAATGCTGCACCAGCGCAGCTCCCATCATGAAAGAGTTAAGTAAGATGTGATCTATTTAGACACCTGTTTACTATTGACAAGCTCAAACATTTTCCAAAACTATGCAGTCAGAGATATTAATGTGTGAGATTGGTCGCTTACTGTATACACCCATAAGTAAGCCCGGGGCCCGTGAATCTTTTGAAAAAAAATCTTGTGACTGGGCTTACCTTTGAGGACACCAAGATCCAAAATCTCAGTTTCCATCAATGTATCACATTATTATAATCAATAAATTTGAAAAATGATCAAGGAAATATGGGTTGATACAAAAATCGGACTTGGCACTGAAAGGGTAAAGGCAGGTATCATGCCATCGAGTTGCTCACTCTAACTCTTCTGTCATTTCAGGGATATAATAATCCTAAGGCCTACATTGCTTCCCAAGGTATGTATAAGTTTTTTAGTTTGATAAAATTCTAACTTTCCGACAGATTTTGATGAAAGTTTGAATTGAATTGTTTATTAGCAAAGTCAACATCTAAGTTGCAACATGCCATACAACGTATTTACACAACATTATACAAACAATACACAACATACATATACATCAATAAATGAGTTCATCATATTATATGATATTGATAATAAATACAAATAATGCTAATACATTTGGGAATATGTTTTCTGAAATGGTTTAATTCATATAATATTTACATTATATATAATATAATGTAATACTTGCTTCATGGTAACTTTATAAACGCTAATTTTAAGAAAATGCTCACTCTTTTCAATATACTTATGTTAAGCAGTGACAGCAGTCTGTAGAATTTATTTCTGTTAGGGTTTTCCCAGTAATACTTCGGTATATAGGTTTCTCGCAGATCGTTAAGTTCAGTACACAAAATAACAAAATGGTATTCATCACATACATTTTCGCCACATAACGGGCATTTCGTGTCTTTACATGTACTTTTATTCCATCTGCATTGCTCTATCGGTAGTCTGTGATTGGCTGTTCTAAATTTCAGTAAATACGTAGCTAGATGAGATGGCATATATACTAAGTATCGGCTCAATCTGACAGAATCCTTTATGTTTCAATAAAATATAGCACGGCTTGAAATAGACATATTTAGCATGCCGAAGAGGCAGCATGTGTGTTGCTCTATTAATTTTGCTTTCATGTGTTTCATGTCTGTCTTGCTTAGTGGTGACTGATTCTGTCACGCACTTTCCATATTTACTTCTCGCAGAGTTTCTTTGATAAACGAAATCCATTTAATCTTGTTTTGTAGTATGGCATCACCATCATTGAGATATCTGAGTAGAAGGAATATATTTTTAGCTAATTCTGATCCTTCGTGCGATACTAGTTTTGACCAATATGATATGGCTCGGCACTTAATTTCGATCATTACGGGGTAACTTCCCAATTCTGCATATACCATGTAGTTTGGTGTGCTAGACTTCATTGTTGTGATAATTTTGCAGAATTTAAGATGTATGGTCTCCAAAATTTGAGTTTTCTCGAAACACCAAACTTCACCACCATACAGCATAATCGGCATAATCATAGAGTCAAACAATTTAAACATAATATCTAGAGGCAGCTGCAGCTTTCTTGTTCTATTCAAAAGGCCATACATGGCTCTCGTTGCTGTATTCTGGGTCTGTTTAATCGATTGACAGAATCTACCATTGTAAAAGAATTTAATACCGAGGTATTTAAATTCTTTTAGAATTTGTATTTCTTGGCCCCGATAAGTGATTATTGGTAAGTTCTTTGACAATTTGTTAGTAAAAATTACCATTTTCGTTTTAACTGTATTTACTTGGAGGTTCCATGCCTCGGCATAATCTGCGAATGCTGAAAGTGCACGATGCATATTGTTCTCCGAGTCTGAGAGGATCACGGTATCGTCTGCGTATAATAAACACAATATATTTATAAAACATCCAATATGTTCAAAATATTTCTCATCAAAATAGTTCAAGTTTGAGATTGCGCAGTCGCTCAGAAAACTTTGTATATCATTCACAAAAAAAGAAAATAAAAGAGGTGACATTGGTTCACCTTGAAATAAGCCAATCTGGCTAATAAAGAAGTCTGATTGCGAATTATTGTTTTTCACACATAATATTATATTGTCGTACATGCTTCGTATTACCTGTAGTATCTTACCGTTTATATCTGCTTGCATAAGTTTCAACCATAGAGCATCTCTCCATACAGTATCAAATGCTTTGCGGAAGTCAATAAAAGTACAAAATATCTTTCTTCCGCTCTGCAGGTATACGTTTATTAGAGCATGTAGAATAAATATATTATCTATTGTTGAGTGACCCTTACGAAAACCTGTCTGAATTTTATTTATCAGGTCATTGTCTTCTGCAAATGACGATATTCGATTATTAATAACGGATGTAAAAAGTTTAGCAAAACAACTTAGAAGGGTGATTCCTCTATATGATTCCGGTAAAGTTGAACACAGTATGAGAGCAGGTTCAGTGTTGGCCCGAAATTTTCTTTTGGCCAATACAATAACATTAAAGGCCCGTTTAATTTTCGAGTCACTGATTATCTTTTTTTGTAGTGTCTTGATATATATTGTTTGAATATCAATCTATATCATAAAATATGATTAAAATACTATAATTTATCACCATTTGGAACGTCTGTGTCTCAGAAAGTGCCCATAGCTGAAATCATAGAAACATTCCCCCCCCCCCCATCTCGCTCCCAGAATGCAACAGAAGTCAACTAAGATATAGAGTTATTGCCCTTCCATTGAAAATAATAGACTTTGTAAAATACAATCCAGAAAGCACTTTAGCACAGAAAACATGTCATTACCTTAACAAAAACAACATGTTCACAGTTTATTACACCGGTTAAAGGTACTTAATCCGATCAGACGCTCCTAAATTACTATTTATTTGGCTTCGGGGGTAAACAATATTTTATTCGAGTCGAGGATTGATCAGATATAGATTTTTGAAGTTTGTGATTTCAATTGTTTGATTACCAGAAACACGAGTCAAATGGACGGTCTTGCAGATAAAGATTTTGTGGTTATTATTACCACTTGATTTTAGAGTTATCCATCTTTCTCTGCAAGACCGTCCGTTTGACCCTCATGCTTCAATCAGTTTGTGGTCCACAAACAATAGAAACCGCAAAGTTCAAACATCGATATCTAATCACTCCGAGCTTTGATGGGTGGGTTCCTCGACTCGAATCAAATATTTTTTACCCCTGAAGCAAACGAAATAGTAATTTAGGAGTGCTTGATCGGATTGAGTACCTTTAAGTTCATACAGAACTGTTAAGTTTTGAAAATGGCTATCTGGGAGATTTTTGCGGGAGGTATGCCCAAATATGCTCATGAGTGGAATGTTAATAAATTGGGGCCACATGCGGAAGAAATAGGTGCTTATCCGTGAAACATAACAGCTCTGAGATCATAATACAGTGTTTTGGAGCGTCCTCTTTCAAATGGTATATAGTATGGGATATATATTATATAATGTGATATGGGGGTTTGAAAATTAAATAGTCCTTTAATTACTAATTCTTATAGAAGTTGCAAAAGGCTATCAGATTATTGTCATCTTCTTCGTATGTTGTTTATACAATAGAACAATAAATATTCATCGAGCAAATAAGTTACAGTAGGGCTTCTTCGTGGAAAGGGTACCCAGAAACAAAGAGGATTTTCAATGAAAACACCAGCATGATGCATAAACCCTCCACTGCTCAATTCTTGGGCAATCCGATTAACTACACCTTAATATATATAATTGATAGAGGTGTTTACTTTTTCTAACATTATAAACCAACGGTAATTGTTAGACTTCCCTGAAGTTAAATGGTATTGATCAACCAATATTTTCAACAACTTTCTTGAGGAATTGAGAAGTCTCTTGCCAATTTTTTACCCAATGAAATATTTTTTTGGCCAAATGTGAATTTATTTTGTATTTGGCAAATTTGGCAGGTGGCAGCACGAACCCTGTATGAGAAGGGCAACATCACATTAGGCTTTTCCCCAATGAAGGTCTCATCTCACATGATCTTTATACCAATGTCTTAGGCATATATCAAACAAGATATGAAAAAAATCAGTAACCACAAAGGTACTAGCAATCGCTGATTATTAGAGAGACTGAACAATACTAAATACATACTTTTGCTTCATACCAATATTTTCAAATGAAAGGTTTCACATAATATAAATTTTGATATGGCATGATTGTGATGGTTTATACAAAAATGTTCTCCCTGGCATTTTTTGAATGACAGTTCATATAAAGTTTCAATTGTTAATTAAAACTTTGAAATTTTTATATTTTAGGTCCTAACAAAGCAATTATGAAGGACTTTTGGAGGATGATATGGCAGGAGAAAATATGTAAAATAGTGATGCTCACCAACCTTGTTGATACCACAGTATGTTGTTCACATTTTCTACCCTATGTATATCTGGAATTTAAAAAAATTCTGCCCGTCTGTAAAAACAATCTTGGTTTAAAAAAATGATCAATGAGATTTGTATTTCAGACCCATTCCTTGTAAAAGATAAACCCATCAGTGATCAAAGGCGTGATATCAGCCTTGTAGCTGCCAGGTTGTCGGTGAACTTCAAACCTGACAATCATTACAACAAGACAGTGTCACGATGGCACTGTTCGATGATATTTGATGTCAAATGTCATCGCACCGTTCGATGTTATTTGATGTCAAATGTAACGGAACATGAGCATGTGGTGTCCAAGTTATCTCCTCATGATTGGTGCATGAGTTGTGTGCTACATTCTCAATGGGCTGACTATGTTGCGTTTTTAACATGTCCGTAGCAAGTGTTTGATCAACGTGCCATGTACCTATATTATATTGTTGAACTGTTATTATGGGAAGTATATATATACCATGTTTTGAATAATCAATGCCAAAATACAGAATGGACATTGGGAGATATCGGCATCGACGTTGGTTAGTCGACTAATCGTTTCAACACTACTGGCATAAGCCTATCAAAATTTATATAAGTTAATAATGGAACTGAATTTTTTGTCATTGAAATATCTAATTACAAATAACAAAATTGATGAGATACCTGATAGCAGATTTAAATTTATTGACTTAAGTAAAATAAGATTTTTAGTTTGGTGTGCAAAGCTAAGGTGTATAAAGATGTATAAAAATTAGTCAGGTTTTCCACTAAGTGTTAAGCCGTAGGGGAATGGGACCCCTATAGCCACTGAGGGAAATCTTAATCCAAATTCTGAATATCTATGTTAATATAAGCAGATACAGACAAGGAACCATAATTAAGTTATATTTTTAACAACCTGACTTGCTAAGTAATGTAAGATTGTAGTTATTTGGCAGTGTACTGACAATTTTTCGTACCGCCACCACAATGGTAGAAATATTCCTGATCAACCTCCAGTGGATAACATCTGGACGATATGGTGAATATTGTGTTACCTGACAACGTAATCACGTGCAACCAGGAAGAGTCAACCACATGGCTTTCAGCGATAAGTCCACTTTGATATCTTTCTTAATAAGGCAATTAACGTTCGATGTGTGCAGCCCTGAAGATGATTAATTTTCCGCAAAATGTTTCAGTTGTGGTCAGTTTTAGCCGGCAAATTACTTTTTTGCTTAATGTGGTACAGTGTGGCAGATTACTATTGAAAAAAGTGATGAAAATAGAGGGTATTGATGTGTAAAATCTATGTCCTTCATCAGAGATTGGTATTTAGTATTCACCCCCTCTCTTAACTTGCATTCAGTATTCACCCCTTCTCTTAACTCACATTCAGTATTCACCCCCTCAGTTAACTGGTATTCAGGATTCACCCCCCTCTATTAACTGGTATTCAGTATTCACCCCCTCTATTAACTGGTATTCAGGATTCACCCCCCTCTATTAACTGATATTCAGTATTCACCCCCTCTATTAACTGGTATTCAGGATTCAGACAGGAGGGGTGACACCCTCATAAGTCAGGAAAATGTGTGTAGTCATCTGTTCAATATGCATAGCTTGTCTATTTACAGTCTACGTAAACATCTCCGTAATAATTATAATATTACGTCGACACGAATTCATGTAAAACCCATTTCCAGAACAATGGGCTTCCCCCAATATCGTGATGTCATACTGATGTCGCAGAAATTCCAAATAAGGAATAATTTATGCGCGACCTGTTTACGAATATTGCCAACAACACTTGAAATTGTTCAGATTTCAACTCTGAAATAACTGTCTCTTTCAAGATAGACGAAACACACGCAATAACACATCGTTTCGGTCTTGGTCCACTGTACATAACACTCATTTTCCTATTGTGATGAGATTATTAAAAGCGTCGAAAACGAGTTTTACCGATGAATAAATGTCTTTCATTTAAAAAAATATTTTAAACAGGAAGCTTATTTGTCAATGTGTGCGCATGCTCAAATTAAAATATCGCGTCTCTTTGTTCCGCCCAGTATTTAAATTTAGATCAATATATCGGATAGCCAATCGGGGTTAGCGCTTTCTGGTACCGCTTCCAATCAAAACAAGGAATTTCCTGGTATATCCCCAAGTCTGGAAATAGCTTTCCGGCCAGTCCTGTTCGACTCAGATGAATTTATATGATATACTGAGTCGAAATTTATGTCGATTGGTCTATTTATAGCATATTCTTATTATTTTGTTCTGTTTTATCTTATCAGATTAAATGTGAGCAGTATTGGCCGGAAGATGGCTCTGCTACTTACGGTGACGTCAAAGTAGAAATTTTAGATTCAGCCAAATATACAGATTTTATTATAAGGACATTCCAAATATGCAAAGTGAGTACTAGTGACTGTTATTCCATGGACCCTTTCAGTGCCAAGTCCGATTTTTGTATCAAGGAAATATGGGTTGATACAAAAATCGGACTTGGCACTGAAAGGGTTGGTCCAAACTAGAGCTGAATTGATCATTATATAAAAGACACCCAGGATCTCCTAAATGTGCAAAGAGACGCCAATGATCTCCCAAATGTGCAAAAAGTCACCCTGCATATCAAAGCTGATTCAAGGATACATAATTGTGGTGCCAGTCAAACTCAAAGCGAATGGAATGCTCATTCAAATTCCATTGAAATTCCTCTCCGATCAAAAACAAATATTTAGTATAATAATAATTAGCAGATGACCAATCTAATATCGCATTTTTTATGAGATTCGAGATGCTGGGTGACTTTTTGCACATTTAGGAGATCCTGGGTGTCTTTTTGCACGAAATCATGTGACAATTATTCAGCCAAACTAGTACGGTTTTGACAAGTTATCGTAATTGTGTTGCCTTCGCTGATTAGAGATGTGGTATCGTACATTGGAGTGGGGAATTGAACCCTTTCTATACTATGGAATTCTCCCACTCAGTTAGAAAGAATATATTTGAATGATTCATTTGGAGGGATATTAAGGATATATGAGCAGACAACAGCCAAACAAAATTAAAATACAATTGCAAAATAATTCATATTCATTGGTGAGAAATGTTCAGATAATAAGTTCAACAAATATTGGACTTTATTATCTGAACATTTCCAAAGGGAATTACTCATCAGTGAGCATTTAATATAGGAAGGGTTATAAAGTTAGTCATTTGTTTAGTTTGTCAGAGGTTGAGCAGTTTCTACATGCAATGGTCTGCTTTCATAATTAAATGGACCTAATCTGCTCATTCTTTTCTTGACCAATACAACTGACGTCATGATGCGAACAATCCAGGCAAATTGTTGGCCATGCTACCTCATAGTTAGATACCTGCCCCTTGAATTGGTGGTGACTCAGCCACCGAACATCATCCATTTCACAAGTGAATGATCATGTTACTTCAACATTTGCATTGATGTAAAATGACAAAGATGTAAGAAGGAATGTTCAGTCTGGTACAGTAATGCCCTAAATAACGACTCCTTAACCACAGCAGAATTATTGGTAACTTTTCGGGATTTAGCCGGAAATATGGCTTGTTGCCAATTTTCGGAAAGCTCTCACTGAGGGCTTTCCGATGAATTGCAACCAGCCATATTTCCGGCTATATCCGGAAAAGTTACCCATAATTCTGCTGTGGTTAAGGAGTCAATTATTTAGGGCATTACTGTAAATGTCATGCAACTAATCTAATATGTTCAAGAGAGCTATTTCTAAAAGATTACCATTCGAGTCATAGAAAAAATGAGATTTTACACAATGAAATTTCACAAAAATCTGTGGCTTGGGCATTGGATGCAGAATTCGCTATCACCGCAATAAACTTGTGCTTCACATGCATCATACGCTGTCTGGAAAAACCTTTACCTCTGATGTTGTTTTATTATGTTGCAGGATGACAAGACTCGCATTGCCAAACAATTCCATTTTACTGCCTGGTCAGACCATGATGCCCCTTTACTTTCCACAACCCTCCTGGCTTACCGGAGGAAGGTGCTTTATTATAATCCAGAAAGTACAGCTCCGGTTCTAGTACACTGTAGGTAAGTCAGTATGCAAGATAATACCACAGAATTATATGAAAAGATTTGGAGATGGGACCACAGACTTTGGTGTGACACAATGTACTATCGACAGATCGAGATATGATATGACAGTCAATATAATATGAGATTGAATCTATGGGGCATAACTCTATTATATCTATATACCTTTATAGAGCTTTCACTTGGTTCTAAGGTGCACACTTGTACTAATTTGAGCATCATGTAGTGATGCTAGTTCAGCATTCTCGAGGCCTTTTCTCAGCTGGGTAGACATAACCTCTACCATAATTCAACAGCACAACTGCTGGATTTTTTCGAAATGACATGATTGGCATGGACATATCACCAGGAAATTTGATTGACACACAATCCATTTATTGGAGAAATGTTTTGAAAATTTACAAGCATGTTCAGGATCACTTCTAAATTTGAATGATATTCAATCAAAAACGTTGCTGCCAGCAGCCATTACTCTTTGTATCACTAAATACTTTGGCATGTCCTATAGCCAACAGTTTTCATCCAATTGATCCCAATCTTCATACAGCTCTTTGTGTTGACCTCTGGTATTACTTAAATAATTAAACTTTCCCCATTCCTTATCGCTCCATTGACTGTATTAATGTATTACATTAGCCTCTCTCCCTCTTGAGCTACAGTGTCATTGACACATATTATGATATCGAGATGAATAGCTCAGGTTTTTCAAACTCAAATATTAAACACTAAACAAAACTGGGACGTGACTTCAGGTTGGCTGTGTGAAAAAATACCAGTTGAGAATTTAGTCCAGTTTTTTGTCTCAATATCATTTTAGGCATCTTGTTACCTGGAAAAAAATATTACTTTATTTTTTCCAGCTACATGCACTTCTGTGACCTTTGTTTGAATAATCTTTTTCAGTGGCTCCTTTAATATAGTAGTAAATAATTAAAATGTCTACCTACCTACTCACTGTTTAAACGTAAGGTAGGGTCTTGGGAAATTAAGATATTTTGAACCCTTCCATGACTGGAGCTTCCTAAATTGTTTTGCGAAAACCCTGTGCCAATGCATTCTTTTATATATGCAAGTCTCCCATAGGTAGACTCACATATATAATACAATGCATTGGCCTAACAATATTTACCTTGACCTTGTAAGCCAGTGCATATATAAGAGAATGCACAGGGATAGTTAATGCTGCGCCAGTGCAGCTAATTCTGCGCCAGTGCAGCTCCCGTCATGAAAGGCTTAATTGTGGCCTGAAAGTTCCTGCAAGTAATTGAAATGTAAGAATGATGTTCAGTGTTGTTAATCTGGATAGATAATTTTGTAAAATTAACTCCTCTGTGCTGGAATAATCAGGTCAAGTCTTCCACATCACTTAAAACCTTTGCCATGTATCTTTGTAGTGCTGGAGTTGGTCGATCTGGAACTTACATCGGTATAGATCATCTAATACAGCAAGCGAAGCGGGAGGGAGAGGTTGATATTCTTGGTGTTGCTCAACTGATGCGGTCACATCGGGTCGACATGATACAAACTGAGGTATATATTACTGATATGATCAAGGCTAGATATTATTATATGGATAATATAAAATAGATTATCTATCCTTGTTGATGCCATTAGTGGTATGAGTATTTTGTGTGTGTGAGATCCTTTGAATATTTGCATGTTCTTCCAGGAATCTGTATGCTCTGCTCTGATCTGTTTCCGTGTCTGTTTTAAAAATGTTAATTTGGTTTGGGTACTGTTCTGAGTAATCTCATGGAACATGTAATGCCGGCGGCAGCCATCTTGGATTTTACTCTTTCCATATCTAAATTCTTTGGCACACCCTACAGGTCGCATCTCTCGATCATCCGATCATCACCAAACTTTATATGGATCTTTGGGGTGACCTCTTGATGGGAGCCTCCTATTTTGACCGAAATTCGTTGAAAAACATGGCCGCCAGCAGTCTTGGATATCAAATTGAATACATTGGCACACCACCCTGCAGCCCGCATCTCACATACAATCATCACCAAACTTCATATGGATCTTCAGGGTGACCTCTGGATTTGGTCCTCCTATTTTGACAGAAATATGTTAAAAAACATGGCCGCTGGCAGCCATCTTGGATTTCAGATTTCAATCCATCGACACACCCTGCAGCCCTCATTTATTGAAGAATTGTTTTGAAAATTTACAGGCATGTTTAGAATCACCTCTAGATGGGCGATTTCGAATTTGAATTTTTTTTCGATTTTACTCTTTGCATGACTAAACCCTTTGGCACACCCTTCAGACCACATCCCTCATTTGGATTTTTTGGGTGACCTCTAGATAGGAGACATCAAATTTTTCCGAATTTCGTTCAAAAACATGGCCACCAACAGCCATCTTGGATTTTACTTTATATATCTCTTCTGAATCACATCTGGTATTACTTAGACATTTAATCTTTCCTCATTCCTAATTGCTCTATTGACTGTAACACATGAAATTATCCCCCATCCAAGTTAAGCTACAGTGACATTTATTTTAGTTTAGTTTCTCTATGGCCCCAAATTGGAAGTTGATACAATGCATTAGCGAGGTGCCCAATACAATGGGTTTGCACACATCTCCATAATTACTATCTGGGAACTTAAATATCTGTGTCTGGGTCTCCCATAGCAGCTGAGGCCATGCTGAATGAAGTCCCCCAGAAGATTGAATTTTTTATGTGAGCCCGCTGTGCAGGGTAGCGTCATTAAATTCACCTTCTCAGGACCTCATTCTGCAAATAACCAGCTCCATATTTTGGCTGATTTGGTCATTGTCACATGATAAAGTGCAAAAAGACACCCATGATCTCCCAAATGTGTAAAAAGTCACCCAGCATCTCAAAGTCTTGTTTGTCTGTGCTAGTCAAACTCATCGCAGGTGGAATACCCATTCAAATTCTCTTGAAATTTCACTCAAAAATCACAAACATATAACTAGTGTAATAATAATTGACATGTGGCTAATTTAAAATGGATTTTGTTTCTAAAACTTTTAGATGCTGGGTGACTGTTTGCATATTTGGGAAATCCTGGGTGTATTTTGGCACATTCAGGAATTCCTGGTGTCTTTTTGAATGAAACAATGCGATGGTGACCAATTCAGCCATATTTTGAGGCCCTGTTATCATGGTTTCAAGTTGTTAACCACTGTCTGTTCATGCCATATGTTCACAATGATTTGCTTTCTTTTCAACAGAAACAATACACATTCTTGTATCAAGCTCTGCTGGAGGCTGTGAAGGCTGGGGAGACTACGATACCTCAGTCAGCATTCGATGGCATGTACCACTGTTTGCAGATTATTAATTCGGACACAAACAATACACCACTACAGGATCAGTATGATGTGAGTTATGATGTAACGTTTATACTCCTACATGCATACGCGCTGTTGAACTTGAATGGAGGTCGTTGGTTGGTTGAAATCATCTCATGTGAAGTCATGCGCAGGCCCCAACTTGTTGTATGGATGCATCAGCCCTGTGACAGAAAAAGGATTCATTAGTGTTAATCCTCATTACTGTTTTTATTACATTGTTTGATAGTGCACTGCCATGAGTGCCTTTTGTTACCCATTAAGCTGTATCACCTAATCAATTAGCAGATGATAATACTATTAATTTTATTCTCATGTCGCTCCCATTACAAAATCAATAGGTTTTTTAAAATTTATTTCCGATTTTGGGGTAAAAAAAACTTTGGCCAAATGACATTTTGTTGGCCAATTTGCATTGGCCAATTTGGCCTATGACAAATCCTGAATTACAAAAGTATATTACTTTGAAACTTTTCTCATCTGATATAGCCATGAATTTTTTCAGGTACTGAAATTACTTACTCAAACATTTGATAGAGAAGAATTCACAGCTGCTCTCTTGGAAGAGAACCAGGAAAAAAATAGATTCCGGAATATTCTGCCAGGTGAGAAAGAACAACACTAAAATTTCATTCACACTGAAGATGAAATAATAGAACTCCATCTTTAGATATGAAACTAAGTACACGTCTACAGGCCTGAAAATATAGTGCTGGACATTTGCAGAATGAGGTCCCCAGAAGGTGAATTTAGTGATACTACCCCACACTGTGGGCTAGCATCAATAAATTCACCCTCTGGGGACATCATTCTGCTTAGGATTCATCTTCTCTGGAAAGTATCTTTATTATTGAACTTACAATCTTTTTAATTCCTTTGGAAACTTCTTCAGAAAGGTTCTTTTTCTTTTTTAGATTAATTTCTCTATATCCCCAAATTGGAGACGAAACATTTCATAATTGAGGTTACCAATTTTCACAATTATCAGTATCTGGGAACTTAAATCTGAGTCTAGGTCTGCCATAGCAGATGAATCCATGCAAAATGAGGTCCTCAGAGCTTACCCTCTGTGTGGGGTTGTGTCACTAAATTCACCCTCTCGGGACCTCGTTCTGCAAATGTCTGGCATCATATTTTCAGGCCTGCACACGTGTAAACTGATTAGATCTGATGAGAAAGTTTCTCTATAAATTTCTTGATTAAAATTGTGATTTTTAGTATTGAAGTTTCGGGAAAAGGACAAAATATCTTTCAAAACCGGAAGAAATTTCCTGATAACACAATTTTTGTTTTAACGCCTAATAAATTTTAATTGAATTTGAATTACTTCTTGTAAAGAAAGACCGGAGAGAGCGAATGTTAGTCATTCCCATCTCATTAAAATGGCACACTATTTTGAAATGCTATTTAAAACGTTTTATAAAATTTATTGAATTTTATTGTCGTTAAATGTAGCTCTGCAACAGCAAAATGTAGCTCTGCAACAGCAAAATAAAAAAAATTGCTGGTAAATTTGTTATGAGAAGTGCTTGCAGCATCCCACGGATGCATAGCTTTTCAGAGGAGCTACATATTTCCATCATTTTGATTCTCGTTATGAACACAAAGTCATCTAAGTACGAACATGATGTCATCTATGCCAAATTTTATTTCAATGCTTATTTAATTGCCAGAACATGCTCGAGATATATTGGTGGCTGTGAGTCAATTCCCATGTTTGTTGTATTTATATATATAATTCTCAATATGAGTCTGTGTTTTACACATTCATTCTCTTTTAGAATTGTGGGTTCTGGGTCAATATTATTAGTAGTTTGCACTCTTTATTTCAAATAATTCATTGCACATATATATTTATTTTTGGATATACATGTATTTATGTTGTGAAAAACAGGATGGAGACACATTGGTTGAGTGAAAAAACAGGATGTAGACACATGTAGAAGAGTCTTTAACCCTTTCAGTGCCAAGTCTGATTTTTGTATCAACCCATATTTCCTTGATCATTTTTCAAATTTATTGATTATAATAAGAGCTCTTTCCATCAATGTATCACATTATTATAATCAATAAATTTGAAAAATGATCAAGGAAATATGGGTTGATACAAAAATCGGACTTGGCACTGAAAGGGTTAACCTTTATGTACTAAATGGATCCTCTCATTCAGTTATAAAGTTATACATTTGAACCGTCTGTTTACAAGTGCCGAATGAGTCCTATTTATTGCAGGGAAATGTTTAGATAATAAGTTCAACAAGCGACCTATGGCCTTTTGGCGAACTTATTATCTGAACATTTCCTAAGGGAACTACTCATCAATGAGTATTTGTTACAGAAAGGGTTAATTAATTGTGTATAAAATGGAAAAAGATATACCTCCATTTATTTAATTTGAGAGCTCTCAGTGATGATCCGATATGGTAAAAGCTTCTCCAACCGATGAACAATCGGCTGATTAATGAGGCGTATTCCATTTATGTGGGCAGTGTAGAAATGTACATTGTTGCATTTTATGAATCCCCATCATGTCAGTTTCTGACGAAATTTCAGAGTCAATTACATGAAAGACATATAATATCAGTATACACACCGTCAATGTAATTTTAAGCTAAATTGTTCATATCAAAGAATGGACACATCACATGATGCATAGTCGACACTATTTTTAATTACCGTTAGCGAGTTGTTCATGATGTTTATTGAAGTCTGTTCACCATAGCTTGGAACCTGTACATTATACTCGACCCCTGTGTGTCTCGCCATGCTCAGATTGGCATCTTAATTGTCTCCGTCTGGCCCCCTCAATTACCATCGGGTGTACTAAATTACTATGAAATATGACATAATTATTGTGGAACACTTCTAAATGTTGACCACAATGGTAATAATAATGAACCAGAACCTCAGTATTATCAGAGAAAAATGTAACACAGTGTATACATGTTCTGGGGTTTCCCTTGATATTCACTGATGATTCTAACCTTGATATCAATTGTTTTAAAATTAATAAAATCTACTTCCTTTGTCTGGAAATGTGATTTACTTTCCAGATGTATAAGGTAGGGGCCTGCGAATATTTTCATATTAGTTTTATTATTTTGATTTGACCTAAATAATTTATACAAATTTTAAAGATCGAATAGTAATTTCAAATACTTCAAAATTGTCAACACACTATTAAAATGACTAAATGTTGGTAATATTATAACATCTGCAGTGAGGACTGCTCTGTCACAGTAAGATCTAAATAGTAGATAAACGTGTATTCATAATACAATCTGCTGCCCATCCTACATCTATCACAGTCACAGTTACTGATTACAAACTGTGATCTTGTTAGCAACTTATGAAAAATAAGCTGTCGATCTGAACGACATTTAACTGTTCAGTTAAACAGTATTTCACACTACTCATGTGCACAACTGCAGTGTTCTTTGTGACAATGTCGGTCAAATTTGCAAATCGCTCAGATCAAACACCAGACTGAACTTAAAAGAAGAATAGAGCGTAAAATTAGCTGCAATGACCCGTCTTCATTCAAATTCAATTGATGAGGGAATTCCATTTTGTGACATCACTTGGAAGTTTAATTTTGTCTATTATGCGTCCATAATGTCTATAACAGGTATTTGATTCGAAATTTGATTATAGTGAAAAGGTGGTATTCGCAGGGCCCTCCTAAAAGCTTATAAAACTTGTATTCAGATAGCTTCCTCTTATAATATTTCACGAAGATATTTTAAATGTACCATATATATATATATACCAGCCATATTATAGTCCCATGCCACTTGAGCCCTAAGGCTATTCTACATGAACTGACCATCATGTTTGATATAATTAAATATTACACCTCCAATAAATAACACAATTTTACAACAAAGTTGTCAAATATCAGAGTATTCATTGTTTTCTCCATATAACCATATATTCTCTAACTATATAAATAACTCAACCAAAAAATATAACGAATGAGCTATGTATCAATTTTTGATAGCTCACTATGATTGTCATCCCAATATAAATGATTATTGTTCAGGTAACTTTGGTCAGTTGTTATGGCTTCAACTTACATTGAACAATGTTATGAAGAGACATGTGCATATGGTCATAATGGCCAGGACTGTTGGCTGAACATATATATTATTGGTGTTCATTGACGGTAGGTAACATGGTGTGAAATTTTACAGCTTGAAGTTCAGCACAGGCTTCAAGCTGTAAATCTCACACAATGTTATTTTTAATAAACCGCAATAACCTATCTGATCTGAAAAATCAAATCTCAGAAAGGTGATAATAAGAAATATTACACTTGTTTGACTGAAAAGGATCATAAGTGATTGAATGGGGGAACTCCAACTCATGTAAACCATAGAGACGTAAACTGTCTATGGTTTATTTATGTATACAGTGTGTTTCAATCTTGTTACTGTTTGCTACAGTGGTAAAATGTTTGCCTTTATGTTTTTTTCTCTCAGCCAATCGGTGCAGGCCGTTTCTGTATACCCCTGTTGAGGATTGTAATGACTACATTAATGCCGTCTTTCTTCCTGTGAGTATGTCGGAGGTGTTACCTCCCCTGTATTTCTTGACAATGTCTATACAAATATATACCTACTAGTTGGTGGACCCGACTTCGTCCGGGCTGTTTCCCCTCTGCTTTTCGGCAAATTGCGCGATTTGACCTTGAATTGACCATTTTGAAGGTCAGGTCGAGGTCACGATTTGACCCATCTAAAACACTCCCCGGACAAAAGCACCCGTCGAAATCCGTCAGGTTTTACCAGATTTGACCTTGAATTGACCATTTTGAAGGTCAAGATCTGGTCGGGGTCACGATTTGACCCGTCCAAAACACTCCCCGGACAAAAGCACCCATGGATATCAAATTTTGTCGAAATCTGTCCGTTTTACCCGATTTGACCTTGAATTGACCTTTTTGACGGTCAATGTCAGGTCGGGGTAACGATTTGACGCGTCCAAAAGACTACCCGGACAAAAGTATCTCTAGGTATAAAAATTCATCTAAATCCGTCCCTTTTTTCCCTGATTTGACCTTGAATTGACCTTTTTGAAGGTCAAGGTCAGGTCGTGGTCACAATTTGACCCATCCAAAACACTCCCTGGAAAAAATCACCCTTAGACAGCAAGTTTGGGCTAAATCCGCCCGGCAGTTTTCCCGGCCACAGCTAACAGACAAACAACAAACAGACAGAAGTCCCAAAATATATAGTAGACTAGCCAATGAGCCCGACGTTGTCCGGGCTATTCAAAAACCAATTTCAAGTCGATAGCTCTACCCAGCCCGACGTTGTCCGGGCTATTCAAAAACCAAATTTCAAGTCGATAGCTCCACCCGTTTCCGAGATCTCGTCTGCGCATGCGCGAAGCTGGTGTCGCACGGGCTCGGCGACCCGATAAAATTCGTATCCGGGGCAAGATACATTCACAGAGCAAATTTCAAGTCGATAGCTGCACCCGTTTCCAAGATCTCGTCTGCGCATGTGCGAAGCTGGCGTCGCACGGGCTCGGCGACCCGATAAAATTTGTATTCGGGGCAAGATACATTCACATACCAAATTTCAAGTCGATAGCTCCACCCGTTTCCTAGATCTCGTCTGTACATGCGCGAAGCTGGCGTCGCACAGGCTCGGCGACCCGATGAAATTCGTATCCGGGGCAAGATACATTCACATAGCAAATTTCAAGTCGATAGCTCCACCCGTTTCCGAGATCTCGTCTGCGCATGCGCGAAGCGGGCGCCGCACGGGCTCGCCAATACGACAAAGTCGACCGCCTGGTCAAACTACACACACGTACCAAGTTTCGTCCCGATCGGTCGAGAATCGTAGATTTGTATCGATGACAGACAAACATACAGACAGACAAACAAACAGAGGTCTTCAAAATATATATGAGACTAGCCGATGAGCCCGACGTTGTCCGGGCTATTCAAAAACCAAATTGCAAGTCGATAGCTCCACCCGTTTCCGAGATCTGGTCTGCGCATGCGCGAAGCTTGCGTCGCACGGACTCGGCGACACGATAAAATTCGTATCCGGGGCAAGATACATTCACATAGCAAATTTCAAGTCGATAGCTCCACCCTTTTTCGAGATCTCGTCTGCGCATGCGCTGCACGGGCGTTGCACGGACTCGCCAATACGACAACGACGACCGCCTGGTCAAACTACACACACGTACCAAATTTCAAGTCGATAGCTCCACCCGTTTCCAAGATCTCGTCTGCGCATGCGCGAAGCGGGCGCCGCACGGGCTCGCCAATACGACAACGACGACCGCCTGGTCAAACTACACACACGTACCAAGTTTGCGAAGCTGGCGTCGCACGGGCTCGGCGACCCGATAAAATTCGTATCCGGGGCAAGATACATTCACATACCAAATTTCAAGTCGATAGCTCCACCCGTTTCCGAGATCTGGTCTGCGCATGCGCGAAGCTGGCATGCTCGCACGGGCTCGGCGACCCGATAAAATTCGTATCCGGGACAAGATAAATTCACATAGCAAATTTCAAGTCGATAGCTCTACCCGTTTCCGAGATCTCGTCTGCGCATGCGCGAAGCTGTCGTCGCACGGGCTCGGCGACCCGATAAAATTTGTATCCGGGGCAAGATACATTCACATAGCAAATGACAGACAAACATACAGACAGACAAACAAACAGAGGTCTTCAAAATATATATGAGACTAGCCGATGAGCCCGACGTTGTCCGGGCTATTCAAAAACCAAATTGCAAGTCGATAGCTCCACCCGTTTCCGAGATCTGGTCTGCGCATGCGCGAAGCTTGCGTCGCACGGACTCGGCGACACGATAAAATTTGTATCCGGGGCAAGATACATTCACATAGCAAATTTCAAGTCGATAGCTCCACCCTTTTCCGAGATCTCGTCTGCGCATGCGCTGCACGGGCGTTGCACGGGCTCGCCAATACGACAACGACGACCGCCTGGTCAAACTACACACATGTACCAAATTTCAAGTCGATAGCTCCACCCGTTTCCGAGATCTCGTCTGCGCGAAGCTGGCGTCGCACGGGCTCGCCAATACGACAACGACGACCGCCTGGTCAAACTAGACACACGTACCAAGTTTGCGAAGCTGGCGTCGCACGGGCTCGGCGACCCGATAAAATTCGTATCCGGGGCAAGATACATTCACATACCAAATTTCAAGTCGATAGCTCCACCCGTTTCCAAGATCTCGTCTGCGCATGCGCGAAGCGGGCGCCGCACGGGCTCGCCAATACGACAACGACGACCGCCTGGTCAAACTACACACACGTACCAAGTTTGCGAAGCTGGCGTCGCACGGGCTCGGCGACCCGATAAAATTTGTATCCGGGGCAAGATACATTCACATACCAAATTTCAAGTCGATAGCTCCACCCGTTTCCGAGATCTGGTCTGCGCATGCGCGAAGCTGGCATGCTCGCACGGGCTCGGCGACCCGATAAAATTCGTATCCGGGGCAAGATAAATTCACATAGCAAATTTCAAGTCGATAGCTCTACCCGTTTCCGAGATCTCGTCTGCGCATGCGCGAAGCTGTCGTCGCACGGGCTCGGCGACCCGATAAAATTTGTATCCGGGGCAAGATACATTCACATACCAAATTTCAAGTCGATAGCTCCACTCGTTTCCGAGATCTCGTCTGCGCATGCGCGAAGCTGGCGCCGCATGGGCTCGCCAATACGACAACGTCCACCGCCTGGTCAAACTACACACACGTACCAAGTTTCGTCCCGATCGGACGAGAATCGTAGATTTGTATTAATGACAGACAGACAAACAAACATACATACTGACAAACAGAGGTCTTCAAAATATATATGAGATACATATCCAAAGTTGATGTACCAGCTCTTGGGTATCCAGTATATTCTCCTTTATCAGGACAAGTACAGACTGAATACTACTATTGTAGTTGTATTCAACTTGCATATGGTTATTGTTGTTTTTTGACAACACTGCTTTTGGTTAGTGGGGTGTTGAGGTTGGCTACCATGAATTTCCTTATTTCCTTTATTTTATATTTATAGATTTTTATTAATTTTCTAAAATCAGAAATCACACAAATGATTCAAAAGGTCACTTGAAAATTGGTGCCAACATTTTGAATTGTTACAAATTGTAATTCAATTGAGTATTTGTCACTAAAAACAAGCATTCTGATTGGCCGGGCTCGGCGACCCGATAAAATTCGTATCCGGGGCAAGATAAATTCACATAGCAAATTTCAAGTCGATAGCTCCACCCGTTTCCGAGATCTCGTCTGCGCATGCGCGAAGCTGTCGTCGCACGGGCTCGGCGACCCGATAAAATTTGTATCCGGGGCAAGATACATTCACATACCAAATTTCAAGTCGATAGCTCCACCCTTTTCCGAGATCTCGTCTGCGCATGCGCTGCACGGGCGTTGCACGGGCTCGCCAATACGACAACGACGACCGCCTGGTCAAACTACACACATGTACCAAATTTCAAGTCGATAGCTCCACCCGTTTCCGAGATCTCGTCTGCGCATGCGCGAAGCTGGCGTCGCACGGGCTCGCCAATACGACAACGACGACCGCCTGGTCAAACTAGACACACGTACCAAGTTTGCGAAGCTGGCGTCGCACGGGCTCGGCGACCCGATAAAATTCGTATCCGAGGCAAGATACATTCACATACCAAATTTCAAGTCGATAGCTCCACCCGTTTCCAAGATCTCGTCTGCGCATGCGCGAAGCGGGCGCCGCACGGGCTCGCCAATACGACAACGACGACCGCCTGGTCAAACTACACACACGTACCAAGTTTGCGAAGCTGGCGTCGCACGGGCTCGGCGACCCGATAAAATTTGTATCCGGGGCAAGATACATTCACATACCAAATTTCAAGTCGATAGCTCCACCCGTTTCCGAGATCTGGTCTGCGCATGCGCGAAGCTGGCATGCTCGCACGGGCTCGGCGACCCGATAAAATTCGTATCCGGGGCAAGATAAATTCACATAGCAAATTTCAAGTCGATAGCTCTACCCGTTTCCGAGATCTCGTCTGCGCATGCGCGAAGCTGTCGTCGCACGGGCTCGGCGACCCGATAAAATTTGTATCCGGGGCAAGATACATTCACATACCAAATTTCAAGTCGATAGCTCCACTCGTTTCCGAGATCTCGTCTGCGCATGCGCGAAGCTGGCGCCGCATGGGCTCGCCAATACGACAACGTCCACCGCCTGGTCAAACTACACACACGTACCAAGTTTCGTCCCGATCGGACGAGAATCGTAGATTTGTATTAATGACAGACAGACAAACAAACATACATACTGACAAACAGAGGTCTTCAAAATATATATGAGATACATATCCAAAGTTGATGTACCAGCTCTTGGGTATCCAGTATATTCTCCTTTATCAGGACAAGTACAGACTGAATACTACTATTGTAGTTGTATTCAACTTGCATATGGTTATTGTTGTTTTTTGACAACACTGCTTTTGGTTAGTGGGGTGTTGAGGTTGGCTACCATGAATTTCCTTATTTCCTTTATTTTATATTTATAGATTTTTATTAATTTTCTAAAATCAGAAATCACACAAATGATTCAAAAGGTCACTTGAAAATTGGTGCCAACATTTTGAATTGTTACAAATTGTAATTCAATTGAGTATTTGTCACTAAAAACAAGCATTCTGATTGGCCGGGCTCGGCGACCCGATAAAATTCGTATCCGGGGCAAGATAAATTCACATAGCAAATTTCAAGTCGATAGCTCCACCCGTTTCCGAGATCTCGTCTGCGCATGCGCGAAGCTGTCGTCGCACGGGCTCGGCGACCCGATAAAATTTGTATCCGGGGCAAGATACATTCACATACCAAATTTCAAGTCGATAGCTCCACTCGTTTCCGAGATCTCGTCTGCGCATGCGCGAAGCTGGCGCCGCATGGGCTCGCCAATACGACAACGTCCACCACCTGGTCAAACTACACACACGTACCAAGTTTCGTCCCGATCGGTCGAGAATCGTAGATTTGTATTAATGACAGACAGACAAACAAACATACATACAGACAAACAGAGGTCTTCAAAATATATATGAGATACATATCCAAAGTTGATGTACCAGCTCTTGGGTATCCAGTATATTCTCCCTTTATCAGGACAAGTACAGACTGAATACTACTATTGTAGTTGTATTCAACTTGCATATGGTTATTGTTGTTTTTTGACAACACTGCTTTTGGTTAGTGGGGTGTTGAGGTTGGCTACCATGAATTTCCTTATTTCCTTTATTTTATATTTATAGATTTTTATTAATTTTCTAAAATCAGAAATCACACAAATGATTCGAAAGGTCACTTGAAAATTGGTGCCAACATTTTGAATTGTTACAAATTGTAATTCAATTGAGTATTTGTCACTAAAAACAAGCATTCTGATTGGCCGAGAGCGGCTAACATTAGTTTTCGATTCACCGACATCGGCCGCTTCAGCGTGCATCAAATCTGAATGTAGCAAGGTAAAATTTCATCGGCGCAGAACGGAGTAGCAAAACGAGTTCACCCGCGTGTTGTTTTCTATAGATACCATTCATCGGCTGCTCCAGCGTGCATAAAATCTGAATGTAGTATGGTAAAATTTCATCGGCGCAGAACGGAGTAGTGAAACGAGCCAACCCGCCCCACAGGAAATTGTTACGGAGCAGTGTTCCGAGTAACGCAATGAACAAACGAACAATTTGTGCATGGTGACAACGGCAAAATTAAAGTCTCGATTCGTGTCATGAAAATGACTAAATGATACTTTTTATACAGTTTATAGCTCAACTTACTTTGTAAGTTTGAGCTATTGCTATTGTCCGTGTGTCCGTCAACAATTTCCTGTGGCGCGGGCTACAGGTCGTACCTTTAGTCTGATCTTTATGAAATTTGTCAAGAATGTTGACATTGACATGTAGATGGGAACGAGTCATTTTCGTGTCATTCGGCCAAAAAACATGGCCGCTGGTGGCCATCTTGGATTTCAAAATTCAATCCTTTGGCGCGGGCTACAGGTCATACTGTTCGTCTGATCATCATGAAATTTGTCTTGGATGTTAATATTGACATGTAGATGGGAACGAGTGATTTTGGGGTCGTTCAGCCAAAAAACATGGCCGCCAGCAGCCATCTTGGATTTTACTCTCTGCATGACTAAATCCTTTGGCGCGGGCTATAGGTCGTAGCTTTGGTCGGAACTTCATGAAATTTGTCATTGATGTTAACAATGAGATGTAGATGCGAACGAGTCATTTTGGGGTCGTTCGACAGAAAACATGGCCGCCATCAGCCATCTTGGATTTTACACTCTTCGCATGACTAAATCCTTTGGCGCGGGCTACAGGTCGTACCTTTGGTCTGATGTTTATGAAATTTGGCATGAATGTTGACATTGACATGTAGATGGGAACGAGTCATTTTGGGGTCATTCGGCAAAAGAACATGGCTGCTGGTGGCCATCTGGGATTTCAAAATTCAATCCATTGGCGCGGGCTACAGGTCGTACTGTTCGTCTGATCATCATGAAATTTGTAATGGATGTTAATATTAACATGTAGATGGGGAACGAGTGATTTTGGGGTTGTTCGGCCAAAAAACATGGCCACCAGCAGCCATCTTGGATTTTACTCTTTGCATGACTAAATCTTTTGGCGCGGGCTACAGGTCGTAGCTTCGGTTGAAACTTCATGAAATTTGTCATGGATGTTAACAATGACATGTAGATGGGAACGAGTCATTTTGGGGTCGTTCGGCCGTAAAACATGGCCGCCAGCAGCCATCTTGGAATTTACTCTTTCATGACTAAATCCTTTGGCGCGGGCTACAGGTCGTAGGTTTGGTCAGATCTTCATGAAATTTGTCATGGATGTTAACAATGACACGTAGATGGGAACGAGTCCTTATGGGGTCAATTGGCCAAAAAACATGCCCGCCAGCAGCCATTGGATTTTACTCTTTGCATGACTAAATCCTTTGGCACAGGTTAAACATTTCAATTAGCACCTTTCCTATTTCTCCATTTACTGTCAACCATTAAATTATTCCCCTACCTAAGTTGAGCTACAGTGTCATTGACACTTTCATTTTGTAAATTCCTTGCTAGATTGAATTGCAATGGTGTTTCGTTGTACATTCTGGGATTCGAGCATGAAAACAGTTTGTGAACTCGCCGGAAAGCCGGCTCATTCACAAACTGTTTTCATGCTCGAATCCCAGAATTTACAACTCAACAGGGTATGTTTATCTCCTAAATAACACATAAGTGAATATCTCACCCAGAATGTACAACTCAACAGGGTATGTTTATCTCCTAAATAACACATAAGGGAATATCTCGACTCAGAATGTACAACTCAACAGGGTATGTTTATCTCCTAAATAACACATACTCGTACGGGAATATCTCGACCCAGAATGTACAACTCAACAGGGTATGTTTATCTCCTAAATAATACATAAGGGAATATCTCGACCCAGAATGTACAACTCAACAGGGTATGTTTATCTCCTAAACAACACATAAGGGAATATCTCGACACAGAATGTACAACTCAACAGGGTATGTTTATCTCCTGAATAACACATAAGGGAATATCTCGATTACATGAAAATTTCATGGTGGTTCATAAGAGATTCCATGATCATTCAATTGTCCAAAAAGTTGTTTTGAATGAGTGATCATGCCGCACAGTTAATTTTATTCATGAAGGCGTACTCATGTCATTATTAAATAAAATAGTCTTGCTCAAAATATTGCACAACAAATTTTATCTTGAGCCTGTTCACTTATTGCTTTATTGTTAACATTACAATTATGATGTGCACCAAGAGGCACAGTCGCAGGGATCATGCTAAGTCCAAATTTTGTTTGGCCATTTATGAATTGTTTTTGGCCATTTTCAGAAACTTTGGCAAAATTGAAAAACCAAAATATTGGATCATTGAAAAAATACTAGCCTTGAAATGTTTTAGCCAAATGAAATTTTCTTCGGCCATTTGCCAATGTTAAAAACAAAAATTGGCCATTAACAGAGAGAACCCTCCAGAGTTGCAAATGTTTGGGTTGGTAGGTTTATGAATATTATATGAAATTGTAAGTTTATCTGCATCCTGCAAATACCTCTATATCCCGCTTCTGGACAGCCGGTGGAAAAATTTGTCAATGCAAAATACCGTTTTAGATCCCCCTGCTGTCAAATGTTTTAGCAAATTTATGTCTTCCTACTGTATATAAATTTGTTGTACTATACATTTTGTTTTTCTGCTTTCATCCAATCCTACTTGGTTATAAAATGTTCAAACTGTCAAATTCTTTGCTCAGGTGGTACCAAGCACAGGTGCGTGTCGTTAAATGAATAAAATATAAATTAAAAAATATTTCAGTTTAAAATGAGCGCGCCACTTTAAACAGTGTATCGATAAACAATACATATTTAATAAGGGAGTTCACTTTTCAGATATCTCCTCACTTTTGATTTCCATAATTCACCAACGCCTGAAACGATTCTTCAAATACCAATGCCCATCAATCGAGTAAACCTATATTTTCCAATTATAATTCACAATTTATATTTTACTCATTTTAGCGACACGCCCTTATGGTATCAAGTGATTAATTATAGTCTTTGTTACCGTTTTGTCTTTCAATTCATATTAAAATATTATTATGGAAAACTGTCAACTCTTTAGGAACTTCTCTTTTTAGGATATATTCTCGGTTAAGACTAACTCGGACAAAACCTGTTTTGGTTTTCATTTAGATTAGAGTATAGAATAATATGTATAAGCCAAGAAGTGTCACCTTTACCCTTTACCTTTTCTTTGCTAAGTGGATTCTCCCACCCAGTTACACAAGTGTATATTGGAATGGTCTATTGTTAATTTGTAGGGGATTTCAGGATACATAAGCAGACGAAAACAGATAATACAAGGGCAGTTGGATTCATATTTATTAGTGGGAAATATTGTCATTATCTGAACATCTCCTAAAGGAACTACTCGTCAATGAGTATTTAGAAAAGAAAGGGTTACAGTTTGTCAGATAATAATTTCCTTATTTGTTTTCTTTTTATGATTTGGATAGACACTTACAATTTCAGAATTAACCCTTTCTATACTATATGTACTCTCCCATTCAGTTATTATCCCCCGCCAAATTAAAAATTTGCGGGGGATATAGTAATGGGTTCCGTCCGTCCGTTCATCCATCTGTCTAGCCGTCCGTCTGTCCCGAATTTGTAAGAGTCATAACTTGAACAAATGTAAACGGATTTCAAAGATTTGTGGTATATGAGTTCACCTGACCATTACCTAGAATGAGTTCGCAAGCCAGTTCTGGCCAGATATTTTTACCGGAGTTATTGGACTGTGTTTATTATTTTTGTTGAATTTACCAAATAGCAAATAGACGACGTCCCAGGGCTCATTTCCACAAATCTCAACGGATTTCAAAGATATTTGGTATATGAGTTCACCTGACCATTACCTAGAATGAGTTCGCAAGCCAGTTCTGGCCAGATATTTTTACCGGAGTTATTGGACTTTGTTTATTATTTTTGTCGAATTTACCAAATAGCAAATAGACGACGTCCCAGGGCTCATTTCCACAAATCTCAACGGATTTCAAAGATATTTGGTATATGAGTTCCCATGACCAGTACCTAAAATGAGTTCTCAAGCCAGGCTTTTTAACAAAATCCCACCTCTTGTTTAGCGTATACTGAGAATGTAAACATTACTGAGAATGCACTTCCCCAACTGCACAATTCGGTGGGGGATACCGCCGTCTGCGACTGCTTGTAAAAGTATACATTGTGACGGTCTATTATTCATTTGGAGGCGTGTTCAGGATGAAAAGATAATATAAGTTCAGAAGGGTTCATTTTTATTGGAGGGAAATGTTCAGATAATATAAAGTTAAACATAAAAAGAAAAAACAGCTTTCTAAAGAAACTAAAAAAATTATTAATTTAATAACAGATACTTTTCAGAGAAGATGAAGCCTGATCAGAATGAGGTCCCCAGAGGTGAATTTAGTGATGCTAGCTCACTGTATGCGGTAATGTCACTAAATTGTCCCTCTGTGGACCTCATTCTGAAATTTCCAGCACAATATTTTGAGGCCCGAATCACATATTCTCAGTAAGAATGGTACTCAATTACATGTGCCTTTATAATTATATTAATCGTAAGCCAAATTAAGATGCTTGAGACTCACTAAGTTAAAGATAAATAAAGGCATGCTCTTTGGAGTATAATGTTGTGTGCTGGGCTGTCGACATTATGGCCATTGTCCAGTGGAAAAACATAACAGGAATATCCAGAAAACCATAAAACTGACTTCATTGACAGGTTATTATCATTCATAATCCTGGAGCATCTTACACTGCTTCAAACGTGGACATACATTAGTTCTGATGCAATAATTTCTTAGTTCCAGTTATTAGTAATAATTATAATGGCCAACTGCTAGTGTTTTGAAGTAAGTCTGCACTCAGTGTAGATGTGTAACACACAGCATTTTACGCCCTCACTCAGTTCAGATGTATATCAGCCAAGAGGTTAACCCTTTCCCTTAGGAAATGTTCAAATAATAAGTTCAACAAACGACCATAGGCCATTTGTTGACTTATTATCTGAACATTTCCCTCCAATATATAGGACTCCTTCAGCACTTTTATTATATGCCATCTGCTTATTTTTGCTGAAAACCCCTCCAGATGAATAACCAGACTATTCCGATATATACTTTTATGTCTGAGCAGGAGAATCCATTTAGTATTGACAGGTTTAAACACCACTTGTGGTTAGGGGGGATGTTGAGGTTGGCTACCATGACTTTCCATATTTCCTTTTCTGGATTTCTATTAATTTCCCAATTGATTGGAGAGTTGAGACATTTATAGCATATAGTAATGCCCTAATTAATCGACTCCATAACCACAGCGGAATTATGGGTAACTTTTCAGGATTTAGTCGGAAATATGGCTTGTTGTCATTCATCGGAAAGCTCTCGCCGAGTCGATTAATTAAAGCATTACTGTAGTTTGTATCCAGTTAGCAGGTCTTGTTAAAGGCCCACTTAATTTTCGAACCCCCAGATTACTTTATATAAAATACTAGTCAGAAACATACTGGTCAGAAACATGACATTTTTTTTCATTTTTTGTTCCAATGAGTTAATTCTGTCTTTTTAATCAAGAGGAATTATGATACCCGTCCCTAAAAGAGGTATGCCAACAATGTCGTTGTTGTTGGCATTCACGGCTTGGGGGGGCCACCCGAATATTCTCACATTGCTGTAAAGAGAAAATAGCATATGTCGTTGTTGTTGGCATTCACTGCTTGGGGGCCACCCGAAATCATTGTGTGTATTTTTTAATCAAGAGGAATTATGATACCCGTCCCTAAAAGAGGTATGCCAACAATGTCGTTGTTGTTGGCATTCACGGCTTGGGGGGGCCACCCGAATATTCTCACATTGCTGTAAAGAGAAAATAGCATATGTCGTTGTTGTTGGCATTCACTGCTTGGGGGCCACCCGAAATCATTGTGTGTATTTTTTAATCAAGAGGAATTATGATACCCGTCCCTAAAAGAGGTTTGCCAACAATGTCGTTGTTGTTGGCATTCACGGCTTGGGGGGGCCACCAGAATATTCTCACATTGCCGTAAAGAGAAAATAGCATATGTCGTTGTTGTTGGCATTCACGGCTTGGGGGCCACCCGAAAGCATTGTGTGTATTTAGTAATATGTGGAAGACCCGTCTTACAGATATAAAAAATGTAGAGTTACGCCTCTTGGATCGGTCGTGAATCGATAGCGAAAACCCAGACGTAAGAATCACATTATGCACATACGCTCTTTATCAACTACACTGCGGATAGGAACGCTCTTTAACTATCAACGCGATTAACCCCCGCCGTGCCTTTTGCGGTGATTTTGATGATTGGGAGTGGAGAATGAGTGCTCAGCTTGTCCAAAATGCGACGCTGACCATTCCCGTGGGTTTTTACCCTGAGATAGGAAGTTTGGTCTCGATCGGTCCAGGCGTTTTCGATTCTATAAAGTACACACACACACATATACGAAGTCTCAAAATATATAGTAGACTAGCAGGTTAGCCCGCCACTGGCATGGTTGGTCAGAAACATAACATTTTTTAAATTATTTTTATTCAATGAGTTAATTCTGCTTTTTTTTTATTTTTTAAATTAATTTTTTGTTTTTCAATGAGTTAATTCTGCCTTTTTACTCAAGAGAACTGACCCGATGAAAATCTCCCCCCTTCCTAGGAACGACAGACATAAGAATCACACAACACGCATGAGGACGGTGATTTTGATGATTGAGAGTGGAGAACGGGTGCTCTGATCTTCTCCAAAACGCCGCGGTGACCATTTTAGTTTTTAGCTCAACTTTACTTTGTAAAGTTTGAGCTATTGCCATGGCTTGGTGTCGTGCGTGTGTGTGTGCGTGATTCGTCAACAATTTCCTTTAGCACGGGCTACAGTTCGTACCTTTGGTCCGATTATTATGAAATTTGTCATGGATGTTGACATTGACATGTAGATGGGAACGAGTCATTTTGGGGTCATTCGGCTGAAAAACATGGCCGCCAGCGGCCATTTTGGATTTCAAAATTCAATCCATTAGCACGGGCTACAGGCCGTACTGTTTGTCTTATTGTCATGAAATTTGTCATGGATGTTAATATTGACATGTAGATGGGAACGAGTAATTTTGGGGTCATTCGGCCAAAAAACATGGCCGCCGGCAGCCATCTTAGATTTTACTCTTTGTATGACTAACTTCTTTAGCACGGGCTACAGGTCGTACTTTTAGTCTGATCATCATAAAATTTGTCAAGAATGTTAATAATTACATGTAGATGGGAACGAGTCATTTTGGGGTCATTCGGCCAAAAAACATGGCCGCCAGCAGCCATCTTGGATTTTACTCTTTGTATGACTAAATCCTTTAGCACGGGCTACAGGTCGTACCTTTAGTCTGATCATCATAAAATTTGTCATGGCTGTTGAAATTGGAATGTAGATGGGAACAAGTCATTTTGGGATCATTCAGACAAAAAACATGGCCGCCAGTGGCCATCTTGGATTTCAAAATTTAATCCATTAGCACGGGCTACAGGCCGTACCTTTAGTCTGATCATCATAAAATTTGTCATGGCTGTTGAAATTGGAATGTAGATGGGAACAAGTCATTTTGGGGTCATTCAGACAAAAAACATGGCCGCCAGCAGCCATCTTGGATTTTACTCTTTGTATGACTAAGTTCTTTAGCACGGGCTGCAGGTCGTACCTTTAGTCTGATCATCATAAAATTTGTCATGGATATTAACAATGACATGTAGATGGGAACGAGTAATTTTGGGGTCATTCGGCCAAAAAACATGGTCGCCAGCAGCCATCTTGGATTTTACTCTTTGTAAGACTAAATCCTTTAGCACGGGCTACAGGTCCTACTTTTAGTCTGATCATCATAAAATTTGTCAAGGATTGTTAATAATGACATGTAGATGGGAACGAATCATTTTGGGGTCATTCGGCCAAAAAACATGGCCGCCAGCAGCCATCTTGGATTTTACTCTTTGTATAACTAAATCCTTTAGCACGGGCTACAGGTCGTACCTTCAGTCTGATCATCATTAAATTTGTCATGGCTGTTGAAATTGGAATGTAGATGGGAACGAGTCATTTTGGGGTCATTCGGACAAAAAACATGGCCGCCAGTGGCCATCTTGGATTTCAAAATTTAATCCATTAGCACGGGCCACAGGTCGTACTGTTCGTCTGATCATCATGAAATTTGTCATGGATGATAATATTGACATGTAGATGGGAACGATTAATTTTGGGGTCATTTGACCAAAAAACATGGCCGCCAGCAGCCATCTTGGATTTTACTCTTTGTATGACTAAATCCTTTAGCACGGGCTACAGGTAATACCTTTAGTCTGATCGTCATAAAATTTGTCATGGATGTTAACGATGACATGTAGATTGGAACGACTCATTTTGGGGTCATTCGGCCGAAAACATGGCCACCAGCAGCCATCTTGGATTTTACTTTTCTCTTCATGTCTATAAACTAGTATTAGACATTCAACTTTCCACATTCCTAATCGCTCCATTGACTGTAATACATTAAAATATTCCCTTTCCAAGTTGAGCTACAGTGTCATTGACACTTTCATTACCCTTAGATGGGAAGTTTGAGCCTAATCGGTCCAGCCGTTTTCGAGTCTATAAAGGACACATATATTTATATACGGAGTTCTCAAAATATATAGTAGACTAGCAGGTTAGCCCGCCACTGGCGTGGTTGGTCAGAAACATGACATTTTTTTAATTATTTTGTTTTTATTTATATTTTTTTATAATTTTAATTTTTTTTTTTTTTTTTTTTTTTTTTTTTTTAATATTAATTTAATGTTTTTAAAATTTAATTTATGTTTTTTTGAATTTTTTAATATTTATTTAATTTTTATTCTAATTGACCTATTTATTTAATTTTTATTCTAATTGACCCGATGAAATCCCCCCTTCCTAGGAACGACAGACAACGCATTCTTTGTTTTTCAATGAGTTAATTCATGGTACCCGTCCTAAACTTCCCCGTAGTCCCCGAAAAGAGCGGACAGTCAGTTAATCCCATCGTGAAATCTCTCTGCATAACATTTCGAGCGATAAGGTTGCGTTGAATTGTAAACAAACGCTTCTTTATTATAGATCAATTCTGCCTTTTTAATCGAGATAATTGCATTTCGTCCCGCATCCGTATTTCGGACGCATGGGGCTAGTCGTTTAGCCACGTCGATTGCAATAAAGAGCGTTTGTCGTTAACAACTCTGTATATGGTCAATATAAAGATCGTTGATTAGAGATGGGCGGTTAACCGTGGAATCAGTTCGGTTTCGGTTGTCGGGAAAAACCGGAAATGACAACCGTGGTAAGTTGGGAAAAACCCGTTGTTTCGGTTGTCACAACTTCCTGTAATCATGGCAGAACACGACGAACAAACGAGTCCTGTGTGGAAATATTTTTCAAAGAAAGATAAGAAATCTAAGTGTGCCGCCTGTAATATATGCAGAAAGGAGTTCGCATGGTGAAATCGCGCGACGAATTAATTACATTGCTTCCGTGTACACCTATTTTCGCCGTAGTATTTACTAGTAAACACAACACATTTCAGTTTATTTCTCATGTTATTTTAATCACTAAGGCCGTACAAATACTCTGAAAGGTGAATTTGATAACGAGGATACGATATCAAAAGGTATCAATGATTGTTACCCGCATTCCCTATTAGTTTTTATCACTGTTTGGATGTTAAATCGTCAAATATATTTGTGCGCCGTTGATTAAAAATGTTATGCCGGAATCGGAGCCGGAATGAATTATACCGTTTGTCGGTAAACTGTTGAGGAATAGCACTCATTCAGGTGACTTGTATTGGATGCATGTATACTGTATAGTGTGTACAATATTATGTTCCCTAAATATGGTAATAGGCATATAGCCAGATAATGTGATTGAGAGATTCTAGTCATGTTTTATTTTCATTTTGTTGTTTATTTCCAATTTTATTTTTCAAATCATAACTATACACATATATCTAGTCACACACATTAGTTTTATGCCAATATAAATGATCATTATATTATTTCACACTTATGATCATATGATGCTGAATTGCAGTCATACACAATACACAGACTCACTTGCATTCTAGCACTGCCACTCGACATGGACATTAACAATATACATGTAATAGTAACAATATGATACATAATTTAATATTATAAAAGGACATGTACCTCACAAGTTATGGTGATACAATTGGTGTGTTTTCTTTGTAATATGATGAAGCATAATTAGATTTTGTTCACATTAGTAATTTTTATTAATAAAAACCGAAACCGAGACTCAACTCTTTTTCCACAACCGAAACCGAGGCAAAATTTCACAACCGCCCATCTCTATCGTTGATGCCTTAACCCCCGAAGTGGCGTTTGCGGTGATTTTGATGATTGGGAGTGGAGAATCGGTGCTCAGAGCTTGTCCAAAATGCGACGTGGACGATCCCCGTGGGTTTTTACACTTATATACAAAATTTGAGCTCAATCCGTCCCGGCGTTTTCGATTCTATGACGTACCCTCATATATACACACACATATATATACGGAAGTCTCAAAATATATAGTAGACTAGCAGGTTAGCCCGCCACTGGCGGCGTTCGTCAGAAACATGACAATTTTTAATTTTTTTAATTAAATTTTTTTTTCAATGAGTTAATATTAATTTTTTGTTTATAACATGAGTTAAATGTGCATTTTTAATTTACTGGATTTTTGAATTAATTTTGTTGATTAATTTTTTAATTAAATTTTTGGTTTTTCAATATTTTACCCGTGCATTTTTAATTTACTGGATTTTTTATTTTTTTTAATTTAATTTTTGGTTTTTCAATATTTTACCCGATTAGACCTTATTTTACCCGATTAAGGTGAAGAAGACATAAGAATCACTAAACACACAGTACCCGTCCCTAAAAGAGGTATGATTTAAGGTACATCGGATGGAAAAACTAACCCGATGAAAATTTCCCCCGTGCCTAGGAACGACAGACATAAGAATCACACAACACGCATTTTTTGTTTTCACACAACACGCAGTATCCGTCCCTAAAAGAGGTATGATTGAAAATTTCCCCCGTTCCTAGGAACGACAGACATAAGAATCACACAACACGTTAATTCTGCCTTTTTAATCGAGATAAATGCATTTCGCGTTTTGCGTCCGTAGTTTCGTACGCATGGTTAACCGTTTAGCAACGTCGATGGCAATAAAGAGCGTTACTCGGTTAACGACTCCAAATACGGTCAATATAAAGATTGTTGATGCCTTAACCCCCGAAGTGTCGTTTGCGGTTAATTTGATGATTGGGAGTGGAGAATGAGTGCTCGGAGCTTGTCCGATTGTTCGATTCTATGAAGTACCCACATACACACATATATATATACACATATACGGAAGTCTCAAAATATATAGGAGATATGCCATATTATATACCATTTGAAAGAGGAAGCTCCAAAACATTGTATTATTAACATATCCAATGTAATAAACTGTGGACATGTTGTTTTTATTGAGTTGCTAATGCGTTTTGTCATCAAGATTGAAGTAAAAATCAGTATTATAATCAATGCAGGGGGGGGGATAACTCTATATATTAAAGATAGAGTTCTTCCCCTTTCATTGAAACAGTTTGAATTCTGTTGCATTCTGGGTTCCAGAGGGGGGAAGTCTTCAGCAGTTTTCTATTTCTCTGTGGGCATCTTCTGAGACACAGATGTTTCAAATAGTGATGAATTATAGTATTTTAATCATATTTTATGGCATAGATTGTTATTAAAACCATATATCAAGTCACTATAAACAAAAATAATCGGAGACTCGAAAATTAAGTGGGCCTTTAATATCTGAGAAAAATATGCATTTACCACCTACTATTCCTCTATATTATAGCATCTGATATATATTTTTTTGCAGGGTTACCGACACAGAGATGCCTTCCTTGCTACACAGATGCCATTACAGAACACGGTAGCAGACTTCTGGCGGATGCTATATGACTATCACTCCGATACTGTTGTTATGCTCAATGAATTTGACCGAAATGATAGGGTGCGTACATTACTATATTTAGAATAGACAGGGTGCATACATTACTATATTTAGAATAGATAGGAATCATAATTTGTGTACTTTACTATATTTAGAATAGATAGGGTGTGTGCATCTATAAGAGAATGGACTGGCACAGGCTCATGAATGCCGCACCAGCGTGGTTTCTGTCATGTGTTAATACTGTATATACTGAAGATAGAGTATGTATTATGCAACTTTTAGAAAGTATAGGAGTTTACATTACTAAATATAAAAGCATATATGTATGTTATTTTAACCCTCTGGTAACTCAAGCTCACTGATGAGTATTTATTTGATTCATTTGTAGAGGTGTTCAGTTAATACATTCAACAAACTCATTGAACTTAAAGGCTTACTTAATTTTCGAACACCCAAATCACATATATGAAATATATGCTATATTATATAACATTTGAAAGAAGAAGCTCCAAAGCATTGTACATGTATTATCAACTTGTCCGGTGTAATAAATTGTGAACATGTTGTTTTTGTTGAATTACGGATATAAATTATGCTTCAGTTTCATTTGGATTGCGGTTCAAATTGTATTATTTTCAATGGAGGGGGAATAACTCTATATTTTAAAGAAAGAGTTATTCCCCTTACATTGAAAATACATTTTTAGTTTGAATTCAGTTGCATTCTGGGAGTCATAACCAGGGGGGGGGGGGGGATCTTTTTATGATTTCAGCTATTTTCTATTTCTCTATGGGCATCTTCTGAGACACAGATGATTCAAATTTTAATCATATTATATGGCATAGATTATTATTAAAAACGTATATAAAGGCACTATAAAAATAATAATCGGTTACTCGAAAATTAAGTAGGCCTTTAAAAGCTGAACATCCCTACAAATGAATGGGTGACAGTGTTTTTTCTGTTTAAATAAATATTCAAGTTCTTTGCTTTAAAGTGGTTCTCTGCCTGTTGTCTAGTTTTATTTTATGAACATCCCTACACATGAAGAATGGACCATTCCAATTGGAATATATACTTATAGAACTGAAAGGGAGAATCCATGAAGTCAATGGTAATTGTTCACATAACTTAACTTGTAGTATTTTACCTTCTACAGTCATGTGCCTTGTATTGGCCAGAGGAATATGGCTACACGGAAGAGCACGGTCCACTGAGGGTCGAGCTTCTCACATCTTCGGAATCAGATCCAGACGTTACTGTCAAAATATTTAAACTTGACCACCTTGTCAAGGTATGTAATCTGGTCTCTATATTAGATTTGAAGAAATGAATGTAGTTTGACTGGACTCTATTGAAGATACCTTAACCCTTTCAGTGCCAAGTCCGATTATTTATTGATTATAATAATGTGATACATTGATGGAAAGAGCTCTTAGAGCTCATTCCATCAATGTATCACATTATTATAATCAATAAATTTGAAAAATGATCAAGGAAATATGGGTTGATACTAAAATCGGACTTGGCACTGAAAGGGTTAAAGCGGTTCACGCTAAATGTGATCCAATGACAAAGTTCCGCATGTAACAAAGCCACGCATTATTCATTTCTATTTTGGTTGGATACATTTTAGTTGAGTATCACTCTTTTTGAGTCTTTTGCTGTAATAGTTGTTTTCCATTTCGATCTGCGATTTTCAACATTGTGGGGGATCAGCTTGTCCGTCAGTCTGCTTTTAATATGGCTACATTTTTTTGTTGCCCATGTGCATTGCGAGGATATAGTTAGTCCCATATTGGAGATTATCGCATGCAATATCTTAAGTTTGCCCAATATTAACTTAATTTTTACTTGAGATTGATCGAACTGATTCTATTTTCTGGTCATGTCATACCGGTTCCATTTATGGTGCTTTGTTGAGTTTACGAAATGCATGCAATGTAAATGAATAAAAGAAAACTATGAGAAAGGTAACTTTCTCTTTATACCATGGCATCACAACAAACTTTCTCAATAACTTTAACTAGTTCACACACATGTGGCTTTCTATCTATGTACTCAATCCGACTCGATGGTCCCCATATAATCAGGTTCCAACAACAACAACATTTTTAGAAATGCCGCTTCAGTTATCATAATCAATTATGTGCCTAAATATAATGCTAACCACTGTCGACTATAGTATAAAATTGCCCAAAACGTGTTATTTATCAACGTTGCTCGACCAAATTTGGCCTTATTACCAACAGAAATCCTCTTGATTTTAGAGTTATCCATCTTCATCCGCAATCTGGTCCGAGATTGTCGGCTCGTCGACTTTTTACTGGGCCACTAATATTTTTCTCGATTGTGAAAAATAATTGATGTCAAAAATCGATATCTGATCACTCTGAGCTTTGATAGAATCAAATATTTTTACCCCTGAATCCATGTAAATAGTAATTGAGGGGCGCTTAATCGGATTATGCATCTCTTCCGAGCCACTTATAACAACATATATTTTTTTTATTTATTTTTTTAGAAAAACCTGCTTTCAAGACTACAAAAATCTTTTTTGTAAATTACAAAAATCATTTTTTGTAAATAAAACACAAGACAAAACAGAAGATTACATTATTTATCTATAAAGACAGAATACAGAGGTATTCAAAGAGTCCAAATGATATTTTGCCTTGATGGAGGATGTTAACCAGATAGAGTTCTCCATCATGCTATGTTCCAAACGTTTCTGCAGGTCGCCTGTTCTAAATATAGCCTCTTTTACCATCCCAATATATGTAACATATGAGAAAGTTTCTAAATAAAATTGATAGAATCTTCTGGAAAGGTGTCCTCAATTCTTGTCTACTATTTTATAGCCCGGAATCTATATAAAACTTTCTAGGAAGAGATAGACCATCTTTAAAAATACTTTAAAGGTATCCTCTATATACCACTTAATGCTCCATCTGTTTACAGGTATCCTCTATATACCACTTAATGCTCCATCTGTTTACAGGTATCCTCTATATACCACCTTAATGCTCCATCTGTTTACAGGTATCCTCTATATACCACCTTAATGCTCCATCTGTTTACAGATATCCTCTATATACCACCTTAATGCTCCATCTGTTTACAGGTATCCTCTACATACCACTTAATGCTCCATCTGTTTACAGGTATCCTCTATATACCACCTTAATGCTCCATCTGTTTACATGTATCCTCTATATACCACCTTAATGCTCCATCTGTTTACAGGGAGAAGAAAGAGCCATTAAACAGTTCCTGTTCAAATCATGGCCTGATTATAAAAGTATCCCTCAAACAGTGTCGTCCATGATACATCTGCATCAAATGGTCCATGATTGGCAGAAACAAGATGGCAAGGGGCAACGGAAGGGCCCAGTCACAGTACATTGCATGTAAGTCTATAAAATCAAATGCATGGTTATGCAGCCGAGAAGGGATGAAAGATTGAGGTTTGTGAATTACATTTCTCATATGTGTCAAATTGAAAGGACTATTATTGATCAAATTATCTTCTCTCAGCGGGTTGACCAGTTTATTATACTTGAAGATTGGGGGTTTGCTGATGTTGGTTTCCATTCTAGAGTTATCCATCTTTGTTTATCTGGAAGCGATGGTTTACTGTCTGTCCGCTCAAATATCTCAGCCATGGTTTATCAGATCTCAGAGAAATTTGGTATGGATGTTCGCCATCAGGAGGCCTCTCAAAAGAGAGGGCAATGATATTTGTGTTGTCCATTCTAGAGTTATCCTTCTTTGTTTATCTATAAATTGTGGTATTGTGTCTGCCCTCATATCTCAGCCTTGGGTTATAAGATCTCAATGATATTTGGATGATATTTGGTTTTGTAATGTTCACCATTACAAGGGCTTTCAATGAAATGTTAATTGGTAATTTTCCCTTATAAAGGCCCACTTAATTTTCAAACGCCAAGATTACTTTATATAAAATATATGCCATATTATATACCATTTGAAAGAGGAAGCTCCAAAGCATTGTATTATCAACTTATCTGGTGTAATAAACTGTGGACATGTTGTTTTTGTTGAGTTGCCAACGCATTTTGTCATCAAGAATTAAGTAAAAATCAGTATTATTTTCAATACAAGGGGAATAACTCTATATATTAAATATAGAGTTCTTCCCCTTCCATTGAAAAAGTTTGAATTATGTTGCATTCTGAGTGACAGAGGGGGGAAGTCTTCTATTTATCTGTGGGCATCTTCTGAGACACAGATGTTTCAAATAGCGATGAATTATAGCATTTTAATCATATTTTATGGCATAGATTGTATATCAAGTCACTATAAAAAAAATAATCTGCGACTCGAAAATTAAGTGGGCCTTTAAGGGAGTTGAGACAACTTCATGCAGTCCGTATGGTTCCGTACAATATGTAATGTTTATCCAATGAATATATTCAATGAATTTAGCATTTATTGTTTGGTATGATATATATCAGATATTTTCAGGCACGGGTCCTCGGGGTCAATATGAGTGTTCATAATTGCTTCAACTCTGCTTGCTTCAGTGAGCGTCACTATATAAAAATAATTGGCAACTCGAAAAGTGGGCCTTTAATTGCTTGAAATTTTGGGTTCCATTCTGCCCATGTTGCAATTTGACACCATGGCCATGGGTGTGTGCTAGGACCTGTGGTGCAACCTCTTGTCCTGAATATTCTGGAATTCACTGAGAGCTTTCCGATGAAAGGCAACAAGTCATATTTCCAACTAAATCCTGAAAAATTAACATAGTTCTGCTGTGGTTTAGGGGTCGATTATTTAGGACATTACTATAGTTTGACTTGGTGTAATGGTCATATGTTTGAACTGGATTATTCGGTTTTCGGTACGTTCCATCAGCTAATGAGTTGATTATTTAGGGCATTACTGTATGTCGCGAATAAGGGACTTAAAGGATTGTTTAGACCAGATGCTTTGCATTGAAATTGAAATATAAACAACACCACTTTGTTAGAATATAAAATCACTATTACTTAATATCATGATGTGTAAACGCACCTTTAACATTATCATATGTATGCGACGTAACTCTATTTTCTCTATATATATATTTCTACTTCCGGTTTAATAAATATCCGATAAACATTAAAATATTGTTCGGCTTTCTTGATCCAAGTATTATTAAATGATCCCACCATCATGGCCGACAATCAACCACGCAACCAAAATATAACAGGTTATGGGCCCAGGTCAAGGCTTATTTTTGATGGTGATGAAAGGAAATATGAACTATGGGAGGTGAAATTCATGGGATACATGAGAATCCGAAATCTGCACGATGTGTTTAAAGTTCTCGGTGCCGATGAAGAAATCGATGATGCTAAAAATGCCGAATGCTATGCCGAGCTCGTTCAAGTGCTCGATGACAGATCACTTTCTCTGATATTGAGGGATGCCAAAGATGATGGGAAAGAATCGTTAGAAATTTTACGGCGCCATTACCTTCCCAAGGGCAAACCACGAGTGATCACTCTCTACACTGAGCTGACTTCGTTGATCAAAAATGAACATGAGTCTGTTACTGACTATATTATAAAAGCAGAAACTACTGCAGCTTCATTAAAACATGCTGGTGAAATTATTAGTGACAGTCTCCTGATAGCAATGGTTCTAAAGGGACTTCCAAGTGAATTCAATTCGTTCACGACGGTGATGACACAAAAAGACAAAGTTCTGACATTTACTGAATTTAAAGTTGCACTCCGAAACCACGAAGACACTGAAAAGATTCATCAAAATTCTTCGTCGGTCATGTATGTCGGTGGAGATGTTCGCCAAAAACACGTCAACAAGAAACAATATAAAACACGTTGGTGTGACCTCTGTAAGTCAAATTCACATGACACATCATACTGCAGAAGAAATGTTGACACCTCTAAGAATAAAAGATATTGTGAAGTCTGCAAGACAAATTCACATGACACATCATACTGCAGAAGAAATGTTGACACCTCGAAGAATAAAAGATATTGTGAAGTCTGCAAATCAAATTCGCATGACACCAAATTTTGCCGAAAAGTTAAATACAGTGTGGCAAGTACCAAAAACGTTGAAGACCATTCTGTTTCTGAAAACCGTAATGATGATCATCACTTTGTATTCCTCGCGGAAGATGCTGATTCGTTTAATTCAGAAATTCATGACGTCAACTTTTTTCTGGTAGATAGCGGTGCGACGGTGCATATTGTGAATGATGAAACAAAATTCACAAAATTCAGTGACACATTTAATCCAGATAATCATATTATCGAGTTGGCAGATGGCACAAGAGCTAGCGGCATTGTCAGGGGACAGGGAGATGTTAGCGTTGTATTCTCCGATTCTACAGGATGCGAACAAAACATTCTTCTGAAAGAAGCTCTTTTCGTACCCTCATTCTCTCAGAATGTTTTCTCAGTTCGAGCAGCCACTGAAAAAGGAGCCACCGTAAAATTTGAGAAAGACTATGGAGAACTCTATTTAAATGACAAAACATTCAACATTCAGAAGAAAGGAAAGCTTTATTTTCTGAACAATGCATCACACAAGAAAGCAGTGGAGCGAAGTCTTAACGAATGGCACCAGATTCTGGGTCACTGCAACATTCCCGATATTTTGAGACTTCAAAATGTGGTTGAAGGCATGAAAATAACCAATACTTCTGAAAAATTTGATTGTGATGTTTGTACATTAGGCAAAATGACACAAAGTAGAAGTAAACTACCTGATACTCGTGCTAAGAACATTTTAGATTTAGTGCATTTTGATCTTGCCGGTCCAATAGACCCTGAGGCAAAGAATGGTTTCAGATATGCTTTATGTTGTGTTGATGATTTTTCAAATTTATCCATGGTTTATTTCTTGAAAAAGAAAAGTGACACTGTTGATGCTACTAAGAAATTTTTAGCTGATATAAGTCCTTATGGATCTGTGAAATGCATCCGGAGTGACCAGGGTGGTGAATTTATTTCTAAAGAGTTTGAGTCACTTCTGGTACAGAATCACATTAAACATGAGAAATCAGCTCCTTATTCTCCCCACCAAAATGGTACAGCTGAACGTGCTTGGCGCACATTTTTTGAAATGGCTAGATGTCTCATTTTGCAATCTGGGTTACCCAAATTTTTATGGACATACGCAGTAATGGCTTCAGCCTATATTCGAAATAGATGCTACAATCACAGAATTGATAGCACACCTTTTGAAATGTTCACAGGGAGAAAACCCAACATTGCAAATATGCAGACATTTGGCTCAACATGTTTTGCTTTTGTTCAAAATCCTCATAAATTGGACGATAGATCAGTAAAGGGCATCTTTGTAGGCTATGATAGGGATAGTCCTGCATATCTTGTGTATTTTCCAAATACATGTTCAGTCAAAAAGGTCAGAGTAGTAAAATTTTCAAATAAAATTCAAAATGAATGTGTTGAAACACAACCAATGACTGAACAAAATGTAAATGAAGATTATATCATTGTAAAAGAAAAGCAAAATGTTTCTCCATTGGTTCCTGAAAACAATGCAGATGATGAAAGTGGTAATGATATTACATCTGCAAATAATTCTAACACTACCAGTGAGCAAAATCAAAGACCAAGGAGAAATATAAGCAAGCCAAAGCATTTGAATGATTATTATGTTGATAATGAAATTGATGACCAATTGAATGTTATTGTTCATTATTGTTATAATATACTTTATGATGTGCCTAAACAATACAATGAAGCTATTTCATGCAGTGAAAGGGCAAAATGGCAGACAGCTATGGATAATGAAATACGAGCTCTTGAAGAAAATGACACCTTTGAATTAACCACTTTACCTCCAGGCAGGGAATCAGTTGGGGGGAGGTGGGTTTATGCTATAAAAACTGGTCAAAATAGTGAACCAGTGTATAAAGCTAGATTTGTTGCAAAGGGTTATTCTCAAATTCCAGAAATAGATTATCAGGAGACATTCTCTCCAACAGCTCGTATGACTTCAATAAGAACACTCATGAATTTGGCTATTCAAAATAACTTAATTGTGCATCAAATGGATGTCAAAGCTGCTTTTTTGAATGCTCCTATTGACTGTGAAATCTTTGTTGAGCAACCTGCTGGCTATGTTAAAAATGGAAAATGTAATGAAAAACTTGTTCTTAAATTACACAAGTCTCTATATGGCTTAAAACAAAGTGGTAGAAACTGGAATCAAACTTTGCATGCTCACCTATTTGAACAGGGTTTCACACAGTCATTAAACGACCCTTGTCTCTATGTTAAGCATTCCAATGGGCAACTTGGCGACATTTTGGTAATACTGCTTGTATGGGTAGATGATTTGCTAATTGCATCTCAAAGTAAACATGAAATGCAAATTGTAAAATCCAACTTAAAGGAAAAATTCAAAATGAAGGATCTAGATGTAGTTTCATATTATCTGGGTATTGAATTCAATATTGAGTCTGACACAATCACAATGTCTCAGACAAAATACGTTGAACAACTACTTCAGAGATTTGGTATGCAAGATTGCAAACCCAGATTTACACCTAGTGAGTGGAATACAAGTAAATTGGCTCAAATGGGCAATGTGGAATGTTCAGAAAGTGAAACAAAAGTGTATAGGCAAATTATTGGTGGCCTCATCTATGTAATGACTGGTACAAGACCTGATTTAGCATATATTGTCACCAAACTGTCACAATACATGTCAAAACCTTTTGAATGTCACATGGTTATGGCTAAACATGTTCTCAGGTACCTCAGAGGCACAATAAACCAGAAACTAGTTTTCAGAAAATCAAACACCCCTATGAACTTAGTTGGTTTTTGTGATTCTGATTGGGCTAGTTCTGAAGACAGAAAAAGTATCACTGGATATGGCTTTAAACTTTTTGAAGAAGGACCCTTGATCTCATGGAAATCAAGGAAACAGCCTACTGTAGCTTTGTCCACTTGTGAGGCAGAATATATGTCTGTAACATCTGCAACACAAGAAGGAAAATACTTACACGCTTTGCTTAAAGATATGTTTGGTCAAAATTTAAATAAATTCACACTATATTGTGATAATCAGGGAGCCATTGCATTAGCCAAAAATCCTGTACAGCACCAAAGAACCAAACATATTGATATCAAATACCATTTCATTAGAAATGTAATCCAAAGTGGTATAATGGAAATAATATATGTGCCTTCAGAACACAATCTTGCTGACATCTTTACAAAACCAGTCAGCACTGCAAGAAACAACAAGTTTCTTACTCTTATAATGGGAAATTAAAGTGACAATAATTGTGTAAGATATTCTGTGTGTGTGTGATCAAAAATGTGTAAATATGATTTCTTTTGTTTGTATACTGTATTGAATTAATCTAGCTGATTTTAAGAGGGGGTGTTAGAATATAAAATCACTATTACTTAATATCATGATGTGTAAACGCACCTTTAACATTATCATATGTATGCGACGTAACTCTATTTTCTCTATATATATATTTCTACTTCCGGTTTAATAAATATCCGATAAACATTAAAATATTGTTCGGCTTTCTTGATCCAAGTATTATTAAATGATCCCACCATCATGGCCGACAATCAACCACGCAACCAAAATATAACACACTTATGTGTTCAGATGGCTGCGATGCGTCCTTTTCATTGTGTCCATTAGCACACTCAATAGAGAGATTCTATTTTGAACTCCATACAAGCACCAACGCATTCCTTATATCGTGTGGATGCACGTGTGTCATGATGTCAAATAGGAAGCTCTGTTTGTGACTCAAACAAATATATTTGACAGTCATGTCTATCTGTTTTCTTGTTGTGTGCTATTCTGTTATTTTACAATAACTTCTATGAACTATGTTTTTCTCTTTGTACAGGAACGGTGCAAGCAAATGTGGACTATATTGTTCAACAAGCCTGCTTTTAGAGAGGTTAAAGGTCGATAAAGAAATAGATGTGTTCCAAACTGTCAAGCAGCTTCGTACAAACAGGCCTCAATTTGTTGAAAATATTGTGAGTATCACATGCTAAAAAACAGGCAGTCTGATTTGCTGTTCACCAAGCTAAGTTTACATCCACATAAATATTATTTCGAGCTTTATTATACCCCCACTCTCAAAGAGAATGGGGGGTATACTGGATTGACATCGTCCGTCCATCCATCCGTCCGGACATTTATCCCTCAGTTTTTCCATACAATGTCTGTCTGGGCAGATATCTCAAGCACCGGTTGTCGTATCTGAATGAAATTTGGTAGAGATGTTCACTACTATGAGGGCATTCAATGGAGTGGTCAATGGTTTTTCCTGTTTTTCTGTTTTGGAGTTATACATCTTTGTTTATCTGGAAATGTTGGCTTTTTTTTCTCCGTCCAAGCAGATATCTCCACCATTGTTTTATGAATCTCAATGAAATTTGGTATGGATGTTCACTACTATGAGGGCATTCAACAGTGTGTTCAATCGTTTTTCCGTTCTAGAGTTATTCATCTTTGTTTATCTGGATTTTTTTGTTGTCTGTCTGGGCAGATATCTCAAACACCAATTGATGAATCTCAATAAAATTTGGTACGGATGTTCACTACTATAAGGGCAATCAATTGAGTGTTCATTCATTTTATTGATGGTTCTATCATTCTTTTCCTGTTTCCATTCCAGAGTTATTCATTTTTGTAGATTTGTAGACATGGTTTTTTGTCCATGTCTCCACCACCGGATGACGGACATTTGGTATGGATGTTGGCAATCAACTGAGTGTTCAATCATTTTTTGTTCATGTTTTCCATTCTATATAATTTAAATAGGATAAATGACTTCATGCGAGAGGCTCCATGAACTGCCATTTTTCCTAAGATTTATTGGTAACATGGAATTGTGGGGGGAATTCGGTTATTATTAGGTAACAAAGTGTCACTTCAGTGCACCTCCGGCATCTGTGTTGCCCAAACATATGACTTAATCTAAAAGAAATTTGACAAAGTTTATGATAGTTATTCTTAATTTCAATTTCAGGAACAGTATGAGTTTCTATATAAAGTAGTTCAAGAGCAGCTAGTCCAGACCTACCACTGAATGAACGTCATTCTAAAAAAAAAAATCTGATCTGATGACCGCAGCTGAGAAGATGGACAATAGGTCTCAAAGAATGCTAAGCTGATATTACGCTCTGTGGTTCAGATTGTCTCTACCGCTTCAGGTGCTTACAGACCACTTCACAAGTGGTGCGTGTTGCATGTCATTTGCATCTGAATTTTAACAAAGTGAAGCTTTTACATGGCACACATCATAAGCATTGTGTACACCCTGTTCAAGGCATAAGATGCCACAATAGCACTGTGTTATAATTAAGCATCATTATTTTATAAGATTGAGCAGTACAGTAATGCCCTTAATAATCGACTCCTTAACCACAGCAGAATTATGGGTAACTTTTCAGGATTTAGTCGGAAATATGGCTTGTTGCCATTCATCGGAAAGCTCTCAGTGAGAGCTTTCCGATGAATGGCAACAAGCCATATTTCTGACTAAATCCTGAAAATTTACCAAAAATCTGCTGTGGTTAAGGAGTTGATTATTTAGGGCATTACTGTACAGACACTATGGGGTGGCACATTTAACAGTAATGCAAATAAAACAGAAGAACCGAATTGTGATGTCAACAATTCAAGAACCACAGCTGATGCGCCACACATAACCTGATGCTGTCTGCAGGGACTCTTAAGGACATGTGATGGTAGTGTCTACTGTATGGATTTATGCAAAAATAAAATCATTGATTTAAATAGCATGCTTATAGTAAACACTACTTTCTCTGAGAACTCTTTAAGAATCATCATTGAGACAAGTACAAGTCTTTAACGCAAGCTTGAATATGTAACATTACAATTTAAATAAATTTTTTGTCATTAATTCGCAAGAAGATATCATTTGAGATGATTTGTTGAGAAGCAATACAGCGGTGCTGGTTTCACTAAATTTGTAACTTGCTATATTCTCCCAGGCCTTCCACTGCCCTATATTTTTGTATCATGATGCCTATATTATGATATGCCTTTTATATATATAGTACTTACACGACCTTTTGATGACAAAACATTTCAATCTTACCTAGATCTATGAATAATTGTTAAATTTTCTTCCATAGTGATCTGTGAATCTAGCTAATGTAGGTTTGACGGAAATGTGACTGGATTGATATCTCTTTAACATGCACTCTAACCAGTCATAACTCTCTTAACCCTTTCATGACTGGAGCTTCCTGATATTTTGCAAAAACCCTGTGCCAATTCATTCTCTTATATATGCGAGTCTCCCATAGGGAGCCTCGCATATGTAAGAGAATACATTGGCCTAACAGTATTTCCCTTAATCTTGTAAGCCAGTGGATTCTCTTATACATGTGAGGCTCTCTATGGGAGACTCAAATTTATATAAGAGAATGCACTGGCACAATATCTTTAATGCTGCACCAACGCAGCTCCCATCACTAAAATGTTCTCAATGCCCTCAAGGCTTTCGCTAGGTGAATTGAACATTTTTGAAATTCTGTCGATCAAAAAATAAATAACAACTTTGAGAATGCCACCTTATCGGCATATATCACCTAAAAACATATTTTCTTCTATATTAGTTGTCAAAATATAGGCAATTTTGCAATTACCATCTGAACATCCCCAAAAATAAATTATTGGGAATTCATAAGGTGTTCTCTGTCATCTGCTTACATTAATTTTGGCTTTTCGAAGCTATATGCACTGCAAAACATGTAATTACTTGTGCTAAATTTGCTATTCATGCATATAAAATGAACTACAAAATAGTCAGATGCACCAAAACAAGATATAATTATGTGGTGTTGAAAAAATCTGTTGAATAGTGTAGAGAATAGGCAAATCTGTTGCATTGGGTCGTTGCATTGAAATTGGGAATACAGGACATACCACTAAGTTATTTAGACGGCTGTGATGTGTCCATTACATTGTATTTGTTAACACACCCAATGGAGAGATTCTATTTTCAAAGCAGTGCAAGCCCCAACAAATACCTTATATGGCACTTATATAATTAAGCACATCCATCATGACCTTTCTTGTTGTCAATCGATCAAAGCTTGGAAAGCATTGGAAATTTGGCTTGTATTAATGAGAATACAGATTTAGGTGTTGGTATTTGACAAGTTTGGCATTATCGTAGAATCAATTTATAAGAGATATAATTATACCCACTTAATTTTCTATAGTATTTTGCTTTGCCATTAGCTTAGAAAGAGCAAATGTAATTAAATAGGATAATTGCATCACTTCGATGTGACAGTTGAGCATAGGAATTTTGTCATGACGTCGTGGCAACATCACAATAAAGTGCCAAATTTTACAATTTATCCAACTCAAAATGCACTTTTGCATTGATATAATCTGTTGAGCTGTAATTATAAGGATTAATCTCTGTTCTAAATATAATTACACAGTTTAAAGACATTTGCCTAACCACTAAATTTTATATATCGCTTCGCGATTTATAAGTTTGTGATTAGGCAAATGTCATTAAATTGTGTAATTACATTAGGAAACAGATTATTCCCTAAATATTTATTTGCAATATTGAACGGACATGTGTAAGCGGTGTTACAGATCTGATGTAATTGACCAATGCAACACAGTCATCTAATGCTACGATTGTGACCCAATGGTGCAAATTCATTATTCGGTAATTACACATGTATGCTATATTTTTCTATGTTGAAAGGTTGTGTTCCATTTGATGTGCTTATGTACAGTATTGTTATCACAGCATCTGTTACTTAAATCTACATTCCAATTACAATTGTTGGTGGACTACAATTTAGCTGTGTGCAAGAGTGGAAATGTGCAATCCCACTGGACATCACTGAGCACGGTGGTACAGATACAGTAATGCCCAAAGTATATGACCCTTTAACCACAGCAGAATTATGGAAAAATTTCCAGGATTTAGTAGGAAATATGGCTTGTTGCCATTCATCAGAAAGCTCTCACCGAGAGCTTTCCGATGAATGGCAGCAAGCCATATTTCCGACTAAATCATGAAAAATATCCCATAATTCTGCTGTGGTTTAGGGGTTAATTATTTAGGACATTACTGTAGTTTGACTTGGTGTAATGGTCATAGGTTTGAACTGGATTATTCGGTTTTCGGTATGTTCCATCAGCTATTCATGAGCATATACAAACTTAAATTTTTTATTATTTTTTTACGTTTATCAAACTATTATCGTCGAGAACAAATCGGTAGTACAACAACACTGCAGCCAAGATGTAGTGGAAATGTGCTGTCACATATCCTAACGATCGTTAACTTCGAGATCCCATCTACGGGTACACCCGACTGAAGCTCGGCTTGAAGTCACCCTATGAACCTGGTCCTGTATTTTTGTGTATGACAAAATGTCAGATGTGATATCAACAAAGAAGTTAAAAAGATAGGAAAATGTTATATCAGAACACCGGATTAAGATTTAAGATTATCATGACCTTACCTGTATAGATCTTACTTGTGTTTTCACAACAATCAAATTGTCGTTATTTGTTCAACTCATTGAAATATTTCATTAAGACATGATCTTTCTACATTTTCCCCAACAATTATAGGTCATCTGGCATCAGAAATAACCAATGCTCACTTGTTATTACTAGTCATATTAGGGAGTTTCTGCTGGTAGGTAGCCCATTGTGGCTTATGTGTCCATAGGAGTGTGTGAGTCATTGGAGGTCCTTACTAACAGCATAGCGAGCATTCCTTGGGTCACATTGTCTGCTATTTATTATTTATTGTCTCTCACCCAATTAGAACAAGGAACCTCATTGTACCTATCACATAGGTGCTCCATGAGATTGTGTACCCCACATTCAAAGGTCAGACATACAGTAATGCCCTAAATAATCGAATCCCTAACCACAGCAGAATTATGGGTAATTTTTCAGGATTTAATCAGAAATATGGCTTGTTTCCATGAGTGGTTTCGTCAATATATGGTGCAAACAGAGGGGGCGCTGCTTGCAGTTTGCATGCAAAGGTCAAGGGTTGAGGAATCCAGAAAGTCTGTTGCATATTTAATGGTTATAAAATCCAGTGGGTAGGGGGCCTATGCACAAACAAACTTGAACTGCCCATATTTCACTATAGTTTAAAAATTAGGAATATGGCACACACTGCATGTGCATCATTCAATACTGGCATGTAATTTATGTTGGTTACAAATATAGGCTGACACATCTAGGCCTGCATTGGGCCAGTAGGGATGTCGATATCGGGGGTTATTTCTCGAAAATTAAAAGCTAAACGAATGTGAACAAACATATATACATCATTGTATAACACCCCCCACCCCCCAAAAGAAAACTCAGAAAGGAAAGTCAATATAACAAAGTGCAATCGTTTTGAATATAGATGATTTCACCGTCATCAAATTTAACAATCACTCGGCACATCCTGAGTGATGCACATTGTTTATGGATAAACAACATTATGCATTTTTGGGAAGTTTAAAAGTCAAACTTTCTTTCTGTCATTGCCTTGAAATTGTAAATTATCTGTCGCAGTCGTTCTGGCTGAATCAACCAAGTACTGGGTCCATTCACCCTGGGATCATCGGATGCACACGCACAATATATTCTAGCATACTGAGCTATTAAACATGACATCGCCCTGAGTATGGCTACGTATTTCAGCCTTGACTATTCTCTTGTATTCACATTGTCAAAGCGAGACGCATGTGCTGCATTTTGTCAACGTCACTAAGCACACCAATCCAGATCGAAGAGAATCTAACGATGTCAAAGGAAATACAACCGATGTCTTTCACAGAACACAATGCCAACAACGTATTCAGGATTAGATTACACTACTGTCATCCAATGGTACTTTGATTTAACTCGCAGCGTATGCGATGTCTACTGGTAGTTCACATTATATACGAAAGTGATGTATCATACGGTAATGCCCAAATTAATTGACCACTTAACCACAGCAGAATTATGGGTAATTTTTCAGGATTTAGTCGGAAATATGGCTTGTTGCCATTCATTGGAAAGCTCTCGACGAGATCTTTCCGATGAATGTCAACAAGCCATATTTCCGACTAAATCCTGAAAATTACCCATAATTCTGCTGTGGTTAAGTCGTCAATTACTTTGGGCATTACTGTACATGGATGGGGGGAAACTTGGCTAGGGTAACAGGGCTGTTGAGGGGATCCCATGCCGGTATATCGGAAACCCTTCTAAAATATAAATTTCAGTGTGATTATATAAGCTTAGGCATGGAACGGTATGCTATTAGAAATTACAAAATGGAATTGTCATTATACCAGACCACCATTCGTCACTGCAGGTTACATCGTAAGCCAGGCGTATCGTTACAGCCAAAGTAGGGATGTCATCCAATAAGTTCAATAAAGCACCTAAGGCTGTTTGCTGAACATACAGTAATGCTCTAATTAATCGACTCCTTAAACACAGCAGAATTATGGGTAACTTTTCAGGATTTAGTCAGAAATATGGCTTGTTGCCATACATCGGAAAGCTCTCCCCGAGAGCTTTCCGATGAATGGCAACAAGCCATATATCCGACTAAATCCTGAAAAGTTACCCACAATTCTGCTGTGTTTAAGGAGTCGATTAATTAGAGCATTACTGTATTGCATGAATGTCGCGTGAATGAATTGGAATCAAGCAACTACCCATCAGTGAGTATATACTAACACATGCCACAGATTGAGACTCTCCTTTACCTAGACATTCAAATTTCATGTCATCCCCATCATAAATTTCACAACTGATAATTTTGAAATTCATCGCAACATACTTTACATTCCAATTCCAGCTTTAGTGCATTAGTTTCCTTTGTTGAAGTAAACATAATTTTTAACCCTTTCATGATGGGAGCTTCCTGAATTTTTGTGAAAAACCCTGTGCCAATTCACTTGTCTTATGTATGGGAGTCGACCATAGGTCGCCTCACATATATAAGAGAATGCATTGGCCTAACAAATTATATATTATTTTTTATGATTTTTAAAAAATGTAAGAAGTTTTATAGTGTCTTGATATATGGTTTTATTAACAATCTATGCCATAAAATATGATTAAAATACTATAATTCATCACTATTTGAAACATCTGTGTCTCAGAAGATGCTCACAGAGAAATAGAAAACTGCTGAAGACTCCCCCCCCCCCCCCTCTGGCACCCAGATTGCAACAGAATTCAAACTTGTTCAATGAAAGGGGAAGAACTCTATCTTTAATATATAGAGTTATTCCCCCTGCATTGAAAATAATACTGATTTTTACTTCAATCTTGATGACAAAACGCATTGGCAACTCAACAAAAACAACATGTCCACATTTTATTACACCGGATAAGTTGATAATACAATGTTTTGGAGCTTCCTCTTTCAAATGGTATATAATATGGCATATATTTTATATAAAGTAATCTGGGGGTTCGAAAATTAAGTGGGCCTTTAAACAATGAAAGAACAAGTTATAAAATTGTTAAAGAATATAAGAAAAAATAATAATTTTTATAAAATATTGTAATAAAACATATAAATAAAATGATGAAAATTGTTAAAAGAATGTAAGAAAAATTTATAAAAAATGATTGTTAGTCAATGCATTCTCTTATATATGCGAGACAACCTATGGTCGACTCGCATATACAAGAGAATGCATTGACAGAGGTTCTTTAATGTTGCGCCAGCGCAGCTCCCATCATGAAAGGGTTAACTTGAGTCATCAGATTGTTTCCATAAATAAGACCAATCTCATTTTTATTGGCATTTAGACATTCCATGTTCATACCTTATTTCACTATTTTGCTGTCTAGTCTTCATGCCACTATAACTTACACCATTCAAAAATTATTTATTCTTAATATAGTGCTTATATCGGAAATGCATTTATTAAGACCTTTAATTATACTTTTGCATACTGAGCATGAAAATAATTTTGTCACAGGGTCAGCATTCTGATGCTGTAACTAGTTAGCTCCGTGCTTAACTCTTTAACCCTTTCAATTCCAAGTCCGATTTTTGTATCAACCCATATTTCCTTGATCATTTTTCAAATTTATTGATTATAATAATGTGATACATTGATGGAAAGAGCTCTTAGGTTGATCCAAAAATCGGACTTGGCACTGAAAGGGTTAATAACATTGAGTTGATCGTTATTCCATGGTTTTGTGTATGGAGTCACCCAGGTTCACTAAACTGGTATTTTGTTCACAGGTTCACCATAATTTTGATAACATGGATAAGACGAATCTGATCGATGCCTGGTGACAACGGCCCGCTGTAATGTGAACATTATTTTTACAGACTTACAAGGGGATAACCGATAAAAGTCCATTTAGTCCAATAAGATACCAAAGTTTACTTACAATTTGATTGTAACCATGGAAAAGGTCACAAGCATTGAAAATTATTCTGAAAATTGTGTGCAAACTAAAATATTTTATATATAGGAGATATAGCACAGTAGCAATGTTATATTTTATGCCTCCAAAATATGCCAAGCATTGCTCTGTGAACATGCTTGGGACTATACAACACACCAGGCACCTATTTTTAGAAGCACTGTCTCAAAAATTAAATTTGCTTCTAAAATATTTTAACTTACTACATGGTTTGATGTTTGTTGATAAATCACTGTCACAGTTTTGTTTACGTAACAATGGTTTCAACATGCAAAATTTATTTATTGGAGAGCTCTCAATAATGAATATAAGAACACAGATTATTTATTTCTCCATATTCTTCTTTGTGGTGATGTTTTTACGGAATTTTATATTTTTTGCACATTTACCCGCTGCGAGTGCATTTGGTCCCTTTTAACATGTTCACTGCCTGTGCCCATTCAACTGCATGAAAAAGTATGAGATAACTCGTAGTCCGCAGTGAACATATTAAGAGCCTGTGATATTTGGTTGTGATGACCGTTCCTCATGATGACATCACTGTTAACACTTGATAACTGAATGGATTCTGTCATTGAGCTTCAAAAGGATAATTTGGAACTGTCCATTCTTCATTTGTAGGTAGTTCAGATAGTCTTGAGCAAACAACATGAAGAGTAATGAAAAGAGGGCATTTGTAAGGATGTTCAGCTAATAACTTCAACAAACAGTGAACTTATATGCTGCATGAACATCCCTACAATTGAATTCTTAGAATTTCTATGTCTGTCATCTGCTCTTGTAACTGAACATCCCTGCAAATGAAGAATTGATCATTCCAATATATTCGTTTTGAACTGATGAGAGAATCCATTGAGTAATCAATGGGTAAATTCATAGCACACTTCAATATGGACTTCAATATGTTGATACTCTGTTTTGATTTTTTTTTTTAAAGTAGAAAATAAACTAAATTTTTGTTATGTCGCTGATCATCCAATTATATTTGCATTCCTGTCTAAACATTCCCATTTTTATCATGTTCTATATTTAATAATGTGACTTGTGCTTTCTGTAAATTTATAAGAATTTGTGAAAAAAAAAAAACAACAAATTTTGAATATATATTATATCATTATTTGTTATATTTGGTTTACATTCTCCTGCAGGTTTATGTTGTTGCATATTGCCGAAATTTTTATTTGTAATAATGTTCAGTATATATTTATGGCACATTAATATTAAGATTGTTCTTGTTATCAGATTTAATAACATGTTTGCTGGTTAGGTTGTATATCTACAGGTCAGACACATATCCTACATTCAACTATTATAGTTAGATTTTACAGTTCCAATTCCACTATTAAATTCCCTATTTTTGCAGAAACTATTGGATCGCTCATTCCATTAATAATCAGAAATTTGGTATCCAAATTAGTCAGAAAACAGCGTAATTCTTTCAAGTATAAACGAATTACATTCAGTGACTATTATTGGCACAATCATTGTGTAATTTTTATGCCCAATAATGCGTCCCGAATAAGGTAACATTTGTGCGTAGTTCAACCGTCGTGTTATCTCAAATAGTACAGTCGTTGTTGTTGCAATTTTCAACAGTCTTATTTCATTGCTACTTTCTTCCAATGGGGATAGTGTTTGGATACTAACTGATTGGTTTTATTCAATGAAATGAGTCCCCATTATGTCTTAAGTTATGGGCTGATTTACCAATATTAGATATTTACAGTTGGTTGCATGGACTGAGAACTTCCCTCAGCAGCTATTGGGGGTCCCATTTCCACATCACATAGTGGAAGCCCTGGCTATGTATGGAAGTGTGACATTGACCTTCTCCAAGCTAAATCTCACAACTGTCTCACTTTTATTCAATGGAAATTAACACAACAACAAACATTGTGGCGCTCTTATCTAATTCTCCTGTTGCAGAATTTAACAAATTATTATTATGGAAGTGTGACATTGACCTTCTCCAAGCTAAATCTCACAACTGTCTCACTTTTATTCAATGGAAATTAACACAACAAAAACATTGTGGCGCTCTTATCTAATTCTCCTGTTGCAGAATTTAACAAATTATCGTACAAGACCTCAAAAGTGCTTAAATTTTCAAAGGGAGTGTTTAAAGGTTCCCAAGATTTTGCAGTGCAAAATTTATAAAAGTCTGAAACATTACCACCAAGAAGAACATAGAGAAATAGTTCAACTGTGTTCTTATATTAAATATTGATCGGTCTCTGGGTCTCCAATAAAAAAAAAAATTGTGCTAAAACCATTATATAAACAAAACTGTTACAGTGATTCATCAGCAAACATTGCTGATCGCCTAGTGACTTCAAATATTTTAGTTTAAATATGATTTTCAGAATATCTTTCAAAGCTTTTAACCTTTTCCAATGTTTTCCATCAAGTTTGATTAATTTTGGAATCTAATTGGACTTTAAAGGTACTCAATCCTAATTAACACTCGCAAATTACTATTTCCTTGGCTTTGGGGTTAAAAAATATTTGATTCGAGTCGAGGAACCCACCCATCAAAGATCAGAGTGATCAGATATCGATGTTTGAAATCTATTATTTTAATTTTAAGTGGCCCAGTAAACAGTTGGCGAGAAGACTTCTGTGATCAAATTGCGGATGAAGATGGATAACTCTAAAATCAAGTGGCTTTTTTGTGTCAGATATTTGACAAACAGGCAAAATTTCGTTGACCAAAATGTTGACAAATAACAGGTTTTGGGAAATTTTATACTATAGTTGACTGCGGTTAGCATTATTTTTGGGCAATTGCTCGATTCTGATAACTGAAGCAGCATTTCAAAAAAATGTTGTTGTTGGAATCTGATGATATGGGGACCATTGAATCGTATTGAGTACCTTTAATCATTGAAGCCACTCTAAACATTAATGTTACATAACAATGGTTTCAATATGCAAAATCTCATTAATAGCAAGTTATTAATAATGAAAATAAGAACAAAATAGATCTATTATTGCATGGGCTTGTTGGTCTAGTTGTTTGACAGACTTTTATAAAATTTATGTTATTTTGCATGAACCTACGTCGAAGGCCTTGAGTCTCTTTAATATAGCTTTGATTTTTGTAATACATACGCTGCTCACCGAACACATAATTGAACCTTGAAAATTGCCGAGAAATTGTTTTGAATTTATATTAGAGGGACACGATAAACCAACAAAATTGTAATGAAATGACATTGAAGTAGGTCAGCCTATGTTAACTATATACAAATTAATGATCTTCCAATTATTGATTTTGGATCATACTCGTTGAGACAATGAAACTGCGTTCTTTTCCATTATATTTTTCAAAGGTGTTTGGAATGCGTTCAGTCGAATATTAAACTAATCAATTATGTGGTTTGATCAACAGTCCTAATGCTTACAGATGAAATGGATTCCAGTCAAACCTGAGTTTAGTGTGTCTGTCATTTGCAGAATGAGGTCCCCAGAGGGTGAATTTTGTGATGCTATCACGCATTGCTACGATGTGATGTTCACGTATTAGTCACCTCGATTATGCAATTTATCTTCTGCAAATTAGGGGAAATAGAATCTTACAAGGAAAAAAGTAACTAAAAACAATGTAAATTTGAGACAATAGTTATTTCCTAGAAAATGAGGCCCAGCAGAATGAGGTCATCAGAGGGTGAATTTGGTGATGCTAGCCTGCTTAGCAAATGGCAGACACACTAAATTCAGGCTTGATCACAACAGTCCTATTGCTTACAGATGAAATGGATTCCATTATTTTCCTATTAGGTATCAGTTGGCCGTGTTGATTTAGTTGTCAGTATTTGAATTGTTCACTTTTGTTCATGTTTACTTACGTTTAGCTGCAGCATGTATAGACCTGTGGGATTTAGGATTTGTTGATATTATATGTATACGTGCCTATTTGATAAGTTGTTCAATTTCTTTTCACATTGTTTCTGTTCGATGCTTCAGCTAGCGATCATTACCATTCAATTTTTATTCATTGCTAAAAACTTATCAAAAAGTATAAAATATTTTGATACAGTACTTTTCATACCTTTAGAATGATTAAGTCCTTACAGACCATCAGAATGGATATTTTTCAGCTCTGAAACAATATACAAATTATATTTCTGATTATATTAAGGGTACTCAGTCCGATTCGATGGTCCCCATATCATCAAATTCCAACAACAACAACATTTTTTGAAATACCGCTTCAGTTATCAGAATCGATTAATTGCCCAAAAATAATGCTAACCACAGTCAACTATAGTATAAAATTTGTCAAAACCTATTATTTATCAACATTTTGTTCAACGAAATTTTGCCGGTTTGTCAAATATCTGACACAAAAAAGCCACTTGATTTTAGAGTTATCCATCTTCATCTGCAATATGGTCCAAGACAGTCTTCTCGTCGACTTTTACTGGGCCACTGAAAAAAAATTATTGTTGGTGAAAAATAATAGATTTCAAAAATCGATATCTGATTACTCTGAGCTTTGATGGGTGGGTTCCTCGACTCGAATCAAATATGTTTCAAATGTTTTACTCCCGAAACCAACGAAATAGTAACTTGCGAGCATTAATTCAAATTATGCATCTTTAACGACATTCACGGGAACCTAGCTGGACATTTTCTTGCTCTCAACTTTTTTCTCCTGCATTTGGCACCTCTGTATTTAACAAATTCAGAAGGAAAACAGCCCAATGTCTGGTGGTTTGTATTTAGGCCTGACATTATGTCTGACAGTATATTTGTGAGCGTAACCACAAACATTTCTTATATTTGTCAGGAATATGCTCACTACTTTGATTTCTATGCTTATTGCAGGCAAGGAAGTCAGAAAATAAACAAAAACAAATGCAATTTTTGTCACAAAAATGTAAAAATAATTGGATTTTCTCAAGTTATAAATAGAACATGATTCAGTACAGATGCTGGTACCACAGAGGAAATAAAATTATTATGTGTGTCCAATATACATAGAGTGAAATAAATAATCGACACCTAAACCACAGCAGAATTATGGGAAATTTTTCAGGATTTAGTCGGAAATATGACTTGTTGCCTTTCATCGGAAACCTTTCCGATGAATGGCAACAAGCCATATTTCCGACTAAACCCTGAATAATTTCCAATAATTCTGCTGTGGGTAAGGGTCATATACTTTGGGCATTACTCTATAAAAATTGCTGATGTAGAGATATTGTACACAAAAAATGTATAATTTCTGTACTGTAGAGATAAGAAATATAAGATTTCTATCGTATATACCTTCCATAGAAATTGAAATTTTCTTTGCAATGTTACTAAAGTCTGGCACATATTTTAAAATGTCAGACAGCCTCCTGTTAGTACCTGACAGTCCCTACAAAATTAATCCAGGCTTGCACCTCTGAATCTCAAAATCGTTTAATTGCCATTTTGAAAAAGCTTTTCCACTTGGTCTCCATGTGCAAAACTTTGGGGCGTTCCTTTAATTGATATTTATAATTCATATAATAACCAGGTTTAGCCACATGTACGTGTAACTTGTGTTACCATTGCGAACTGAAGTCACCTGACTCACATGACCATTCTGCCTACATGTACATGATCAAACTGTTCAAATTTTTGTGCCCAATGTGTAGCAAACAAAACTTGTGGCGAAGAGTAATATTCAAATCTTCATATAATCGAATGAGTGACCAATGCTATGCACGTAACAATTGGATTTGCCTGAGTGGGAAGAGCTTATTATGTTACAAACCTATTAAAGATGCGTTATCTGAATAAACGCTCCTAAACTACTATTTATTTGGCTTCGGGGTAACAAATATTTGATTCAAGTCGAGGAACCCATCCATCAAAGCTCAGAGTGGTAAGATATCTATTTTTGAAGTTTGTTATTTCTCGAGATCTGCAATTATTTGTGGCCCAGAAAAATTTCGTCAAATGGACTGTCTCGGAGAAAATTGCGGATGAAGATGGATAACACTAAATCAAGTGGTAATACATGTACGGCCAAATTCAGTGATACTCAAGTGATAATACGACCATATTTGATTGAACAAAATGTTGATAAATAACACGTTTTGTGAAATTTGATGCCATAGTTGACGGTGGTTAGCATTATTTTGTACCAATTAATCGATTCTGACAACGAAAGTGAATTTTGAAGAAATGTTGTTGTATCTTGATATGGGAATCAGATTGAGTACCTGTAAGCGTATTGTCAGTTGTAGCTTGTCTTTACTTGCTTTCCTACACGTTGGGCCGATTTCTAAAAACGTGTAGGTTTGGCGCTGTAAAATCATGTGGCTTTTCCCACCAATTAAGTGCTTCACCATAGCAATAACATAGTAAAACATGTTACAAGTTACATGTATGTGTAGCTGAACCTGGCTAATGTAGCCAATTACACGGATGAGAATCTTGTCATCTCATGTTGAAATACAGTTGCATAGTCATTTTATGATGAGCATATAACCAAGAACATTAATTCTAATCATTCTGATACCCAATGGTGTATTTTTTGTGATATGTCCTTTGTTGTCTTTGACTGAAGGCTATTTCTTCAAAAGTGTATGAAATTGCTATAAAAACTTTTTCCGTTTTATGTTGTAACATCCAGATTAGAAAAGATAAGACAATTTTTATTTATGGTGGGATGTAAAAACAGTATAAAACACAAGCTCTGCAGAGCTTTTAATTGGCTAACAGTTCCCACTGTATCTTCAGGCCTCAACATTTGGTGTCGGACATTTGCAGAACGAGGTTCCCCGGCAGAGGGTGAATTAAGTGATGTTATCCCACACATTGGGCTAGCATCACCAAATTCACCCTCTGGACCTCATTCTGTTTAGGCTTCATTTTCTCTAGAAGGTATCTTTATTATCAAATTAAAAAGTTTTTTAGTTTCTTTAGAAACTTCTTCTGGTAAGACACAGTGCATAATGAGGTGCCTTACGGGTGCACATCACCAGCTTCACCATCTGGGATCTTAAATCTGTGTCTGGGACTCCCTGAGCAGATGAGGCCATGCAGAATGAGGTCCTCATATGGTGAATTTAGTGATGCTATCCCACTGTGGGGTAGCATCACTAAATTCACCCTCTGGGGACCTCATTCTTCAAATGACCAGCACCATATTTTGAGGCCAAAGTATCTTATTGATAGATCATTGAATGGTAATTATCACTTCTTGAACTGGTTGTGAGAATTAAATATATGATTTCATCATTATGTTCATGTTTCGGTTTCATTCCATGAAAATGCTATATGAAGTATCAGAATATAATGAAGCATTTTTATTAGTCGAGTTTTTTTCCAAAACTCGACTTATAGTTTGATGAGGGACGGTGGGCGGGCGGCGGACGGGCGGGCGGGCGGCGTGTTTTGCTTATAACTCAACCGTTTATTGAGTGTGTGAGTACATATCCATGCACGTAAGCTGCAGACAAAAAATCGGGTTCGTCCGCACATTTATTACAGAGTTATGGGCCTTTGCCATTTTTCACTGATTTTAGGCTCGTTAGCGTAACAACTTCAACAAACGTTATCTGATTCGATTGAAATTTGGGATATAGGTGTCTCCCAAGAATATCTCGGACGAGTTCGAAAACCCGCCTGGTCCGATAAAATTTGATAGAGTTATGGCCCTTAATTAGTCATTTTTCACGAATTTTCAGCTCGTTAGCGCGATAACTTCAACAAACGTTATCCGATTTGATTGAAATTTGGTATATAGGTGTCTCCCAAGAATATCTCGGACGAGTTCGAAAACCGGCCTGGTTCGATAAAATTTGATAGAGTTATGGCCCTTCATTAGTCATTTTTCACGAATTTTCAGCTCGTTAGCGCGATAACTTCAACAAACGTTATCCGATTTGATTGAAATTTGGTATATAGGTGTCTCTCCAATAATATCCTGGATGAGTTCGAAAAATTTGATAGAGTTATGGCCCTTAATTAGTCATATTTTGTTAATTTTTAGCTCGTTAGCGCGATAACTTCAACAAACGTCCTCCGATTTGTTTAAAATTTGGAATAGACATACTTGCCAAGAATATTTCGGACGAGTTCGAAAACCAGCCTGGCCCGATAAAATTTGATAGAGTTATGGCCCTTAATTAGTCATTTTTCGATTTTACCTATTAATTAGTCTACCGATACTGATGCACACCAATTGGCGGTAACCACCGGCGGTAAGCCACCGAAAACGAGACACAGCATCTCTGATGCCACCTCTTGTTTTTACCTCCTTCTATGCGTCAACTCTTCCTTGCAGGGATGTGGCAAGAGGGTCTTCCTTGGGGGGGGGGGGTCTCCTTCATGCAAACTAATCCTCCCCTGAACTAGACTGAACTCCTGTGTTCGCGAAATACCATACCATTGCACCCCCCCTGTTGGGGTGGAAATGTCCAACCTGACATCCTCCTAAGGTAGGAAAATGTCACCGATGGCCATTTCAGACAAAATTGTTTACCAAAGGTGGGGGGGGGGGGGTCGGATTTTTTTTTCAGACACGTATGCTGATTTTTTCCTTTCGACCCTTGTTAGGACCCACCCACCCCTGCATCCAAATTTTTTTCCGTTTTCGGCAGTTTTTTACTGACCATTTTTGGACACCCACCCCCCTTTTAACACTAAAAGAGAGATTTGCGGGGGAAATTCTCTGTAAACAGCTGTAAATGAATTTCTGTGCATACTATTTGTCATGGATGTTAACATTGACATGTAAATAGGAACGAGTCATTTTGGGGTCATTCGGGCAAAAAAACATGGCTGTCAGCGGCCCTCTTGGATTTCAAAATTCAATCCATTAGCATGAGCTACATGCAGGCTATACTGTTTGTCTGATCATTATAAAATTTTACATTTATGTCAATATTTACATTCTAAGGTGTTTTAAAGTCAAACTCATTGCAAAATCAGTCAAAAGGACTTGCAGGAAAAAAAAATTTGAGTTGCGGAAAAAGAAATTGTTGGTCCCATCGACCACCCACCACCCCGGCATACACCCTCCCCCCTGCCAAAGGTAGAAAATATGATACTGAAGGTCTAAAAACAACAAATTTCCATTAATTGTTGGAAAATCAAACAATAACAATGAGAACAATTTCAACCTATATGCAGTGTCAAATTTCCGACTAATGTTGAGTCAGGCATAAAATTTCCAACTGTTGAAAAATTTGGGGGGGGGGGGTTAGACACCCCAAACGCCCCCCGGTGTAACATCCCTACTCCCTTGTAATGAATGATCACACATATCTACAATGTGAGCTGATAGCTTACTTTTGTTTCCCTTTCCAGCCGACTAACCCCCACTCCACCCCCTAACCAGACCAAAATTCCCCAAGTCAAAGTCTTTGATATTCCATTTTGGAAAGTTTTATTCTTACTATTGTGTACGAAAGGTTTGATATGCCTGAATTGTCGGGAGGACCAGGCTGAGACACAAAACCAATTCTTAAGTTCTGCAATTACAGCATTAAGGAGCCCACCAAAAACCCCCAAAAAAAACTTTTAAAGGAACATTCGAATATGAGTGAAATTTGCTGTAATCATTCACACCTGGGTACTTATGGGGCACCATTCTTCTCTACTAGTTAGTTTATGATATCACATATTCGATTTTATGATATTACTGATTCACAGACTCATCGGTGGCATTCTTCTATTTATTACATATTTAGTGATATAAATAATTCATTTTATGATATCACAAAATTGAATATATGATATCATTAAATAGTTCATGATATCACAAGATGATTTAAGATATCAATAATTCCAATTAGCGATCGAAAACGATGTGGAATGTAACATAGATATCGCCCACAGAGTGAACATTACTAAATGGACTGGAAACAAAAATATTGGATCAGTGATTGATAAGCTGTCGGATATTAAGCTATGTGGCATTGATGGATTTTCCAAAGCTATGAAATTGGTTGATATCGCCCACAGAGTAAAAACTATTGGATTGGTGATTAATTGGCTTTCGGATATAAGCTATGACTATATGACGGTGATTGCATGATCTAAACATAGCTATGGAATCCGTTGATAGAGGACAGGAATACCAGACGATGATGCTGAGTGTGACATATATAGACATCGCACACAGAGTAAAGATTATTGTCTGGACTGGAAACAGAAATATTGGTTCAGCGATTGATGTGTTTCCAGAAACAAGATTACAGCCGGGATGGTTTACACTACGGAAATTAGAAGTCAACACACCAAATTCAATCATATAATAAACGCACCAAGTCCAAATCCCAACTATTAACCATGCAAGCACTGCATAGATGTGCATTTATAAGGCGTGTCATATTTTAGCAGTATTTTAAGGCCCATTTATATTTTCAAACCCTCAGATTACATTATATAAAATATGTGCCATATCATATACCATTTGAAAGAGGAAGCTCCAAAACGTTGTATTGTCAACTTATCCGGTGTAATAAACTGTGGACATGTTGTTTTTGTTGAGTTACTGACATGTTTTTGTGCTACGGTTTCATCTTGATTGTGGTTCAAATTGTATTATTTTCAACGGAGGGGGAATAACTCAAATTCTTAAAGATACTAGTAGTCCTTTACCTTATCTGTACATGCCTCCTGTATCATGAGAACTGTCCTTGTGGCCCGACGTAACCACGTCTTCTTGAGCACATAGGTTTGATGTGGGTATATATATTCGACAGTCTGCTATATTAGCGATCGAAAACGATGTGGAATGTAACATAGATATCGCCCACAGAGTGAACATTACTAAATGGACTGGAAACAAAAAATATTGGATCAGTGATTGATAAGCTGTCGGATATTAAGCTATGTGGCATTGATGGATTTTCCAAAGCTATGAAATTGGTTGATATCGCCCACAGAGTAAAAAATATTGTCTGGAAACAGAACTATTGGATTGGTGATTGATAGGCTTTCGGATATAAGCTATGACTATGTGACGGTGATTGATCTAAACATAGCTATGGAATCGGTTGATAGAGGACAGGAATACCAGACGACGATGCTGAGTGTGACATATATAGACATTGCACACAGAGTAAAGATTATTGTCTGGACTGGAAATAGGGATTAACTGTCATGTGGACTGTTTTTATGGAGATGTAACCGTGAGGTAAGTGGTCATAACTTGTGTAAAACCCGAAGGGTTTTACATACAAGTTATATGACCACTTACCTCACGGTTACATCTCCATAAAAACAGTCCACATGACAGTTAATCCTTATATTTATATACATTTAGCGAAAAAGCCACTTTTGTAAATGTATTTCAATCGAAAAGTGTATACGTGACAAAACCAGCCCAAAATAACACATAGCACCCTTGGCAAAACTTTAACAGGAACAATTGAAACCCGATGATTTATTAAGTCAATCCTGCGCGAATCCAAATGCGCCCAAAACATTACGCGTTCGTCTTTCCAAACCCAAATGACGTATCGATGTTGTTATGAGCTTGGAGTTATTAGCTGGTGCGCATTCACCGAGAAATAACTGCAACAAGCCACCTGGGCGCCGACCAATCAGAATGCTGGATTTAGTGATGACAACACTTAGTATGTAAATATACAGAAATATTGGTTCAGCGATTGATGTGTTTCCAGAAACAAGATTACAGCCGGGATGGTTTACACTACGGAAATTAGAAGTCAACACACCAAATTCAATCATATAATAAACGCACCAAGTCCAAATCCCAACTATTAACCATGCAAGCACTGCATAGATGTGCATTTATAAGGCGTGTCATATTTTAGCAGTATTTTAAGGCCCATTTAAATTTTCGAACCCTCAGATTACATTATATAAAATATGTGCCATATCATATACCATTTGAAAGAGGAAGCTCCAAAACGTTGTATTGTCAACTTATCCGGTGTAATAAACTGTGGACATGTTGTTTTTGTTGAGTTACTGACATGTTTTTGTGCTACGGTTTCATCTTGATTGTGGTTCAAATTGTATTATTTTCAACGGAGGGGGAATAACTCTAAATCTTAAAGATAGACTTTTACCTTATCTGTACATTCCTCCTGTATCACGAGAACTGTCCTTGTGGCCCGACGTAACCACGTCTTCTTGAGCACATAGGTTTGATATGGGTATATATATTCAACAGTCTGCTATATAAATATAATTGTCGAGTCTAACTTGTGGCTGTCACTATTTACCAGGGTCCACTGGCGGAGCTTTTAGACCAGTTTTCTTCTTGGACTGGATACGGAGACGAGCGTGGTGTAGTTGGTAACACAAGCCTCTGGTGGTGGATTCAATTGTCAGCATGCAGTACTTTGGGATATCGAATGCTGAGCAGTCAGGTATATGTCAGGTATCAGTTTCAAAAGGTAGTAGTTTTGTATATTGGAGTTCAGTCCAGCTTGGTTCAAAGTTTCCTTTATGGCTGTTATGAAGCGGCTTCTTGCAGCATGCATGGAGACTTTCACGGATTACAATAAAATGAAGCAAGTCCTCTGGTTCTTTGTTGCAGAGTTGACAAACGTCGGTAGTAGCAGTTCCAATTTTGCCTTATGTCTTGTAAAATGTATGTGCCTGTTGACATTTTCATTTGTTTTATGTGCTGCCATTGTCGTGGCGAATGGCTCAAATCCGCATGCTTCCCAGATTTGATGTACATGGCCAGGAGTAGTATCTTGAAGATTCAAATGCAATAGGGTCGATTTATCCATGGCTTCCCGTGTAAGGCTCCCCAACCTATGTTTTTCTATAGCTGAGTCCACCATGTTCTTCCAGAGATTTTTAGGAGGCGGAAAGGCTACCAGATCATGCGTTGATGGCAGGTCATAAGGTTCGGTAAGGCGAGTGACTTTTGTGAACCAGCTGTTTAATGTATCGCCTTGGTCCCAAGTTGTCTGGCAGCAAGCTGACATTCCACGGAGCCTTCGTTACGGACGATATTTCCATATGTTTTAAGCGTCATTTTATGGATTTCTCCTTCTATCGGTATAAGACCCAGCATAAACATAGATGTGCAGTCTGGCAGTCGGGGAAGAATGTAGCGGCGTAAGATGTGTGCCGAGACTTTTGGATTGGACCATTCATGCCATGACAACCAACACCTGGTAGGGCACGTACATGAGCATCATCTAGCTGCGGGTATGCGTATTGTGCCGCCAAGCTTGTGTCATACTTAGACAAGAAAACCATAGTCAGAAATGGTAACGCCACCAAGATCATATTATTAGCCATAAATATAAATTATAATATAAAATATATTGGTTACATGAATGCACCGCCTCAGAATTCCGTTCAAACAACTAATCCTTCAAATTATTACAAAAAACTACGGCTTATTACTGCTGGTTTTTCAGTCACCAAACCAAAAAGCTTCTAAATGCGGATCAAAAATTGTGTTCCCGCCATAAAATCTTCAAGTGTGCATGGCCCAGCCATTGTTCATAGATAAACATCGAACGCAATTAACGCGGTCATAATAGTTACACACTGCAAGTCTGCAACTATAAGACATCCAGCGAATACACACCCCACGAAAACCCGAAATGTGTTGTCCTGCGAGATATCCCATCGCTATAGCTCAATTTGACACGGCCAGATTAGCCTTCCTACAATATCCTAAAACAATAAAGCTTCTCAAATCATCGGCATAGTCAGTAGAACTTTCACGAACTTGGACATTCCAACTATAGCTTTTACCGGACTCGGGGTCGCAGTACAACTTTAACGCGTCCCAAAATAACCGGAAAAAAACAATTATCTATTTATAAAATCCCCATGGGACCACATATTTCTAAAATTTGTAGAACAGTATACACCAGTGGCGTTAATAAACCATCACGTGTGATGCCGAGGTAGCTTTGCTCACAGTCTGCCTTCGATGGTTGCCCAAAGTCCAAGTATGTTCAGGGTTCTGGATACACGATTTCTGCTCGCGGATGAGGTATCGTGGACGGCAGGCATAGTCCATTAGGATGTTAAACATTACTTGTAGTTCGTTGGGGTCATGTGAGACGAGGGTAACATCATCCGCAACAGTAGGTGAACCGCAGAAGACTGAACCAATTCGCGATCCAAGACTGCTGTCTTCGTATTGGGTTAGCAGACCGTTAACAAAGACCTTACAGGCAGACGGTGACAATAGAATTATTCCCCTTCCATTGAAAATACATTTTTTTTTCATTATGTTGCACTCTGGGTGCCGAAGCGGTAATCTTTCTATGATGTCAGCTGTTTTCTATTTCTCTATGGGCATCTTCTGAGACACAGACGTTTCAAATGGTGACGAATTATAGTATTTTTATAATATTAAAACCGCATATCAAGGCACTATAAAAACAAATAATCAGTGACTCGGGAATTAAAGATGCATTATCCGAATTAACGCTCCTCAATTAATATTTCTTTGGCTTCGGGGGTAAAAAATATTATGAGTCGAGGAACCCACCCATCAAAGCTCAGAGTGATCAGATATCCATTTTTGATGTTTGTTATTTCTCGAGATGTGTAATTATTTGTGACCCAGAAACAAGTCGTCAAACGGACGGTCTCGGACAAAATTGCAGATGAAGATGGACAACTCTAAAATCAAGTGGTAATACGGCCATATTTAGTTGAACATAATGTTGATAAATAACACGTTTTAGGAAATTTGATATCATAGTTGATAGTGGTTAGCATTATTTTGCTGCAATTAATCGATTCTGATAACTAAAGAGTATTTTGAAGAAATGTTGTTGTTGTTGTTGTTGTTGTTGTTGTTGCATCTTGATGATATGGGGACCTTCTGTTCGGATTGAGTACCTTTAAAGGCACGGATGGCCTTCGTTATAAGTTATATTTTAACAATAACATTTACCAAATTATGAAATTTCCTCAAGAATATACTAATAGTATAGTATAATGATTGTATGAATGCGATATTATCCACAAAACACACTTTGTGAGCCGAGCGTTTGTTTATATACAACATGTAAATAGTGAGCGATAAGCAAAACACTCAACACCATGACAATTTTTCAGTCAGGAGAGTGATTCAGGGTGACCAGTTCAACACCGAAATCTTGATAGACTAAGATTAGCAAACGCTATACCGATACATGTATTTTGTAAACAACTTGGTGGCATTTCTTTCCAAGGTTCCCTTAGTGGGGTCTCCCCGGCGTTAAGTGTTTTGCTTATCGCAAACTCTTTACGTACTGTTTACATAACATGTCGTTTGTTTACAAAACACAGAGTACACATGTACTAGCTAATATGACAATAACATGCAATTTACGCGATATTTATAATTGGTATATAAGAACAATATTTGTCTATTTGTCTAATATTCTTTCTGTTAATGGCGGTTTTAACGACTGTGACTATTTTATCAGCAATACCCATGCACCACAAACGCTTACCATATCTTTAACTTAAAGGCCCACTTAATTTTCGAACCCCCAGATTACTTTATATAAAATATATGCCATAATATATACCATTTGAAAGAGGAAGCTCCAAAACATTGTATTATCAACTTATCCGGTGTAATAAACTGTGGGCATGTTGTTTTTGTTGAGTTGCCAACGCGTTTTGTCATCAATATTGAAGTAAAAAATAGTATTATTTTCAAAGCAGGGGGGAATAACTCTATATATTAAAGATAGAGTTCTTCCCCTTTCATTGAACACGTTTGAATTCTGTTTCTTTCTGGATGCCAGAGGGGGGGGGGGGTCTTCAGCAGTTTTCTATTTCTCTGTGGGCATCTTCTGAGACACAGATGTTTCAAATAGTAATGAATTATAGTATTTTAATCATATTTTATGGCATAGATTGTATATCAAGTCACTATAAAAAAAATAATCTGCGACTCGAAAATTAAGTGGGCCTTTAAGGGAGTTGAGACAACTTCATGCAGTCCGTATGGTTCCGTGCAATATGTAATGTTTATCCAATGAATATATTCAATGAATTTAGCATTTATTGTTTGGTATGATATATATCAGATATTTTCAGGCACGGGTCCTCGGGGTCAATATGAGTGTTCATAATTGCTTCAACTCTGCTTGCTTCAGTGAGCGTCAACAAATTATAATTTTCTCATATACATTACGTATACATTGTCATGATTATATATAAATACTAGCCGACGTTGTCCGGGCTATTCAAAAACCAAATTTCAAGTCGATAGCTCCACCCGTTTCCAATACCTGGTCTGCGCATGCGCGAGGCTGGCGTCGCACGGGCTCGGCGACCCGATAAAATTCGTATCCGGGGTAAGATACATTCACATACCAAATTTCAAGTCGTTAGCTCCACCCGTTTCCGAGATCTCGTCTGCGCATGCGCGAAGCTGGCGTCGCACGGGCTCGGCGACCCGATAAAATTCGTATCCGGGGCAAGATACATTCACATAGCAAAATTCAAGTCGATATCTCCACCCGTTTCCGAGATCTCGTCTGCGCATGCGCGAAGGTGGCGTCGCACGGGCTCGGCGACCCGATAAAATTCGTATCCGGGGCAAGATACATTCACATAGCAAATTTCAAGTCGATAGCTCCACCCGTTTCCGAGATCTCGTCTGCGCATGCGCGAAGCGGGCGCCGCACGGGCTGGCCAATACGACAACGTCGACCGCCTGGTCAAACTACATATACGTACCAAGTTTCGTCCCGATCGGTCGAGAATCGTAGATTTGTATTATTGACAGACAGACAAACATACAGACAAACAGAGGTCTTCAAAATATATATGAGACAAGTCGAGAGCCCCACCCGTTTCCTAGATCTCGTCTGCGCATGTGCGAAGCAGGCGCCGCACGGGCTCACCAATACGACAACGTCGACAGCCTGGTGAAACTACACACACGTACCAAGTTTCGTCCCGATCGGTCGAGAATCGTAGATTTGTATTAATGACAGACAGACAAACAAACAGACAGACAGAGGTCTTCAAAATATATATGAGAGGACGCAGGACGTATACGCGTGTATATACGTGAACACGAGTATATGCACATGTATTTTTTGTATTATCAAATGCATATAGTATTATTTTGTCCAAATAGTGCTCAATCATCTCCTATGCATGTAATGAAACATCAACGCAAGAACTCACATTTCACTTTTGCATTATTCGTCACCTCACGGTGAGCGACAATGTCTGGCTCCCCTGCTAATATATTCTAAGAGGAAGTGGGGCCGTATTTCCTGGCGTATACCCATTATCGAGCAAAACATGCAGAATAGCTTTAAGGCAAAATAGTGAATATTATACTTTGAAGCACTGTCATTACCAGCTCTAAATGCAATCGCTTGTTATCGGATACGGCATCATGCACGGTAGGTTTGATCTCTCAACACATTAGGCGTGGTCGATATAAAATTCACTTTGTCAAATGGTGCGAGAAAATAGACGATCAAACGTTTGTTTTCAAAGAACATTAGAGAGAGAAAATCGATGTTTATATGATGAATAATAGAGTAATTCACGAAGAGGAACTTTCCAATAATTCTCCCAGGCTGTTGGTGTGGAATGAATCACTGTACGGAAAAACGTATATTATAGTAATTACCATCTTTTTATAGACATTTCAGATAATAACAAAACAGATATTCGAGGTCCCGAGAGGCTGAGACGATGGATTTCCGTGCATATGAACTTTAACTGCATATAAATATGAATGGTATCACGACATGCATCACGTCGTGCACAGGCAAATTGACAATCATCTAAATACGTCGCGACAGTGTTTGGAATTTTTCAAAGTCCATAACATGTGACATGAACAGCAACATGGACCCAACAAAGTATATAACGGCCCACTTAATTTTCGAGTCGCCGATTATTTTTTTATGGTGACATGATATACGCTTTAATAACAATTATTATGCCATAAAATATGATTAGAATACTATAATTCATCACTATTTGAAACATCTGTGTCTCAGAAGATGCCCACAGAAAAATAGAAAACAGCTGAATACTTCCCCCCTCTGGCACCCAGAATGCAACATAATTCAAACTTTTTCAATGAAAGGGGAAGAACTCTATCTTTGATATATAGAGTTATTCCCCCTGCATAATACTGATTTTTACTTCAATCTTTTGAATGGTATGTAATATGGCATATATTTTATATAAAGTAATCTGGGGGTTCGAAAATTAAGTGGGCCTTTAAGAAAAACAGCTGAAAACATTATGGTAAAATTCGCCGATCTAACCTAGCGGCCGCGTTTAGAACCAATAATGGCCCTGTAAGCTTTGTAAAACAGTCAAATCGGTGGACATATAAGGACACCAGCTACGAATCAATATTATAGTCTATATATTGTAAAACAAATTTGTTAACAGATATATATATATAGCCTTCAGTGCAGGCTAATATTGCGTTCCAAGTTGACGCTCTGGCGTGCCAAAATTGCTTCACTGAAACCAATCAAGGAACAATATTAATGATTGACGAAATAACGGAGATGTTTGAAATGCAATATTCACTATACTGGCTTTGTGATCTATTTTGGCAAGATCGCCCTTCCCGGGCAATATTTGAAGAAGTGCTTTTAAAGGTACTCAATCCGATTAGACGCTCCTAAATTACTATTTCTTTGGCTTTGTGGGTAAAAAATATTTGATTCGAGTCGAGGAACCCACCCATCAAAGCTCAGAGTGATCAGATATCGATTTTTGAAGTTTGTTCATTTTGGAGATGTGGGACACAACCTCGTGCTAAAACAGACAAATTGCGGGTGTAAGATGGATAACTCGAAAATCAAGTGGTTCCTATTAACAATAATAACCACTTGATTTTAGAGTTATCCATTGCAGTCGTAATTTACACGTATAAAGCTTTAATTAAAAGCACTGTCACACGGTGAACAAAAGCATGCAGATTGCGCGTTTTAGTGTAGCCCATAATATAATAGTCTACTGATCCGATGCATGCAGAGGTTGGCGTTCGCCACATGTATTTTCATTTCGGCCAATTTGGCCGTTTACTTCATGTCTGTTTTTCATCTGACGTGTGTGTCGGATAAATGATGTGGAGGATTTATGTAAATGTTAGCCCAAACTACATTTCCAAGTAACGATGGTTTTGTTGTTTATTTTGAGGAATAATACCGCGTCAGATGAATTCAGCCCAAATATGTTAACAGTTGTCGTGTCAAACATTCGGCAGTAGGTTAGCGTTATTTAGTATTTGTGGATGTCCTTTAACATGGGGGAAATAGACTACTGCGCATGAAGGAGCATGTGAATTTGTCGTTTTTAATGTATAGCAACTTGATAATCAATAACAGAGGCATTCTCTGTCAAATAAGGTCGCTCTATTTACGATACCAATTGGGGAACTTTGTAAATTAAATTACGCGTAAACCAGCGTAAACGTATACCTGCTGCAAATAGAAAAGGTGCCGGAATCGGCGTACTCGCCCCAGGGCTAACTCGCCCCAATCGACGTGGCCAACTCGGAATAAAGGGCCAGCTCGGAATAAAAGATGTATACGGGGTGTTATATGGCGTTTGGTCCGTTGTTTCTCAATGAATATTATTGAAATTTGGTGTATATGTCCGGGCTGGGACGTGGAATACAACAACGTTTGAATTGTTTTTAAATTTACAAATTTGTTGATTTTATTCATTTTTTTTTTCGTTCTGAAACACACTATAAAGTGTATATAATATAATAACGAACACGAGACATACATAATTTATAAACTGTTAACAAAAGATATCAAATTCAATACATGACAAAGATGACTCAGTGGAGTTTATAAAGTGAACATAAAAACATTGAGGTAAGAATCTTTTTATGGAATGCAACTTTATTTAATGATAGTAAACACATAAATTAAAATAACAAACATGAGACATACATGATTTATAAACTGTTAACAAAAGATATCAAACTCAATACATGACAAAGATGACTCAGTGAAGTTTATAAAGTGAACATAAAAATATTAAGGTAAGAATCTTTTTAAGCATTACTAAACCGTTTAGCACAGTCCACTTCACTCATCCGATCATCACCAAACTTCATTTATCTTGATATTGATCTATCAGATGAGAGCTATCAAATATTTTTTAATTTTATAGGAACAAATGGTCGCCAGCGGCCATATTGCATTTACGTTATATGTTATCGCGTCATGTCGATATATAGTATTACTTAGAAATTTATCCTTTCCAGATTCATAATTGCTCCATTGACTGTAACAGATGGAATTATTCTCCTCTTCGGATAGAGTGTCACTGAAACTTTATTTTGTCAGACTGTCTGTATAGTCACTGATTATATATGGCAATAATCTGTAATAAGATGTAGCACTATTTTATTTTATATTTACATGCAGTGCTGTTTTTATACAATTCTAATCCCCCTAGATCATCATGTGATCGATCATACATCGCGCGAGGACCTGGTTGAATTAAGGGGGGTTAATGGATAACTTCTGTCCTCAAGCTAGATTATACTTATGACATTTAATGCCATCTTTCTAACGTGGAGGGTTAGATATGCTTGAGACACCACCACTCTTCAATTCACACCAAGTTCCCAGCTGTCATATTCGGATATTAGAACCCATAGCCATGATATATGGTTTATTTTGTGTATACTAGTAATATTGTTATTTTCAGTACCTTTATATACCAGTACTGTGTATAACAATGCATATAAATTAATCCATGTATACATGTATATTGATTCAACGGATTCAGTGGTTTTGTCCATCAGTCTATCAAATTTGCGGGGAAAACATGGCCACAAGCAGTACACCCTGCTAAATTTCGAATTTGAATCAATTGGACACCCTGCAGCCAGCTTTTATTGGAGAACTTTTTCTCATGTGGATATTTTGGGTCACCGCTAGATGTGAGCCATATTTTGTTCTCAAACTGTCCTTGCGAAGACATCACTGCCAGCGGTGATCTTGAATTTTACTATTTTTATGGCTAAATAATTTGGTTGATCCTACAGACGACACCCCTTGTCCGATCGTCACCAGATTCCACAATGATCGTCTGGATAACCAGGGTGAGAGTAATCTAATTTTCCCGAATTTCGTTAAAAAACATTACCACAGGCAGCAATTTGGTATCTTACTGTTTGATCCTCTTTTGTATGACTGAATTGTTTAGCAACTGTACAGACATATCCCTCATCTGATAGTCACCAAACTTCATATTGATCTTCGGGCTGACAACTAGATGGGAGCTATCGAATGCTTTGAATTTTTTTGGGAAACATTGTCGCCAGCAGTCATCTTCTATTTTGGTTTTTATATACATGTATATCTCTTCATTCGGATAGCCAGTATTACGTAGGTACTTCAACTTTCCGCATTCCTGTCATCATTTGAAATATAAAAATTTACCTGATACATGCACCCTTCAAAATTTGTTTCGTCGTATCTATTTTAATGACCCGTATGGTAATATTGATACAGATATATTTGTCAAACATTTCTTTGTACAATATACAGGTATTTAGTTTGTAACTAAATCTAGAAATATATAATAGTAGCTGGTGGACCCGACTTCGTCCGGGATGTTCCCCTCTGATTTTCGGAGAATTGCGCGATTTAACCTTGAATTGACCATTTTAAAGGTGAACGTCATGTCGGGTCACGATTTGACCCGTCCAAAACACTCCCCGGACAAAAGTCACGACAAAAGTACCCGTCGAAATCCGCCCGGCTTTACCCGATTTGACCTTGAATTGACAATTTTGAATGTCAAGATCAGGTCAGGGTCATGATTTGACACACCCGAAACACTCCTGGGAGAAAAGTAACAGTAGGTATTAAATTTCGTTGAAATACTTCCGTTTTACCAGATTTGACCTTGAATTGATCTTTTTGAATGTCAAAGTCAGGTCGGGATCAAGATTTGACCCGTCCAAAATACTCCCTGGAAATAATTTTCCCCTAGGTATCAAATTTCGTCAAATCTGTCCGGCAGTTTTCCCGGCCATAGCTAACAGACAAACATATGTTATTGATGATGGACATCCTATACATCACACAAACATTCTCTCCACTATGCTACAGGCTATATACGACAGACAAATGTCCAAAATATATATTAAACTAGCTGATGTACTCGACTTCATTCGGGCTATTTAGGGATTTTTTTGTGATCGCCTCCATCTGGACAGTACCCAGTATATACAGCGTCTGGCCAAACTATTGTTCAATTGGTCCAGAAACATGCCTATATCAACACGTTCGAGAACATGGTCCCACGTGAAATTGGACCCGTCCATATTGCTCCCGGGATCGAAGTAGTCCTACACACAAATTTTTAGTCGGATCGGTCAAGGTCCAGAAACATGCCTATGAGCGAGGTCAAGTTGACACGTTGAATACTAAATCCGAGTCGGATCAGTCGAGCAGTGTTAGAGTCTATAACACATGCACACATGCATTCATGCATACACACATACATACATACATACAGACAGGTGTTTCAAAATGTATAATCGATAGCTACAACAATTCTATGGTAGATAGTTCACGGCCGACCCGATGCATGCATCTTAGTTTTCTTGTTTGACACTGGCCTACGTATACGGGTTATATCATGTGATTCCCAGGTTTAATCACTGGATTTACAGTCGCATCATCAATAAATTATTCCCCGATGTCAAGCGTCATTAACATCCATCATAATTACTCCGTGCATGAGCACAAAATCTCGGTTTATCCAAGACCCAAAGGGGACATTCTATCGGTTACATATAGTATACTGTCCGTTATATGAGATACTTCCATCATTTAGTGCTCTCTTTATAATGACAAGATGTCTTCATAAAATGGCAAGATAGTTGGATATTGGACGAGAAAGGCATATTATGATAATTATATTACACATCCACGGGTGGCATCACGGATTTGTATACGCCTGAAGCATCACACTTCCTATAATATTGGATTTGACTGACAGGAGGTTTCCAAAAATCTATTCGTGCAGTACTGCAGTGTCTAGAGTGGTTGGGCCCACTGAAATTTAACAGTCGGGAGCACATACCTGGTTAAGATGCATAATCCGAATTAACGCTCCCAAATAACTATTTCTTTGGCTTCGGTGGTAAATAATATTTGAATCAAGTCGAGGAACCCACCCAGCCCAGAGTGATATCGATGTCCATATCGATATCGATTTTTGAATTTTTTGTTTTGTTTTTTCCTGAGATATGAAATTTTTGGAGACCTGACAAATATTAGTCAAGCAGACGGTCTCGGGCCAAATTGCGGATGAAGATGGATAACTCTAAAATCAAGTGGCTTTTTCGTGTCAGATATTTGACAAACGGGCAAAATGTTTTGAACAAAATGTTGATAAATAACATGTTTTGGGCAATTTTATACTATAGTTGACTGTGGTTAGCATAATTTTTTGGGCAATTAATTGATTCTGATAACTTAAACGGCATTTCAACAAAATTTTGTTGTTGTTATTGGAATCCGATGATATGGGGCCATCGAATCGGATTAAGTACATTTAAGTGGTCCTGCATGCTGATTTGCTATGATGCTGGTAGACGCAAACGGATGATGTTAAATGGGTACTGTACGCCATTTTCAATACATTCCCGGTAATAACAACGATCTAATATCGATACAATATAGAGAAATAAGTAATTTCAGTCGAAGATGTATTTTTTAAACGTTCAGGTTAATAGGTGATCTTAAAATCAAAGTTAATTATTTGATAAAAATTTAATTTATGGCTGGAGCAATAAATTAAATTAGGAATTTTCGTGTACAAGATTAATCATATTAATAAATGGATAGTGGATTGGGCAACGCGTGGCACACATGCATGATCGTGTAAAAAAATATGTCAATACGGAGCGCAAACTCAAGACACTCACTGACTAGCGACTAAAAATAACTTAAATGAATATATGGGACTAGTTGTCTAGTATGCATATAATATGACATTTATTTGATACATTTGCTTGAAAACTGTACAAAAATTACTCGACAACGACAATTTGTATTTTCCACCTGATACAGACCAATGTTACTCTGTAGTAATACAAAACTATTAGTTAAAATTCCTCAGTGTTATATAGGGTATGTGGCATGCCACCCCAGCCGTTGAGGCATGCCAATATCCCATAATATGTCAAATACAGCGAATTATCGAAATATGAAATACCACGAAAAAGCGAAATAGGAAAATACAGCGAAATAGCGGAATAAAAATTGCATCGAAATGACGAAATAGCGCGAATTGTCGAAATAAGAAATTATTTTTATTAAATAAATAACGGAGATATTTGAAGAAGTGTTTTTGACGAAATAACGGGCATATTTGGAGAAGTGTTAAGTGCCACCGCAGACGCTACGATTAAAATCGTAAGTGGGGAAAATCGTAGGTGGAGAAATCGTAGCTTGCCCGCTAACGGTGCTGCGATGTTTGCAGCTACGATTTTATCAACGTGATCGGTCACATGATAGCAAAATGTTATACCACATTCTCCGCATTATGCAACTAAATACATATGGCATGTATCTCAATGTTCTAAACTAACAAGTTGATGTTGAAAGTTCAAGTGAAATTGAATATTTTTTTAATTTTGACATTTTGCTGTCAACTCAACAGGCTCAGATGCCCCAATTGAATTTCAACAATGGCGGCATCCCTCTACTCCTTGCCTGATATGTGGTATAGGCTTGCACTCCCTGCACTTTCGTGGTATTTACAACATGACCAGTGCGACAGTGGTCATGTGACAGCTACGATCGCGCGCGTTGCCAAGGTCACGCCACGATTTTCCTGGTAAAATCAAACAGTGCTTGATTGCTACGATTTGGCTACGATATTGTCGTGGGCATGCGCATTGGGTGCTTCCTCCTGCGATTTTCCCCACTGACGATTTTAATCGCAGCGTGAAAAATTGAAAAATATGAAAAATAGTCCAATATTTAAAGGCCCACTTAATTTTCGAGTCGCCAATTATTATTTTTTATAGTGACTTGATATACGGTTTTAATAACAATCTATGCCATAAAATATGATTAAAATGCTATAATTCATCACTATTTGAAACATCTGTGTCTCAGAAGATGCCCACAGATAAATAGAAGACCCCCCCACCCCTTCTGTCACACAGAATTTAACAGAATTCAAACTTTTTCAATGGAAGGGGAAGAACACTATCTTTAATATATAGAGTTATTCCCCCTGCATTGAAAATAATACTGATTTTTACTTCATTCTTGATGACAAAACGCATTGGCAAGTCAACAAAAACAACATCTCCACAGTTTATTACACCGGATAAGTTGATAATACAATGTTTTGGAGCTTCCTCTTTCAAATGGTATATAATATGGCATATATTTTATATAGTGTAATCTGGGGGTTCGAAAATTAAGTGGGCCTTTAAACTGTGGTGTTTGTTTCTGCAAACCGACTATAATCATATCGCTTTGCAAACAGCTTAGCCATCAATAAACTATATTTAAAATATATATGTTCTTGAAAAGTTTCATACATGCAGACACTGGCTTTTTGTCAAATTCGCAAAACGCAACGAAAGTAACAATTTAAAGGCCCACTTAATTTGCGAATGCCCAGATAACATTATTCCATATTATATACCATTTGGAAGAGGAACCAAAAAATATATATTCCACCAGAATACGAGGCAGCTGTGCCCTAGGACTGTCCAGCAAGCGATAGAGATTCATTCCAAGACTTCCCCCTTGTCAACCCAGAATGCATCATAATTCAAACAAAGAGATAGAGCTATTCCCCTTGCATTGAGTATAATATACTTTATAGTAACGTGACAGTCCGGAACAAAATTAAATACAGGACACACATTGGTGCATTGGTACCTCGACAAAAACAACATGTTCCCAGTTTATTCGACCGGATCAGTTAATAATACAATGTTTTGGAGCTTCCTCTTTCAAATGGTATATACTATGGAATATGTTGTAAATAATGTGATCTGGTTATTCTAAAATTAAATGGGCCTTTAAAAATAATAACAGTATACATGTACATCCCCCCGACCATTCATCATAGCAATTCAGCAAGACCAACCATGCACATCACAACCATGCACATCACAACCATGCACACGCACATCACAACCATACACATCACAACCATGCACATCATAGTAAATTAGCAGGATCACTTAACCATGTATACATTGCACATGAGACGGGTCAAGGGGGTTGGAGTCCCTGCTTATCCACTGCTTCGATCGCCACTGCATGAGATCCAGGGTCGATATATAAAGTTCCGTATATATATGTCCACTAGACTTGCCTGTTGAGTGTTGACACAAACATACTATAATGGACACGATCGTATAGATGCAAATAACATCACAGTGGGGCACATTCGGGCACCATCGGAATTGTGTACGGTACATATCGGAAACCGGATCATACATTTTATGTGGATCAGTTGGCAGGGCCACTTCATTATTGCAAGAGAACAACTGTTTGTTCATTATATTGACTGATCACAAATCATCGGTCTTGACACATCATCGATTGTTTCATTAACTTATAACAATGGTTTCTTTCGATGAACCAATGGCGCGATCGGTGATTGATTGCAGCGAATCTTATAAACCTCATAATTTAAGGTGGCGTAGGGATATGGCTTGTTTAACCTTGTCTATGCTAAATGGATTTTCCCACCAAGTTATATACATCGGTTCTATTATTGGTGACGGGTTAATGAGGAAATTCAGGGGTTAGCCCCACAGATAATAAATTCCAGTTTAGTATTGATTTGGCGGGATGTACAGGTAATATAAGCAGACGACAGATAATACAAGTGCAGAAGGAGTTTTATTATTGAGGGAAATGTTTAGATAATAAGTTCAACAAACGACCTACATGTATATTGTTGTTTGTTAAACTTATTATATGAACATTTCCTACGGGTAACTACTCATCAATGAGTATTTAGTAATGAAAGAGTTAAAGATGTAATTAGGGTTCCAGACCTCTAGTTACAACAACAACAACAACATACAAAGTCTAAATTATTTTCCTTATTTGCTTATTCTCTGCTGAAATATATTGACTTATAAACTAGAATTGGCAATACAAAAGAATGTCATTTTAAAGACCCATTTTCGAACCCCTAAATTACTTTATATAAAATATATGCCATATTATATATCCATTTGAAAGAGGAAGCTCTAACACATTGTATCATCAACTTATCCGGTGTAATAAACTGTGGGCATGTTGTTTTTTGTTGAGTTGCCAATGCGTTTTGTAATCATTATGAAGTAAAAATCAGTATTATTTTCAATGCAAGGGGAATAACTCTATATATTAAAGATAGAGTTCTTCCCCTTTCATTGAAAAAGTTTGAATTCTGTTGCATTCTGTGTGTCAGAGGGGTGGGGGGGGGGGGGGGGGGAGTCTTCAGCAGTTTTCTATTTCTCTGTAGGCATCTTCTGAGACACAGATAGTGATGAATTACAGTATTTTAATCATATTTTATGGCAAAGATTGTTATTAAAGTAAAATAATAATAATAAATTTAAATATCAAGTCACTATAAAAAAAATAATCGGAGACTCGAAAATTAAGTGGGCCTTTCAATGGAAAATCCATTTAAATCAATTCGAATTAACGCTCGCAAATTACTATTTCCTTGGCTTCGGGGGTAAAACATATTTTATTCGAGTCGAGGAACCCACCCATCAAAGCTCAGAGTGATCAGATATCGATGTTTGAAATCTATTATTTTAATTGTAAGTGGCCCAGTAGACAGTCAACGAGAAGAATTTCTTTGACCAAATTGCGGATGAAGATGGATTATTCTAAAATCAAGTGGCTTTTTTGGGTCAGATATTTGACCAACCGGCAAAATTTCGTTGAACAAAATGTTCATAAATAACGGGTCTTGTACAATTTTATACTATAGTTGATTGTGGTTAGCATTATTTTTGGGCAATTAATCGATTATGATAACTGAAGCGGCATTTCAAAAAATTATGTTGTTTTTGTTGGAATCTGATGATATGTGGACCATCGAATCGGATTGAGTACCTTTAAAAGGATAATTATTGATGTCCCTCTAAAACATCGAAACGGTATGAAATACATGTATAGTTTTAAATTTCAATATCAAACGAAATAATGTCTCCATGTGCCACTTTTCATTGTGTGTTATTTTATACAAAAAAATCTAAATAAAAAGGAAAATCTTTTTTGTAAAAATTGGCCTGGAACCCTGAATACTTCTTTAATCATTTTTCAAACACTAAGTCTTCCATACACAACGTTATATCTTCAAACTATATATAGTAGATACTATATACTCTGCGCGACGAATCGACGGCGACGATGACAAGGACGATGACAATAATGATGATGATAATAATAATAATAATGCTGTTGTTATGATGATGATGATTATGATGATGACGACGATGACGACGATTATGATGATGGCAATGACGGCGATGATCCTGATGACGATGATGATGATGATATTGATGATGATGATGATGATGATGATGATGATGATGATGATGATGACGATGATGTTGTTGATGATGGTGATGAGGACAATGAACATGCTGATAATAATAATGTTGTTGTTATGATGATGCTGATGATGATGATGATGATGATGATGATGACGACGACGACGACGACGACGATCATGCTAACGATGATGATAATGATGATGATGATGGTGATGATGAAGATGATGAAGATGATTAATTGCCTACTGTCAACTATAGTATACAATTGCCCGCAACATGTTATTTATCAACATGTTGTTCGACGAAATTTGGCCTTATCATCAACATAAAGCCTCTTGATCTTAGATTTATCCATCTTCGTCCACAATTTGGTCCGAGACCGCAGGCTCGTCGACTGTTTACTGGGCCACTAACTCTCGATGGTGAAAAATAATATATGTCAAAAATCGATATCTAATAACTCTGAGCATTGATAGGTGTGTTCCTCGACTCGAATAAAATATTTTTTACCACCGAATCCAAACAAATAGTAATTGAGGGGCGCTTAATCGGATTATACCACCGAATCCAAACAAATAGTAATTGAGGGGCGCTTAATCGGATTATACCACCGAATCCAAACAAATAATAATTGAGGGGCGCTTAATCGGATTATGCATCTTTAACAATAGTGCAAGCTTTGTTTTTCTCGGAAAAATATACCGTTTGAATGGAGCTTCGGATGTGACATCCGAATATTTTTTTTATAAAGAAAAAAACTCGTGGGAACGGGAGAATAATGTCGTGGGAACGAGGTGAAAAGTCGTGCGAAAGAGAAAAAACCCATGGGAACGAAATAATGAAGTCATGAGAACACGATAAAAAGTCTTGGAGTCACTAGTTTGCAAAATATTGTTTCAGGTGACCTTGACCGCCGGGTCAAAAATCGCTTATTTTTTGTAATTTTTGCATCTTATTTTTTGTAAATTTTGCATCAAAATTAAATTTTTCAGGCATAAAATCAAAGGACATAACCCTTGATACCTCCATTAAAACGAGAATTATATATCACAATCTGAAAGCCTAGTATGTACTCATATGCAACCCAGGCATATATCATATATACATTGTGTGTACACACACGTGGCTTCACATTTTAGTTATTTTTCAATTAATTGTTGCTCCACCCCCCCCCCCCCTTATTTCTGCACCCATCCATGCAGAAACTGGGTTGTCACCAAAACATGATCCATCATGATACTAATATAACTAGTATAAATCGCATCATAATTGGTGTATACACGTGGTGTAGCCTCTCGATTTTCTGTATTTTAGGGACATAAGATTCAGTTTTTAAGCCTTTCGTCGTATGATAGCTGGCATATTTTCAGAAAAAGTTTTGCAGCTCTGCTTTGGAATGTTTAGTGTAAACAATATTTATTCGAACAAAAGAACATCACATTGACAATTATACATATAGAAAATAAAAAATGGTTCAAATGAGGATTGGATAACAAGCCATGAGCCTATGGCTTTTATAAAAATCCTTTCCTCTAGAGATGTTACCCCGAGTGTCAATACAAACAGCTACAGGGTAAAGAGGACGGGAATTTGAATATTGTTCTGTATTTTCAAACAAATGTTGGGAAGTTAGTTAAGCGAGTGCAGGGATGAGAAAGATGGAGTTATGATAGAAGGGAGAATATAATGAAATAGATAGGAAGATAATGAAGTAGGTAGGAAAGATGTGTGATAAATGTTGTATACAATAATGCCTCAGTCATAATCAAAATTTTACATTATGGTTTTAAATCATGGTGTAATGTCCAATATAGAAACGGAAATAGACGCCAAATACGTCTCGGCACCAAGGAGAGATGATACATGAAGCTAAGTATATATTAGGATCACTATTATACTGGTAGTGCGTATCAATAATCTAAATACAATTAGTAAGTACAATCAGTATTAAGTCCATTTCTATATCATGGAATGTTTGACAGACAGCGATGTTCGGATTCGATTTCCGTATATTCTAAGACTATGGCCTGATCAGTGATTTTATTAGCAGCACAATAAAATCATTCTCTTTATAATTGAGTGATATTTTTTTGGTAATACCTACAACATGGTTCGTTCACATCTTTATCGCATTTCAATTGGTTGCCGATAACAATGCCGATGATGTGACATCAGTTACTTATTCCTATTTGGACATTCGAAAAAAAAAAAAATACTGGTCCAATTTTCACGGAAAAAAAACCCCCATTGCAATGTGGTCGTTGACGAATAATTAAGATTCCACCAAAAGTTACCGCCCAGTCCATTTGGTTTCCATGCCATACAACCCAAAATTGCAAAATACCAAAACGCTAAAACGCCTTTCTGGTCCGATTTTCACAGAATAAACGGCATGTAGGGTGGCCGTTTACGAATAATTAAGATTATACCCCAAAAAAAATTACCATCCAACCTACTGGGTTTCCATACATAATTGATACGTCTAAAACGACATAACAAGCTCATAATTGAGAACGCTGTTATCTACCGCTTTTGTGATGATGGAAGTATGAACGCTCTTTATAAGAGGCGATTATTGGATTTTGTTTACAAGACTGACAAAAATTTAAAACACGTTGATACTTCCACTTTCGAAAGTTGATATCTGACCATCGAGTCCTTTTAGTAGTGGCTTATTGGTCTAGTCTATTTTTATGATAGATAAAACGTATACAGACGGTGTGTTATATGGTGTCAAATTGGGCAAGGCTCTTTAAGTATTATTTTAATTTTCCTTAAAAACGACGGCATGTGGTGGCTGCTAGAGTTGGTTATGTAATGGTTCTTGTTATTCAGAACCTAGTATTCAAAGCATTTTATAAAGAAAAGAACCCCTGTATGGGGTAGAATAGGCCTACCGCCCGATTGCGAGGGGTAAGAATACCCTAATGTGGCACCCTGTTTGCCGTGGGTGCATCCCGTGAGGCATGCATGGTGTGGGAGTCATGGAGGTACCAGGGCTAGTCATGCACATGCGGATACGACTTAGCTCATGGTCCTCTTTGGTCATACATCTCTTCAAAACGGGTGATTGAGTTGGCCCGTGGCTCAATAAATAGGCTAGTCACGCCTCTCCACAGAGTCGTTATTTGGTGGGAGAATCTGGATTCAGATTATGGATTAGACCTCGTACGGCGTGGTTCGGTAAACGAACAGACCACAATCAGTAAACGAACAGTCGGCAAAACACTCACCGGAAAAAATTACCCGTAGGTATCAAATTTCGTCGAAATCCGTCCAGCAGTTTTCCCGGCCATAGCTAACAGACAAACAAACAGACAGAAGTCTCAAAATATATATTAGATAATTTGTGGGTACCCGTTTCAAGGTGAAGGTCACCTCGGGCGGAAAAACTGACCCGATGAAAATCTCTCCCATTCCCAGGAACCCCTAAGTACGAACACAGACTTAAGAATCACACAACACGCTCATGTCTGTACACAGACACAACACGCTCATGTCTGGACACATACACGCTCTTTATCAACGACACTGCGGATACGAACGCTCTTCAACTATCACGCGATTAACCCATGAATTGCCATTGCGGTGGCGGGGGATTGGAGAATGAGTTCTCTGACGTTCTCAAAAGCGGTCGATGACCATTCCCGTGGCTTTTTACCCTTAGATAGCAAGTTTGGGCTAAATCCGCCCGGCAGTTTTCCCGGCCATAGCTAACAGACAAACAAACAGACAAACAGAAGTCCCAAAATATATAGTACTAGCAGGTTAGCCCGCCACCGGCGGCTTGTCCGAAATATGACATTTTAAAAAAAAATTTTTTTAATTTTTAGCTCCACGCGTTTCAATAAGAAAAAATTGTACCCAGTAGCTCCACCCGTTTCCGAGATCTGGTCTGCGCATGCGCGAAGCTGGCGTCGCACGGGCTCGGCGACCCGATAAAATTTGTACCCGGCGCAAGATACATTCACATAGCAAATTTCAAGTCGATAGCTCCACCCGTTTCCAAGATCTCGTCTGCGCATGCGCTGCACGGGCGTCGCACGGGCTCGGCGACCCGATAAAATTTGTACCCGGCGCAAGATACATTCAATTAGCAAATTTCAAGTCGATAGCTCCACCCGTTTCCGAGATCTCGTCTGCGCATGCGCTGCACGGGCGTCGCACGGGCTCACCAATACGACAATGACCACCGCCTGGTCAAACTACACACACGTACCAAGTTTCGTCCCGATCGGTCGAGAATCGTAGATTTGTATGAAGTACAACACACACACAAACATAAATATATAAGAGAGATATGTAAATTAGATAGATTGTATCAAAATATATAGGAGAGATATGTAAATGATCTACACACCATTACTGGTGTTTGTCAAAGTTTAGTGGGGTATATCAATACTCATTCACGATCATATCATTGAGGTCCGGAGGGTCTGTGCTATCTCTCGAATACAAGGAGTTCTCAAAATATATAGAAGAGACTAGAAGGTGACCCGACTTCGTCCGGGCTTTGACCTTGAATTGTCCATTTTGAAGGTCAAGGTCAAGTGGGGTCACGATTTGACCAGTCCAAAACACTGCCCGGACAAAAGTACCCGACAAACGTGCCCGTCGAAATCCATCCGGTTTTACCCGATTTGACCTTGAATTGAACATTTTGAAGGTCAAGGTCAGGTCGGGGTCACGACTCGACCCGTCCAAAACACTCAGTTGACAAAAGTACCCCCATGTATCAAATTTCTTCGAAATCCCACCAAAATTGGCGATTTGACCTTGAATTGACCCGATTTCAAGGTCAAGGTCACGTCGCACGGGCAAACGAATATGCTTATGAGACTCCCCATACGAATGTAGCCCCACATACCAAGTTTCATCGAAATCCCGTGATATTCGAGCGTTTGACCTTGAAATGACCCGATTTCAAGGTCAAGGTCACGTCGCACGGGCAAATTAATAGGTTTATGCCACTCTCCGACCGAAGATACCACCACATACCAAGTTTCATCGAATTCCCGTGATATTCGGGCGTTTGACCTTGAAATTACCCGATTTCAAGCTCAAGGTCACGTCGCACGGGCAAATTAATAGGCCTATGTCACCCCCCGGCCGAAAATTCCCCCACATACCAAGTTTCATCAAAATCGGGTCAGCCGTTTTCGAGTTCATCGATTACACACAAACAAACAAACAGATCTTCCAAAATATATAATAGACTAGCCGATGAGCCCGAGGTTGTCCGGGCTATTCAAAAACCAAATTTCAAGTCGATAGCTCTAACCCAGCCCGACGTTGTCCGGGCTATTCAAAAACCAAATTTCAAGTCGATAGCTCTACCCGTTTCCGAGATCTGGTCTGCGCATGCACGAAGATGGCGTCGCACGGGCTCGGCGACCCGATAAAATTCGTATCCGGGGCAAGATACATTCACATACCAAATTTCAAGTCGATAGCTCTACCCGTTTCCGAGATCTCGTCTGCGCATGCGCGAAGCTGGAGTCGCACGGGCTCGGCGACCCGATAAAATTCGTATCCGGGGCAAGATACATTCACATAGCAAATTTCAAGTCGATAGCTCCACCCGTTTCCGAGATCTCGTCTGCGCATGCGCTGCACGGGCGCCGCACGGGGGCAAGATACATTCACATACCAAATTTCAAGTCGATAGCTCCACCCGTTTCCGAGATCTCGTCTGCGCATGCGCGAAGATGGCGTCGAACGGGCTCGGCGACCCGATAAAATTCGTATCGGGGCAAGATACATTCACATACCAAATTTCAAGTCGATAGCTCCACTCGTTTCCGAGATCTCGTCTGCGCATGCGCGAAGCTGGCGCCGCATGGGCTCGCCAATACGACAACGTCCACCGCCTGGTCAAACTACACACACGTACCAAGTTTCGTCCCGATCGGTCGAGAATCGTAGATTTGTATAAATGACATACAAACATACAGACAAACAAACATACAGACAAACAGAGGTCTTCAAAATATATATGAGACTAGAAGGTGGACCCGAATTCGTCCGGGCTGTTTCCCCTCTGCTTTTCGGCGAATTGCGCGATTTGACCTTGAATTGTCCATTTTGAAGGTCAAGGTCAGGTGGGGGCACGGTTTGACCCGTCCAAAACACTGCCCGGACAAAAGTACCCGTCGAAATCCATCCGGTTTTACCCGATTTGACCTCGAATTGATCATTTTGAAGGTCAGGTCGGGGTCACGACTCGACCCGTCCAAAACACACAGTGGACAAAAGTAACCCTATGTATCAAATTTCGTCGAAATCCCATCAAAATTCGCGATTTGACCTTGAATTGACCCGATTTCAAGGTCAAGGTCATGTCGCACGGGCAAATGAATAGGCCTATGAGACTCACCAGACGAAAGTATCCCTAGACACTAGTTTTCATCGAAATCCCGTGATATTCGGCGTTTGACCTTGAAATGACCCGATTTCAAGGTCAAGGTCACGTCGCACGGGCAAATTAATAGCCCTATGCCACTCCCCGGCCGAAAGTATTCCCACATACCAAGTTTCATCGAAATCCTGTGATATTCGGGCGTTTGACCTTGAAATCACCCGATTTCAAGGTCACGTCGCACGGGCAAATTAACAGGCCCATGCCACTCCACGGCCGAAAGTACCCCCACATACCAAGTTTCATCGAAATCGGTTCGGTCGTTTTCGAGTCCATCGCGAACAGACAGACACACACACACACAGACACACACATATCTTCCAAAAATATATAATAGACTAGCCGATGAGCCCGACGTTGTCCGGGCTATTCAAAAACCTAATTTCAAGTCGATAGCTCCACCCGTTTCCGAGATCTGGTCTGCGCATGTGCGAACCTGGCGTCGCACGGGCTCGGCGACCCGATAAAATTCGTATCCGGGGCAAGATACATTGACATAGCAAATTTCAAGTCGATAGCTCCACCCGTTTCCGAGATCTCGTCTGCGCATGCGCGAAGTGGGCGCCGCACGGGCTCGTCAATACGACGTTGACGACCGCCTGGTCAAACTACACACACGTACCAAGTTTCGTCCCGATCGGTCGAGAATCGTAGATTTGTATAAATGACATACATACAGACAGACAGACAGACATAGGTCTTCAAAATATATATGAGATATCTAGTCATATTTCATTAAGAAATTGGAAGAACTGAGCAATATAAATTATGCTTCCTATTTTTTATTGATATTCCAACTCAAAATTACCAAAATTGTTACTTTGGCTCAAAATGGCAACCTATATATGAAAAACGGTAAATATTGCTCCAGCTTACTATGCAACTGCTTACAAGTTGTGGTTTACACACACAATTGACTATTCTGTCTTATTTCTGATGCATATTGGTTAATTGTTACTATTTTAACCACTGAAATCACCATAATTAATTGAATTTTTATGTCACAAACTTGACATCAAAATCGGCAAAAAATCACTATTCAGGTTTGAACAATTTTTTTAAAGTAAAATGGAACTATCTTTGGTATCAACTGTGTTTATTGTTTTGATATGTGCTAACTGTGTCACACTGAGGTATTTTAGACAATATTGCTGAAGATGACTTGCAAAATGGCAACAAAATTTGGTCAAATGTTGATTTGTCACATATATTCCAAACGTTATTCACTGCTGTCCAGAACAGGTAGCAGATTGTGACTCACTTGGTTATTAAACATGCTACTTAGTCAACTTAATGTTCTACTCTGGTTGTCCCCGTACCTTAAGAGGCATGAACAGTTTTTTTTAAGGGGTGCAGTATGGATTTTTGCCGAAAACTTCTTTCGGAATTCTGTCCATGTTTTTTTGAACTGAAATGGGCAGAACTTTGAAACGGAACTGAGAGGGATCTTAGTATGTGGCTACTCTGGCCAATTATAATCAACATTGATACACTTAATACAGTGTGTGTCTGTTGGGTGTATGGCTATAGGTGAGGTGAGTATGTATACTGTTATTGTATTCACGAATAATATGAATAGTTATACAATGTGTGATTATATGGTCATGTACGGGGTGTCCATTTGTATATAATGAGTAGTGTATGGTCCTGTGTGATGTGAACATGCATGTATACAGGGAGTGACTGTGTGGTCATGGGTGGGATGTACATGTGTACATTGGGTGGCTGTATTGTCATGGGTGTGTGTATATGTATACACGCGTTTGCTGTATGGTAATGGATGGGGTGTATGGGTAAATATGGAGTGGTTATGTGGTTATGGACAATGTGTATATGTGTACATGGAATGACTGCAGGGTCAATGTTGTTGAAGTGTATATGCATACCGAAGTATAGTTTGATGGTAATTGGCAGGCTTGTGTATATATAGTGACAACATGGTTATGGATGGGATGTGTATGTTTATCTGCTGTTGCTGTATTGTCATTTGTGTGTGTAGCGGTATGCAGTGAATGCCTAAATACTGCTCGTGGATGGGCTGTGTACGAATACAGCGACTGGCTGAATTGTAATGGTTGAGCTGTATTTGCAAGTCTGAAGTGTACGAATGGCCGTGTCTACGGGGTATAGGTATATCCAGAAGGACTGTATGGTAATTGATGAGGTATATACACCTGGAGTGACTATGGTCATGGGTTAACCAATACAGACAACCAACCAATACAGGTAATTATAGGCTATCAAATACATGTAAGTGTGTGACTGACAAGGTGACACATCTGTCCGCGTCAACGAAAATCACACCTAGTCCCCGGAATGACAACAACAAGTCAGAATGGAGCACTGACTGACGGACCATAAGGCCTTTCCGTTTGGAAACATAAGTATAGTGAAATAAATAATGGCATACATCCTACCCGCCATATAATTTCCCCACACAATGAAGGTGGTACACAAATGTATGGATGTCAAAAGAAAGGGGAGGATGTATGTTAGACAAATTGATCCCCGTTTTAATGACATGAATGTTGAGGTGGAAGCTGGGTCCTGGAGCAGTTTAATGGATTTTTTAAATGTTTTATAACGTACCCACAAAAACAAGATTTTATTTTATGCCAAAAGTAGAGTTTAGACATTTTTGGAAATACTCCCAATGAGTTGAAAAGATGCCAAAATGTTTGGATAATATCATCATCAGTTGCAGATCGCTGACTATGTGCCATACTAAGCAAATATCACATTACGTTTCGACTCATTACCTGCAAGACGCGAGCTCTTGTATATCTTGAGTGTCTATATGGCCATGGTGTGGCCACTATGTGTACAGGGAGTGCCAGTGTGGTACAATTAATGGTGAGGTGAATTGGTATACAAGGAGTGACTGTGTGATCATGAGTGTGGTTTATGAGTATACAGCGAGAGGCTGAATTGTCATGGTGAGGTCTATATGCACGTTTGGGGTGTATGAATGGCCATGTGCGCGATGCGGGACATTGGTATATATAGAACGACTGTAACGCCATTGGGGAGGTTTATATGTATACTATATATACCGATAGTGACTCAATGGTTTTGTGTTGGGTGTATATGTATATCTTGAGTGGCTATACATCCATGGTTGTCGCAAATATATATACAGGGAGTGACTGTATGACCCCTGGTGAGGCAAACATATATACAGGGAGTGACTGTATGACCCCTGGTGAGGCAAATATGTATACAAGAAGTGATGTATGACCATGAATGTGGCGCAAATATATACCGGGAATGACTATGTGGCAAATAATACATATACATGGATTGACTGTATTACCAATGGTGAGGCGAATAGGTATACAAATGTTACTGTATGCTCATGAATGTTGTGAATATGTATACATGTCGTGAATATATGGTCATGGGTGAGGTGTAGGAGTATACCTGGTGTGCCTGCATGTTTACTCACGGCTATATGGCCATGTGTTGGGTGTATGTGCATACAAATGTGTGGCTGTATAGTAGTGGGTGAGGTGTATAAAGCGAGTGCCATGTGTTCATTTAAGTGGTGTTCGTGTATATATGGAGTGACTGCATGGTCATGTGTGAGCTGCACTGATGTACCTTTTGGTGACTATCGATTTAGTATCGCTATAACTCAAGGGTATGTATACCGATAGAGATCATATCAGAGTACTTCCACCATAATTGCGTTTGGTATGCAATAAGAAGGAAACAGTTTTCATGACAATAGTTTATAAGTTAATAAATTTTGATGCTAATGGACCAGAGTAGCCACATAATAGGATCCCTCTCAGTTCCGTTTCAACGTTCTGCTCATTTCCGTTCAAAAATAGACAGAATCCCAAAAGAAGTTTTCGGCAAAAATCCATACTGCATCCCTTAAAATGATTTGTCATGCCTCATAATGTATTGGAACAAGCATACTATAGCATTTTATTGTCAATTGATTAAGTATCATGTTTAATAACCAAGTGAGTCACAATTTGCAACTGTTTCGAAACAGCTTAGAATAATGTTCTAAATAAATGTGACAAATCAACTCTTTTTTTTACCAAATTTGGTTGCCATTTTGCAAGCCATCTTGAGTAATTTTGTCTAAAACACCTCAGTGTCACACTTTTAAGATAGACCAAAATAAAAAGCACATTTGACACCAAAGATTATTCCATTTTACTTGACAAAATGGTGCAAACCTGAAAGTGATTTTTTCTTCTTCTGATTTTGATGCAAAGTTTGTAATAAAAATAATCCCATGATTTTGGTAATTTCAGTGGTTGAAATAGTAAAAAATAATCAAGGTGCATCAGAAATGTTAGTATTCAATGTATATAAGACAGAATATTCACATTTATTCAACAACCACAACTTATAAGCGGTTGCACGGCACGCTGGTGCAATATTTACCTTTTTCGTATTTTGGCCGCCATTTTGGCAGCCATTTTGAGCCAAAATGACAATTTTGATACCATTGAGTCGTAATATCAATAAGAAAAATAGCATGCACCACTTATATTGCACAGTCCTTCCAATTTCTTGATGAAATATGACTATAATCCCAATGGTGATATTTTTGTGTGAAATGTTATACCGTGTTCTGTAAACTCTATTTTTTTAATGATCGGATGGGGTGGGGACCCCACTGATGGCATATTTTATTTTTCCAATGGCCAGTTAAGATGCTAAATACAAAATAAAGTCACAATTCTCAACCAGTTCCAAACAGCAGAAACTTATCTTAAAGACTTTCGGTCGCCATATTGGCTATCTTCTTAGGCGGTGAGTTCCAATTTTGACATAAAAAGGTGGCGTTATGTCTTAGTTTACAAATAGGTATACATATGTATACATATGAGAAGATATTATCTCTATAATTGCATCAAATTGCAACAAACTGACTTAACGGAAAATGGCAGCCATATTGGACGCCATCTTGAATTACAAAAAATGCTCAAAGCGGATTTTAGCCGATTTTAGATATGTTATAGAGGATATTTTCCTCTTAAAAATGATATATAGACCAACTTAGTTAGAATTTATTCTAGGTTGACCCTAAAATTTGATTTTATCGACCAGACTATACATGTAGCAACACATGTTGAGGAGACTAATATTAGTTCTGTTCCAGAAACCGTAGTGCAGGTAATGGATACAGCTTCTGTCGTTGAGACATTTCCTCCGAAACAATCTATGCAAGTTTATCCTATTGTTCCAAAACCAAAAATATCCACTTTTCACTCTCGAAAGCAGAGGTTGAGCTTTGAGTTTTCAAAGTTCAATACGATGCATCGAGAGAAAGAGTCAACTTTGAGTGAAGAGGATGCCCAAGTAATTTTGTAGAGGGTGGTTGGCTTTTGGGCGAGGGATCAACTACTGAGTCAACCACCCGATTGTTAGCTTGATCAATTGATTAAGACTCATGCCAGATTCATCAGATCTCACAAATATCTTATCAATCATCCAGAAGGCAAGCTTGTCAGCTACTTCACATATTTCGATATGTCGGAGTCTTGTTGCATTAAATTATTTATATTTTCTGACTACATTTTATGCAGGTTTTATGTTTGCTGTTCTTAAAGGGGTACTGTACGCCATTTTCAATAAATTTCCGGTGATAACAACGATCTATTATCGATAATATATAGAAACATAAGTAATTTGAGTCGAAGATGTATTCTGTAAACGCTCAGGTTAATAGGCTATCTTAAAATTTAATAATTTAAAGTTAATAATTTAATATAAATTGAATTTATGGCTGGAGCCATAAAATGGCGTAAATTAAATACGAATTTCCGTGTACAAGACGTAATCAAATTATAATTGAGGGATACTGGATTAGTAAACCCATTGCACACACGATCGTTTGAAACACTATGCTGATACGGAGAGAAAACTCAAGCCTCACTGACTAGTGACGATACAATAACATAAATGAGTATATGGGACTAGTATATGCATATATAATATAACTTTTATTTGATATATTTGGTTGAAAACTGTACAAAAATTACTCGACAACAACAATTTGTATTTTTGCATTCCGGTAAATTTGCCATCCGTAACACTACTTTGTACTCAACAGACTTTCAAATAATGGAAAAAGTGTTACCTTATTCTCCGACTCAGAGACTATAGAAACCAACAACAATATTTGGGTACAGTATCCCTTTAAAGCAGTATTTCTGTAACATTGACAGTTTTAATTCAATAATCTCACGTGGTGAATTTGATTAACTTGGCCAGGGCAATTTGTTAGCGCCATGCAGCAACAGAGACATCATGATCAGAACAGCGTGCATCAGACTGAGCACTGGGCACATCACATGCTGATAACAGTCTTTTCCAACTTTTCCCTTGCTGCAAAAGTAACCCTATGTATCAAATTTCGTCGAAATCCCATCAAAATTCGCGATTTGACCTTGAATTGACCCGATTTCAAGGTCAATGTCATGTCGCATGGGCAAATGAATAGGCCTATGAGACTCACCAGACGAAAGTATCCCTAGACACTAGTTTTCATCGAAATCCCGTGATATTCGGCGTTTGACCTTGAAATGACCCGATTTCAAGGTCAAGGTCACGTCGCACGGGCAAATTAATAGCCCTATGCCACTCCCCGGCCGAAAGTATTCCCACATACCAAGTTTCATCGAAACCCGTGATATTCGGGCGTTTGACCTTGAAATCACCCGATTTCAAGGTCACGTTGCACGGGCAAATTAACAGGCCCATGCCACTCCACGGCCGAAAGTACCCCCACATACCAAGTTTCATCGAAATCGGTTCGGTCGTTTTCGAGTCCATCGCGAACAGACAGACACACACACACAGACACACACATATCTTCCAAAAATATATAATAGACTAGCCGATGAGCCCGACGTTGTCCGGGCTATTCAAAAACCTAATTTCAAGTCGATAGCTCTACCCGTTTCCGAGATCTGGGCTGCGCATGTGCGAAGCTGGCGTCGCACGGGCTCGGCGACCCGATAAAATTCGTATCCGGGGCAAGATACATTCACATACCAAATTTCAAGTCGATAGCTCCACCCGTTTCCGAAATCTCGTCTGCGCATGCGCGAAGCTGGCGTCGCACGGGCTCGGCGACCCGATAAAATTCGTATCCGGGGCAAGATACATTGACATAGCAAATTTCAAGTCGATAGCTCCACCCGTTTCCGAGATCTCGTCTGCGCATGCGCGAAGTGGGCGCCGCACGGGCTCGTCAATACGACGTTGACGACCGCCTGGTCAAACTACACACACGTACCAAGTTTCGTCCCGATCGGTCGAGAATCGTAGATTTGTATAAATGACATACATACAGACAGACAGACAGACATAGGTCTTCAAAATATATATGAGATATCTAGTCATATTTCATTAAGAAATTGGAAGAACTGAGCAATATAAATTATGCTTCCTATTTTTTATTGATATTCCAACTCAAAATTACCAAAATTGTTACTTTGGCTCAAAATGGCTGCCAAAATGGCAACCTATATATGAAAAACGGTAAATATTGCTCCAGCTTACTATGCAACTGCTTACAAGTTGTGGTTTACACACACAATTGACTATTCTGTCTTATTTCTGATGCATATTGGTTAATTGTTACTATTTTAACCACTGAAATCACCATAATTAATTGAATTTTTATGTCACAAACTTGACATCAAAATCGGCAAAAAATCACTATTCAGGTTTGAACAATTTTTTTAAAGTAAAATGGAACTATCTTTGGTATCAACTGTGTTTATTGTTTTGATATGTGCTAACTGTGTCACACTGAGGTATTTTAGACAATATTGCTGAAGATGACTTGCAAAATGGCAACAAAATTTGGTCAAATGTTGATTTGTCACATATATTCCAAACATTATTCACTGCTGTCCAGAACAGGTAGCAGATTGTGACTCACTTGGTTATTAAACATGCTACTTAGTCAACTTAATGTTCTACTCTGGTTGTCCCCGTACCTTAAGAGGCATGAACAGTTTTTTTAAGGGGTGCAGTATGGATTTTTGCCGAAAACTTCTTTCGGAATTCTGTCCATGTTTTTTTGAACTGAAATGGGCAGAACTTTGAAACGGAACTGAGAGGGATCTTAGTATGTGGCTACTCTGGCCAATTATAATCAACATTGATACACTTAATACAGTGTGTGTCTGTTGGGTGTATGGCTATAGGTGAGGTGAGTATGTATACTGTTATTGTATTCACGAATAATATGAATAGTCTATACAATGTGTGATTATATGGTCATGTACGGGGTGTCCATTTGTATATAATGAGTAGTGTATGGTCCTGTGTGAGGTGAACATGCATGTATACAGGGAGTGACTGTGTGGTCATGTGTGGGATGTACATGTGTACATTGGGTGGCTGTATTGTCATGGGTGTGTGTATATGTATACACGCGTTTGCTGTATGGTAATGGATGGGGTGTATGGGTAAATATGGAGTGGTTATGTGGTTATGGACAATGTGTATATGTGTACATGGAATGACTGCAGGGTCAATGTTGTTGAAGTGTATATGCATACCGAAGTATAATTTGATGGTAATTGGCAGGCTTGTGTATATATAGTGACAACATGGTTATGGATGGGATGTGTATGTTTATCTGCTGTTGCTGTATTGTCATTTGTGTGTGTAGCGGTATGCAGTGAATGCCTAAATGCTGCTCGTGGATGGGCTGTGTACGAATACAGCGACTGGCTGAATTGTAATGGTTGAGCTGTATTTGCAAGTCTGAAGTGTACGAATGGCCGTGTCTACGGGGTATAGGTATATCCAGAAGGACTGTATGGTAATTGATGAGGTATATACACCTGGAGTGACTATGGTCATGGGTTAACCAATACAGACAACCAACCAATACAGGTAATTATAGGCTAACAAATACATGTAAGTGTGTGACTGACAAGGTGACACATCTGTCCGCGTCAACGAAAATCACACCTAGTCCCCGGAATGACAACAACAAGTCAGAATGGAGCACTGACTGACGGACCATAAGGCCTTTCCGTTTGGAAACATAAGTATAGTGAAATAAATAATGGCATACATCCTACCCGCCATATAATTTCCCCACACAATGAAGGTGGTACACAAATGTATGGATGTCAAAAGAAAGGGGAGGATGTATGTTAGACAAATTGATCCCCGTTTTAATGACATGAATGTTGAGGTGGAAGCTGGGTCCTGGAGCAGTTTAATGGATTTTTTAAATGTTTTATAACGTACCCACAAAAACAAGATTTTATTTTATGCCAAAAGTAGAGTTTAGACATTTTTGGAAATACTCCCAATGAGTTGAAAAGATGCCAAAATGTTTGGATAATATCATCATCAGTTGCAGATCGCTGACTATGTGCCATACTAAGCAAATATCACATTACGTTTCGACTCATTACCTGCAAGACGCGAGCTCTTGTATATCTTGAGTGTCTATATGGCCATGGTGTGGCCACTATGTGTACAGGGAGTGCCAGTGTGGTACAATTAATGGTGAGGTGAATTGGTATACAAGGAGTGACTGTGTGATCATGAGTGTGGTTTATGAGTATACAGCGAGAGGCTGAATTGTCATGGTGATGTCTATATGCACGTTTGGGGTGTATGAATGGCCATGTGCGCGATGCGGGACATTGGTATATATAGAACGACTGTAACGCCATTGGGGAGGTTTATATGTATACTATATATACCGATAGTGACTCAATGGTTTTGTGTTGGGTGTATATGTATATCTTGAGTGGCTATACATCCATGGTTGTCGCAAATATATATACAGGGAGTGACTGTATGACCCCTGGTGAGGCAAACATATATACAGGGAGTGACTGTATGACCCCTGGTGAGGCAAATATGTATACAAGAAGTGATGTATGACCATGAATGTGGCGCAAATATATACCGGGAATGACTATGTGGCAAATAATACATATACATGGAGTGACTGTATTACCAATGGTGAGGCGAATAGGTATACAAATGTTACTGTATGCTCATGAATGTTATGAATATGTATACATGTCGTGAATATATGGTCATGGGTGAGGTGTAGGAGTATACCTGGTGTGCCTGCATGTTTACTCACGGCTATATGGCCATGTGTTGGGTGTATGTGCATACCAATGTGTGGCTGTATAGTAGTGGGTGAGGTGTATAAAGCGAGTGCCATGTGTTCATTTAAGTGGTGTTCGTGTATATATGGAGTGACTGCATGGTCATGTGTGAGCTGCACTGATGTACCTTTTGGTGACTATCGATTTAGTATCGCTATAACTCAAGGGTATGTATACCGATAGAGATCATATCAGAGTGCTTCCACCATAATTGCGTTTGGTATGCAATAAGAAGGAAACAGTTTTCATGACAATAGTTTATAAGTTAATAAATTTTGATGCTAATGGACCAGAGTAGCCACATAATAGGATCCCTCTCAGTTCCGTTTCAACGTTCTGCTCATTTCCGTTCAAAAATAGACAGAATCCCAAAAGAAGTTTTCGGCAAAAATCCATATTGCATCCCTTAAAATGATTTGTCATGCCTCATAATGTATTGGAACAAGCATACTATAGCATTTTATTGTCAATTGATTAAGTATCATGTTTAATAACCAAGTGAGTCACAATTTGCAACTGTTTCGAAACAGCTTAGAATAATGTTCTAAATAAATGTGACAAATCAACTTTTTTTTTTACCAAATTTGGTTGCCATTTTGCAAGCCATCTTGAGTAATTTTGTCTAAAACACCTCAGTGTCACACTTTTAAGATAGACCAAAATAAAAAGCACATTTGACACCAAAGATTGTTCCATTTTACTTGACAAAATGGTGCAAACCTGAAAGTGATTTTTTCTTCTTCTGATTTTGATGCAAAGTTTGTAATAAAAATAATCCCATGATTTTGGTAATTTCAGTGGTTGAAATAGTAAAAAATAATCAAGGTGCATCAGAAATGTTAGTATTCAATGTATATAAGACAGAATATTCACATTTATTCAACAACCACAACTTATAAGCGGTTGCACGGCACGCTGGTGCAATATTTACCTTTTTCGTATTTTGGCCGCCATTTTGGCAGCCATTTTGAGCCAAAATGACAATTTTGATACCATTGAGTCGTAATATCAATAAGAAAAATAGCATGCACCACTTATATTGCACAGTCCTTCCAATTTCTTGATGAAATATGACTATAATCCCAATGGTGATATTTTTGTGTGAAATGTTATACCGTGTTCTGTAAACTCTATTTTTTTAATGATCGGATGGGGTGGGGACCCCACTGATGGCATATTTTATTTTTCCAATGGCCAGTTAAGATGCTAAATACAAAATAAAGTCACAATTCTCAACCAGTTCCAAACAGCAGAAACTTATCTTAAAGACTTTCGGTCGCCATATTGGCTACCTTCTTAGGCGGTGAGTTCCAATTTTGACATAAAAAGGTGGCGTTATGTCTTAGTTTACAAATAGGTATACATATGTATACATATGAGAAGATATTATCTCTATAATTGCATCAAATTGCAACAAACTGACTTAACGGAAAATGGCAGCCATATTGGACGCCATCTTGAATTACAAAAAATGCTCAAAGCGGATTTTAGCCGATTTTAGATATGTTATAGAGGATATTTTCCTCTTAAAAATGATATATAGACCAACTTAGTTAGAATTTATTCTAGGTTGACCCTAAAATTTGATTTTATCGACCAGACTATACATGTAGCAACACATGTTGAGGAGACTAATATTAGTTCTGTTCCAGAAACCGTAGTGCAGGTAATGGATACAGCTTCTGTCGTTGAGACATTTCCTCCGAAACAATCTATGCAAGTTTATCCTATTGTTCCAAAACCAAAAATATCCACTTTTCACTCTCGAAAGCAGAGGTTGAGCTTTGAGTTTTCAAAGTTCAATACGATGCATCGAGAGAAAGAGTCAACTTTGAGTGAAGAGGATGCCCAAGTAATTTTGTAGAGGGTGGTTGGCTTTTGGGCGAGGGATCAACTACTGAGTCAACCACCCGATTGTTAGCTTGATCAATTGATTAAGACTCATGCCAGATTCATCAGATCTCACAAATATCTTATCAATCATCCAGAAGGCAAGCTTGTCAGCTACTTCACATATTTCGATATGTCGGAGTCTTGTTGCATTAAATTATTTATATTTTCTGACTACATTTTATGCAGGTTTTATGTTTGCTGTTCTTAAAGGGGTACTGTACGCCATTTTCAATAAATTTCCGGTGATAACAACGATCTATTATCGATAATATATAGAAACATAAGTAATTTGAGTCGAAGATGTATTCTGTAAACGCTCAGGTTAATAGGCTATCTTAAAATTTAATAATTTAAAGTTAATAATTTAATATAAATTGAATTTATGGCTGGAGCCATAAAATGGCGTAAATTAAATACGAATTTCCGTGTACAAGACGTAATCAAATTATAATTGAGGGATACTGGATTAGTAAACCCATTGCACACACGATCGTTTGAAACACTATGCTGATACGGAGAGAAAACTCAAGCCTCACTGACTAGTGACGATACAATAACATAAATGAGTATATGGGACTAGTATATGCATATATAATATAACTTTTATTTGATATATTTGGTTGAAAACTGTACAAAAATTACTCGACAACAACAATTTGTATTTTTGCATTCCGGTAAATTTGCCATCCGTAACACTACTTCGTACTCAACAGACTTTCAAATAATGGAAAAGTGTTACCTTATTCTCCGACTCAGAGACTATAGAAACCAACAACAATATTTGGGTACAGTATCCCTTTAAAGCAGTATTTCTGTAACATTGACAGTTTTAATTCAATAATCTCACGTGGTGAATTTGATTAACTTGGCCAGGGCAATTTGTTAGCGCCATGCAGCAACAGAGACATCATGATCAGAACAGCGTGCATCAGACTGAGCACTGGGCACATCACATGCTGATAACAGTCTTTTCCAACTTTTCCCTTGCTGCATGAGAATGAGAATGTTGGTTGGTCCATATTCAGCCATATCCATATTAAGTTGTCATCCACTTCAGTACCATCACCGGCTAATTAGGCTAAAGCACATGTGAATAACGGGTTTGCAAAGCCAAGCTTTTCTGCACCTGCACCACAGTTAACACAAAAGTTGGGGTCATTCTTATGGTAAGTTGTGAAATGTTATAAGAAGAATAAGACTTTATCGGTCACAACATCACAAAGACTGCAAACCATACGCGTTTGGACTGCCAGCATCCATAGCCTATCACATATCATATACCATCTGCTGTTTCAACGTTTTAAAATAAAAAAAATGACAAGAACTTCACATACAACCGGCTATTCAAAATGGCGCGTCGACATGAGTCTGCTTCATTTTACTGGTGGCGACACCTGTGTGATTGTCGTTCTTAGGAAGAGAACACGTTGTGTTTTAATTGGAACACGTTATGTTCTGAATAGAACACGTTATATTATCTCAAATTAATGTGACGTGTCATTCAGTTCCGCGTATTTTTGAACACCGGCGTTCTGTTTTCGCAGTTTGTATCTGACGATTCGTAATAAAAATGTGTTACATTAACTACATGTATGTTAAATATATTTGATAAGTTATATATTCAAATCTTCTTATAAATAGGCATATTATACCAATAATCGCCCACCCCACCTCAAATATGTAGGCTTTTATAATGAACTATATATTCATTTAGAAAAAGAAGGAAAGGAAAGACAAAATGTACACCCAAATTGTTAAATCCTGAGATAATTTAAGCCACGACGCAACATGATTGACACAATGTTTGCAATAGCCTAAATGCATAACTAGTACCGTCCTTGCAGAGAACAGCATAGATTAGAACCTATTATGTTAAAGATGATGATTAGAACGTTCCGCGATCTAAAAAGATCACAAACCATCACTATCGGAATACATTGCTTCGACATTGAGCACTGTATCCTTTTTGGAACACTACAGAACGCGTCCAACGCGTTTTAGTTTTTGCAGTGTATGTTTGAACAATGGTCAGTTTCTTAAAGTGATGTGAAACACTCCGGCAGGGTGATCAAATAAATGGAGAATAATCTTGCTAATAGTAGTCATATTATACAAATATTATATCCAAATTGACATGACACATTATCATTTTTATTTATTAATTAAATGTAGCGACTCTCGATGGTGACATCATTTTCGTTAGTTTATCGCCGGTAGTTGCGTCCCGAATCGAGAGGTAAATATTTACAATTGAGCGTAGTTCAGACGATGTTTTCTATGGAGTGTTAAGGTCGATTTGCTTGAGATCTTCGGTGATGTTAGTAGAATGCTATACTCCACCAGTTGGCATAGCGCCTGAATACTAACTTATCAGTTTCACGCACCCGAATAAGTCCATAATATGTCTTTAATGGTTCTGACCCCAGCAGCTCACTCTCGCTCTGACTTGTATTTTTTATTTGTATATATTTTGTCTCGTTTTAGTCTATAATCCACGGTTATATCTATACACAGTTGCTTCACTAGATTTTGATTCGGTATCCCTCAGTAGTGATATGGCATAATGGATAGAACGACGTTATAAACCCAAACTAAACAAACAAACAAACAAATAAAGATGAGAATGGCATCCAGAAGAATACTGTGTAGGATACTGTGTAGGATACTGTGTAGGATACTGTGTAGGATACTGTGTAGGATACTGTGTAGGATACTGTGTAGGATACTGTGTAGGATACTGTGTAGGATACTGTGTAGGATACTGTGTAGGATACTGTAAAGGATACTGTAAAGGATACTGTGTAGGATACTGTGTAGGATACTGTGTAGGATACTGTGTAGGATACTGTGTAGGATACTGTGTAGGATACTGTGTAGGATACTGTGTAGGATACTGTGTAGGATACTGTGTAGGATACTGTGTAGGATACTGTGTAGGATACTGTGTAGGATACTGTGTAGGATACTGTGTAGGATACTGTGTAGGATACTGTGTAGGATACTGTGTAGGATACTGTGTAGGATACTGTGTAGGATACTGTGTAGGATACTGTGTAGGATACTGTGTAGGATACTGTGTAGGATACTGTGTAGGATACTGTGTAGGATACTGTGTAGGATACTGTGTAGGATACTGTGTAGGATACTGTGTAGGATACTGTGTAGGATACTGTGTAGGATACTGTGTAGGATACTGTGTAGGATACTGTGTAGGATACTGTGTAGGATACTGTGTAGGATACTGTGTAGGATACTGTGTAGGATACTGTGTAGGATACTGTGTAGGATACTGTGTAGGATACTGTGTAGGATACTGTGTAGGATACTGTGTAGGATACTGTGTAGGATACTGTGTAGGATACTGTGTAGGATACTGTGTAGGATACTGTGTAGGATACTGTGTAGGATACTGTGTAGGATACTGTGTAGGATACTGTGTAGGATACTGTGTAGGATACTGTGTAGGATACTGTGTAGGATACTGTGTAGGATACTGTGTAGGATACTGTGTAGGATACTGGTATAGAATGTTGTACCCATTTATAAATGATATTTATTACACTCCTATGCGCGATTTCCATTGAAAATGCCGTTAATTAAAAATGGTAATGTCACTAGTGAATTATATCATTTCTCGTTACGTCATTGACGTTACGTCGCTTACTGGTCATGGCTAAAATGTCGGTTGTTAATATTTCTCCACATCGGTACTTTCATCCATTAATTATGTGTGTTTTAATCATATTTGTCGAACCAAATTGATGCAGAAGTGTAATAAATAGAGTAATCAATTAGTTCCGAGAATTGCGTTAAATAATTCACTCGAGGTGAGAGACGCGCACTCGTTTCTTACCGACGTCTCTCACCTCTCGTGAATTATTTAACGTAATTCTCGGAACCAATTGATTACTCTCTATATATTCGAGGGTTCAGGTGGATTTAAAGGCCCACTTAATTTTCGAGTCTCCGATTATTTTGTTTATAGTGACTTGATATATGGTTTTAATAACAATCTATGTCATAAAATATGATTAAAATACTATAATTCATCACTATTTGAAACATCTGTGTCTCAGAAGATGCCCACAGAGAAATAGAAAACTGCTGAAGACTCCCCCCCCCCCCCCTCTGGCATCCAGAATGCAACAGAATTCGAACTTTTTCAATGAAAGCTAGGGGAAGAACTCTATCTTTAATATATAGTGTTATCCCCCCCTGCATTGAAAATAATAGTGAATTTTACTTCAATCTTGATGACAAAACGCATTGGCAACTCAACAAAAATAACATGTCCACAGTTTATTACACCAGATAATATAATGTTTTGGAGCTTCCTCTTTCAAATGGTATATAATATGGCATATATTTTATATAAAGTAATCTGGGGGTTCGAAAATTAAGTGGGCCTTTAATTAACGAGTAATTTGGCAACACAAATGACATTCTTTGAATTGATAAACCAAATATGTCAGTCGCATACGACTTCTAAAATTGTTAAACTGTGCGAGTCCAATGGCAGTTAACTGTTATATTTCTATGCAAAAATATGTTTTGGTAACTGCAGAGCTGGGATCCTGAATATATGTTCAAATTTGTTTAAGTTTTCAGCTGTCCTTTCATTTCCATGTAGGTATACATAAATCAATTATTATTATTATTAGTATAGAACACGCCTGTTCTCGTGAATGTGTTCTGACTCAGATCATGATCAAAACACTACTGTTCTCAGCTAGTTGATTTACTTCTGACAAGATTGCGGAATCGTATATTGGGACACATGATAACAAACGTGTTCTACATGGAACGATATAGTAGAACACATGACCGTGTTCTGCAACAGGACACCTAATATGACAAATAGAACACGTAAATAATAAAACACATACATGTAAGCACCTAATGCGCATAAGTTTGACCATTAATATAATTTAATAAATGGACAATCCGTACCTAAATTTTCATTAATTAATGGTCAATCTTGCAACACGTGGCACGTGAGCTTGGGATTGACCACTAAATCACGACATATATAGATAATCCTGCATGTCTGAAGGGTAATAACTCTATAATGAATGTACCTTTACTAAATAACGGCGATTTGTATGAGAAATTGCAACACCACAATAGATCAACTCTAGTGAAATATAAGTCAAATTCTTCTATTGGGTGAGTGGGTTTGGGAGAGGCTTGGGTTACGCTCTTTAAAAACACTTCTTCAAATATCTCCGTTATTTAATTTATAAAAATTAAAATTAAATTGATGCGTTCTGCTCAGGACACACCCGACGCGTTCGCGGCGTCCGTATTTTCCACAGTGAACTGATATAGCCTCTAAAATGCACATTGCTACAAACAACTATACACAACTATTGGTGATCTACGAGAGATACGCAATGTAACAAATCATTACTGAACCATCGCATAAAACAATTAAATAGCCTGCGGCCTGTGCATGCAGCTGCCACTCAGTGGTGTATGTAGCAATTTAAAGTTCCATGCTGGGATATCCATATTTATAAGCATGAGAGAACAAACTATATATACACCGGGAGTAAAATTAGCAAACTCATATATGCTTCGATCTGTATGAAAAACAGGCTTGACGATCTATGAAAATGGTCAGATTGTTGAACGATAATTGTGTTCGCGCGATATGTATCTCTGTGTGGCTGCTAGTTTTAGAACCCCGTTCGATATGTGTAAGTAATCATCAGGGGCGAATGGACTGGTAACATTTCATCAAATATCGGCCCGATTATGCCATGGCATCCGGCTTGTATTCGAATGGTCGATAACGAATCATTGTCGAACAATATCTAGAATTAATAGAAATCCAACGCAGCGTTTATTGCGGACAATGAGACATGGGTGTCGGCCGGATTCATTTCAAAGCAAATCCCTCCGCTGTGACGCGAACCAAACCATCGTCTGGTGATTGGATTTAGTCTTTTTATTGGGGGATGAGTTACAGCTAGCAGTTCATCAAGAAAAGATATAGTGGAGGCCCGGTCGTGAGAAAGAATCATACTCCTGAGACCACCTGTTCTGCGGAAGCTCAATAATTGCTCACTGTGGCACGAATCACCGATATTTTGTCTCCAGATCATTCTGCTCCGTGATCCGTTTGGGAAGTACATTTTCGTACTCTGTCACCAACGAATGGCTGCTGTACTGATTGTGTCTTCAAGAAAAAATGGACACTTAAGTTGTTAGAATATTGTGTATACCGGAACTTGTGAAAACATTGCTGGAAATTATTCCTGTTTTCTTTCACGTAGAAGTTGTGACAATAGTGCTATAATATATTGCTGATTTCCTTTTCTTTGCTCGTGACGTGCATAGTTTACCAGTAATTTGTCATAGGTGTCATGGATAGGAATGTATGCTGAAACACCTGTGCTTGAAAGTTCTTAAAATGTATCAAGGATTACTCCACGGTTTAAGTGCAGGATTCCACGTGAAACCGTCCGAGTTCAGTAATTCATCAAGGTTTGTGTGCCTTCGTATGAGTAACAAATCAAGGACATGAATCGACGTTGTTTTCTTATCCATTTATACAGTTTCAATATGTTCCATCAGCCGGATCTCGAATTCTAGGCCAACTTTGGATATTGCCACCCATACCATCTTTAGCCTAGCATAATCAAATTCGGTTATTTATTCCAACAGAATAATGTACAACGAAACTATGCTGTTGAAACTTTTGTTCAAGATTTGTAAAGAATGTCGCAATCTTGGGACGATCTTGAACTCGACCAACGTGACCATAAGTTCAGTCGAACCGGAAGTTGTGGCTGTGACGCCCTCTGGTGAGGAACCTTTCGATTATGGCCCTGTTATGTACATTGTGACCGTGCTTGTGTTCTATTCGACGGGAATTATAATTATGATCATCAAATATCTCAAAACAGAAAAGGAAGAACAGGACGAAGACGCTGCATTGACGATATTTTTCGAAAATATGCCAAGTAGACGGATCCTAGACGAGCACAGTGTAAACAAAATGGCCATTAGAGCCTTCCACACATTGACGTCACTTCCGCCTCCGACCCTAGACGACGGGAGTGACAACGAAATCCCAAACGGTATAAGTAGTAGATGTGGTGACTCGGAGAGTGATTCTGGGGCTACAGACGGGGAAGTTCTTGAAACGGATTTGTGATTTTTGTTTCCTCGAGTTGAATGCTACAATATTTACATGTATGCAGACCAATGCATCGAATCGTTACGGTTCATATGTGGACGGTTGATAAGGAACGTCGGCCACCGTTTGATCCAGTGTCATTCTCAACTCCATTTCCAGATGCGTAGAATATGTGGTACTGGCGAATTGCGTGGGTTTCAGAAATGTTTACTCTGTTACAACTGCAAGTGGAATATTTATTAATATCGAAACATGGGTGTTTTATATTAGTCCAGTCAAACCTAGACAAAATTTGTACATAAATGGTTTTAACTTTTTTTGTTTGAAGCAGTGTACAATTTCAATGAACATATAACAAATTCGCAACGAGATCTGTGTGCAACTTTCCACAAATGTGTATTTTTTGCGGTTACTCAAAATTAGCAAATTTGGCAGAGTTAAGTATCGATCATATTTTGCCGAACTTTACAAACAGAATGACCACACATTATATCACAATGTCACTAGTATCAAAATTTAGGGAATCAACTTCCACCATAATGATAATCAAGATGGCGTCCAAAATGGCCAAAAAGAAAGAGATCAGGAAATGATTTTTCGACCAACCCAATTATTACGCCACGCTCCTATATAAATCATACCGAAAAAATTAACGTATGTAAATCGTCGTATGTATGTCTTAGAAGCTACAGTGAATACAACATTGTTATGTTATTCATTGTAGCTTTTTGTCATTTTACTGTAGCTTGCCGAATGCCGTCATCACTTGAAAGCGGGTTGCTACCTATCATCTGATCGGTGTCAGAAATGTAGGTCAACCAGGTGTTGCTTAGTGTGTTTAGATTAATTAATGTTATGCAATTAAAAATGAAATTGATGCACAATTTAGCATCTTTAAGCATTCATATAAGGGGCACATGATAAAAAGAACACATACAGTTTGATTTGAGTACCTGAAACAGCTCTGTATTCAAACAAAAACTGTAGATATTCTCTATAGTATTTATCGCCCACCCTAGAGTCTTGACAGGTATTACGCGTTTGGAACGTCGAGTAAATTCCGGCGAAATTTAATAGATATTTGCTTAAACGTGGTATCTGTCCAATATGTTGGTCGAAGATACAAAAACTTACTTTGTTTTTTTAATTTTAGGTCGCCATGTTGGATTTAGTTCTCAGATATTTTTTGACGGATTAGCAAGAATAATATATAGGGGTGCAACGAATCGCGTGGAGAACATGACCGCGCATGATATTATTTTTACTAAAATGTCGTTCAAAGAGACCTGGAGCATACCAAGTAAAATGACTGCCAGACATACGCCATCTTGTGTGGGATCTACGCGGCCACTTTTTTCTTGTTGACACCCGACAAAAGTTAGAACAGACCCTAAGGAAGAAAGTATTGAGTCCAGGGCGTGTAACTAGAAGGAATTTCGGTAATTTATCAATTTTTGTTTTCCATTTTGGACGCCAACTTGGATTTGGGTTAATATTGCTCAACTAAAATGTTATGGAAATAATTGCATCGGTAACCCCATACACACGTAATTTGATTTGAGTGTTTCTAACAATAACGCTCGCTGATTCAAAGCAGACGTGCACGTGGTTAGCGTCGAGTCTGTTGAGATACGATTATACCGAAATTTGAAAAAGACGTCATATCGGGCCAACAAATTCGACACATGATGCATGTGATGACCATATCATATTATATGCGCTAATGAATCTTCTGATTAGTCAATTAAATTACTCCAAGTTGTCAATGTTCACCACAAGGAGTAACGATATGTGGTGAAATATTTAAATTATAGAGTAATTTTTCACATTTCGGCCGCCATCCTGGCCGCCATTTTGTAGTTCGATCTCGATTTTAGGCTCATTGTAAGGATCTTGTATTGAAGTCTGGCGAATCGCTTGGAAACCAGGACCACCTATGGTACTATCTGTACTATAATGGCGACCAAATAGACCTGGTGCATATAAACCAAAATGGCCGTCATGATGGACGCCATCTTGTATGGAGTCTATGCGGCCACTTTGTTATTGTTAACACGCGGAACAAAGTTAGAAGATACCATAATGAAGAAAATGTGCGGGGTTAACTTAATTTCTGGGGTGCAAATATCGACCAATATAGCCTGGACTATTTGCATGTACTGCATGGTTCAGGAAACCGCGGTTTTTTTAATTTTGTACCCTGTTAAATTTTGACCTGTTTCACCTTAATGTTAAGATATCCACAACCAGACATAATCACATAATCCAGTGTATAGCGCAATTCGCACTTTTCCGTTTTTTTGTATATAACATGTCCTCAATTATTTGTGTGTTCTGTACCCCCCCCCCCCCCCCCTAAACAAATGCGATCGAAAACAACTCTGATCATGCGAGAAGCGATGACAATTTCCAAATTTTGCATACAGATTTCCCAGCGAAATTTTCATATGTGGTCAGAAATAAGTCCTATGCACACATTAAGAATACAGTAATTTCTGTACACATTTTGTCTCGGTTGAGCCCATATAATAAGCGGGATCACTGGCTCGCGGCCAGTTCACCCAGTTCCGTTCCGTGGTTTCATAGTTCTTCCGGCCCCGGTTCCGTGGTTTTAGTGCTACTAGTCAAAGTTTTGGAGTATCATTTCCATATATGGAGCTTTTGAAATATTCATGACTTCCATATATGGAATGCTACTCCAAAACTTTGACCCACGGGTAGCACTAAAACCACGGTACCTGACCTGGTGGATCCAATATGGCCGCGAGTTAGTGACAAGGCGTATTAATTCGTATTTTGACTGGACTTATATAATCTTCAATAGAATCTCAATTATCCATTCTGCATTTCAAAACACGTTTTATACAAATATAATGTGACATATGAAACCTCGGTGCTTATTTGATAATATATCCTGTCTCACGTGTGGCATCATGTATAATACGCCTAAAAGTCCGGAAGAAGACAAAGTTTAATTAAAAATCACTATATACATTCGTCTAATCTGTCGATGATGTTAAAGGCCCCTTAATTTTCGAGTCACTGATTATTGTATTTATATTGCCTTGATATATACGGAGTATTTTCGGAGTAATGTCCATAATTATATGACATATATCTATAATACGGTCCAGGGGTCTGGGAGAACAATCTGAACAGACAGATAAACAGACAGACATACACAATGACACCATATTGTGCTTAACGCGAAGTCGTTTTCAGTTTTACAGTATACATAATGTCACGATGTACGCGACACTAGCTCGGGGTTCAATGCTTCTTATTATGCATGGATAGTTTCTTATTTCTCATCGAAATTGACATGATACGATCGGAATAGCACATCAAGATGTCCCACAACTCGGATAAAGCTTGAAAATCGATGTGGATTTTCGCCCATTCGGGATTCGAAGCTACACCAACTCCTCGTTTAGCCCATTACACGCGATGATGCTATCCACGATCTAACTATATGGAATGGTGTTAGGCCAACCTAGAATGGGACGGGGAAAATGGAGTCAGCCATAGGGTGACCGCAATATCTAACCACCTCGGCTGTATGGAAACACCATTAACCCTTTCGTTGGGGAAATATTTTTTCCAAAGGGCAATTTTACATTATGACTTTAATCAATGGACACTCATATTATGACTTGAAGCAATGGAAACTCACACTGAGTCCGTGCATCCATAAATATGATATATAAAATAAACTTGCTTACTTGGGTCTCCTTCTCTATATATACCAACAAGAAACCACAAACACAATTACTAAACATTCAAGACCGATATGCTTCATAGTAGAACTGCAAGACTATATATATATAATTTAATCAAAAGCTGTTAAACCACGGCATACTTGTATTGATTACTTTCCCGCTACAGAAATGACACATGCAGCGTCGATTGACCATGCCTGTACCGCGTGCCTAAAAATGTACATGGAAACTACTCGATACTTCCACAGGGGCGTGTCGTTAAAACGAGTAAAATATCAATAAAAACGAGCGCGTCACTTTAAAATGTGCATCGATAAAAAAAATACATATGTAATACATTAAATATGTAATGTTTATCGGTGCACTTTATAAAGTGTCGCACTCGTTTTGAACTGACATATTTTTTAATTTAAATTTTACTCGTTTATCCTGTGGATATATACTTCCTACGATTTAAGATGGAATTTCGACGTTGCATCAAAACTTCTTCAGGTAGGACTAACTTGCGAATAACCTTATTGCCAATAAATCATTAGTACTTTAGTGCGTACGTACCTATATAAATCGACAAGACTCGAGCGTGCTAACATTTGCAAAGAAATGAAGTTTCAGAAACGATTCGTTACAGCGGAAATATGTCTGGAACATGTGACCACCTGCTGCCACCGACTATGCACAGCGTGCATACTGGTCACCAGCCAATCGAAAGCGATGAATTTATGACGCCACTTAATCAATCGATAACTGGATGTTTGATTGACAGCGTGGCGCGGTCATTTTCAAATTTGGGTGTCTTTTTCGTCGGAAATAATCTCAAAGTTGTACGCTCATTTTACTTCCATACCTTATATGGTGGTGAATTGACGGATTAAATTATAAATAACTCTTGTTTCGATTAAGGTTGTGAACTTATGAGTTACTTTAGCTGATACAGGCTCCCTCTAGCTATTCAGCATCGGAGGAGCCTGCGGCCCTGTGTGCGCTTCGCGCATACTTTTGTCTTAAACATAACTTTTATTAAACGCCCACACATTTGTGCACCTATAGCACAATTTGATAGTTTAAATATTTTGATTAAAAAAAAAATTAATTAAGAAATTTAATTTGTTTTTATTTAATTAGTTCAATTTTTTTTATCAAAATTACGAAAAAATAACGCCTTTTATAACATCCGCATGGTACCCCCGGTCACCACACCACATTTGGTTGAAATGTGTCGTTGGGGTCTGGGAGAAAACATATCAACAGACAGACATACAGACTGTCGGAGTAACGCGCGTTATATAATTTGTCTTCACCCGTGTTGGTGTTGGCAAACGATGGAATAGCCACCATGATTATGGCAGGTTTGCAAGTAACTGCAACAAGCATCTCATCCAATTAAATATTAAATAAACCGAAAGCCGTAATAATGAGAACTTGAACAACACAAGGTACCTTTTCTTAGGAACATAATTTTACCCATCAGCAGGACACAATCAACATCGTAGCATGATACATTAACCATGCATGGGTGCGGAGTCTACGGATATGCCCCCGAGTACAGTCTCAGGTTGAACCATAATGTCTAAAGAATCATGCTCAGTTGTTTTATCGATGCTTCAGTTTATCTCCTTCTTGATTTTTTGTTTTACTTTTGTTCATACTACGCACGTTTAATTTCAAAAGTATAGCAAATCAGATACTCGCACTTTATGTTCTTGTTTTATTTTCATTACACTATTTAATTATGTTGATGATGTTCTTGATTCAAGTACGTACACACTGGGTTGTATATATACGTAGCACTTTTCGTTCCGTTCGAAGAAACTAGTACTAGAAGTTTTATAATCCACCATATCATGCGCGCGCAACAGCTATTATACCGCAGTTTATTGATCCACCCCGTGCAGAGATGTGCCGGCTTGCACTAGGATCTCGATGTGCTCATCGATATATCAGCTAAATTACTCCGAGAAAGAAGAACATGCATTGAGTACAACAGCAAGTCCACACACAAAGAGCCGCTGTCGGACCAGAAACTAGTCTATTCAACTGTATATTATAGTTGAGGCAAATAGGGAAACGTTACTACGAATATGCATGGCGGCTGCATGGTTCAGTTGGGACAAGGACCATGCAGTCTAATGCACGAAATTCGCAACAAACGTTACTATCTACGTTTCTACTTATTACAAAATACAACGTCCATAAGAGTTAGGTAAAGTGCAACATTTGAATGTTAACTATAAGTGTTAATTTTTTTTAGAAAAGATTGACAAAACTTTACAAAGCCCATGCAGGTGACCATATCATACCGTTTTTGTATAGTTTGAAGACTTATCTAGTGACAACGCGAAGCAGAATTTTGATTTTCATCCCATGCAGGTTGGATATTATTGGACATTATTAAAAAGTAGGTCACCATTGTTATCATTGTTTATAATATTTCCATCAAATGTCATGCAGAAAACAAAACACAATATGAAAAATTTGCTTTGCGTTGTCACTAGATATATGCTCAAATGTTCCAACAAGACATGAAGTATTATTCTACAGTTTGTAAATATTGAAAATTAGCACTGAATTCCCCATTTAGAGACGTTGCCACTTTACCTCCCTCTTAATGCTAAATGTTCATCTCAAATTAGATACCCAGTACAACTGGAAAGTGCTATCTATAGCCAAGCTGTCGTCTGCCATTGTTGCGATGATTCTACTGGCTGAGTATTTGTGCCCATTAAATGTCTCTTGTTGAATAGACTGGATCCTTTTGTCAAAACTTCAGAAAACGTACACTGTAGTAACTAGCAGAGTCGCATTGGCAGACGACATTTTCGATAGCACAATTCATTCACGTATAGCATTTGAGTCAACTTTGAGATGAGAATATATTGTTTAAACGAAATATCGATATTCAAGTTTCGATGTACAAGAAAGTAAGCTTGTTAAAGCAGCGTGAATTTCGTTACTTATTCCTTGTTTCTTATTCGGGTAAGTTGGAGGATGGTGGCAAATGAGCCCAAAAACTATAAATGGCCACCTTGACCATACTTTTTGGGCCGAAATTTGTTTTGGTCGAGTCCGAAAAGTGGGTCGATATTCAATTTTGACTCTGCTCGGTCAGAATTTTTTTTTTAATGTGGCAAATGGTCCCTGAGTTCCATGTTTTAAGTGTATGTGAGTTAAGTATTCACTATAACAATATGGAACTCATGTTCAAAATGGGTCAAAAATAGCCAAAGTCCGAAAATAAGCTGAAATTGTCCGAAATAACATCCGCCATTCCATTCCACCCTGCCACCATCACATCGCACACCATTCCACCCCACCCCTTCCACCATGCATGGTTGTTCGGCCCGATGTAAGAACATTTAGAAAATTAAACAAAAAAATTGCAAAATCCTAGCATCTAGACTGACCTCAAGCTTTCCTATAGTGTTGGAAATATCAAACCTCATACTTACCCTTAGGTTGGAATTTTTCCAACTGATGACCATATGAATCCACAATTTTGACCAAATGTAGTAAAACATTGTTTGTATTGGCCAGGGGAGGGACGAGGACACACCGGGCAGACCATGGTTCGGCCTATATACTTGGACTAGGTTCGGCCCGGTGTGTGCAAAATTTTGAATCTGAACATGAAAATCACAAAATCCTAGCATCTACCATGGAAATTTCAAACCTGACACCCCGACTTAGGTTGGAAATTTCCAACTGATGACAATTCCAGTGACAATTTTGACCAAATGTAGGATAATATTGTTTTCTTAAATTAACTAGCAGTTTTTGACTGGCCACGGGGGAGGGACCAGGACACGAGCTTTCCAATTAAGTGCTGGAAATTTCCAACCTGACACCCCCTAGGGTTGGAAAATTTCCAACTGATGACCATTTCAGTCCAATGTTTTTACCTAGAAGGAAAACATGCAAATATTGGTCCAAAAACAATAAATCCCCCCCCAATTTGTTTTTGCAAATCGAACTATAAGAATATTTTCAACCCATCGTTGGCGTGAAATTTCCAACTAATGTTGTGTCAGGTATGAAATTTCCAACTGTTGAACATTTTACCACCCCACCCCCCCCCCTATTGCCACTCTCTGCATACTGTTAGAGACCGTTTCAGATATCATTATCGTATGCAAGGAAATATATTCAGTGTTTTTCTCACGTAAATCCTAGGTTGTTTGCTACTGCGGGGTGGGTGATTGTGAAGCAAAACATTATTATACGTGCCTGAATTTTTTTCAGACCCCCCCCCTGAATGGGGCAGAATTTGTTCACTGCATGGCTTTACCAAACTTGATCATACATTAAATAGTGATAAATAGTAATACATAGCAATAATTAGTTCAAGTTGCAATCACAATGGAATCTCCCAGTCAACATATTTCCTGGTAGTATGTGCAGATGATCAATCATGTGATTGAAAGAGTCTGGCATATATGGTGTCTAGTTATCGGAGAGGTTATCTCCATCTGAAAACGGAAATTACGGCTAGCTTAAAGGTACTCAATTCGATAAAACTCCTCTCAATTACTATTTCAATGGCTTCGGGGGTCAAAAATATTTGATTCGAGTCGAGAAAGTCACCCATCAAAGCTCAGATTTGTTAGATATCGATTTTTTAGAAATCTATTATTTGTCATTATCGGGAATAATTTCTGGCCCAGATCTCAGTCAAAATTTCGTTATTATTACCACTTGATTTTAGAGTTATCCATCCTTGTCTGTTTGAATAGAGTTTTGGTGTACAAATCTCGAGCAGGAAACGAAATTGACGGCAATTATTAGTACTCATCTCGAGAACATAAGAATTTTCAAAAATAAATATCTAATAACCATGAGCTTTGTTTGATGTGTTCCTCGACTCGAATCAAATATTTTTTACCACCAAAGCCAAAGAAATAGTAATATAGGACCCTCTGATCGGATTGTTGTTATTGGAATATGTTGAGATGGGGACCCTCTGATCGGATTGAGTACCTTTAAAGGTACTCAATCCGATCAGAGGAAGAGGGTCCCCATATCATCACATTCCAACAACAACAACATTTTTTGAAATGCCGCTTCAGTTATCAGAATCTAATAATTGCCCAAAAATAATGAAAAGCACAATCAACTATAGTATAAAATTGCACAAACCCTGTTATTTATCAACATTTTATTCAACGAAATTTTGCCGGTTTGTCAAATATCTGACCAAAAAAGCCACTTGATTTTAGAGTTATCCATCTTTACCCGCAATTTGGTCCACGAAATTCTTCTCGTTGACTGTCTATTTGGCCACCTACAATTAAAATAATAGATGTCAAACATCGATATCTGATCACTCTGAGCTGTGATGGGTGGGTTCTTCGACTCGAATCAAATATTTTATACCCCTGAAGCCAAGGAAATAGTAATTCGCGAGCGTTAATTCGGATTGAGTACCTTTAATGACCGAGTCGTTGGGGGTGCAATCACGTGACTGCATTGATATTGGACACACCGCCATGTTCGAGGTATCTACCGTATATAGTATCTGTCTGACTCTTATAGCGGTGTTAGTTTTTCAACATTTTGATTTGATTTTTTTTAATTGAACAAGGAGTTCGACCGGAGAGTGTGATGATGAAAATGACAAGTTTCTGGATTGATTGTTTATTTGCAAAGCCAACATTTAAGTTGGAACATAGCCAAACATATATATACATATATACAAAGAAACAGTGATGTATACAAACAATTTAACGTTAACAATTATCATTATCATATTTTCGTAACAAATCCACCATAATACAATAACTGTACACAGCACTTATACATAAGATTCATTAACAATTACCTTGCATAAGTATGCAATTCCCAATTTATGGATGTGTCGCATTACACACACACATATATATATATACACATACAAACATACATGTATATATATTTCATCTGTGTATATAATATTATATTTAAGAAATCTTTTTCAATGCCAATTTAATAAATATGCTCAGTCTTTTCAGAACGCTCATGTTTTCAAGAGAAAGTAGTCCATGGAATTTATTTCGGTTTGGTTTATCCCAATAATATTTTGGAATATATAATTCGCGTAAGTTTTTTAGCTCTTGGCATATGATCATAAAATGGTATTCATCACATGGGCTATTGCTGCACAAAACACAGTTTAAATCATTACTATCTTTTCCTTTCGTCCATCTATTCTTTTCAACTGGTAATTTATGGTTTGATGTTCGTATTTTCAGTAAGAAGTTAGATAAATGGGCTGGCAAATATACTAGATATCGATTCATTTTTATCCATCTAGTATCTCAAACCGTGTGCTAACCCCAGCGCCACGAACTACAATGTGTAATGTGCTAAGTTCAGTAAAATACTCCCCGCTCCCACTCGACAGCACAAACCAGTCCTCGGAAATTATATTTAATCATTTTATTTCATTTCATTATTTTCGGCTGGGAATAAAAATTGTTTACAGTTTTACACTAACTAAATTTGTCTCTTGATTACGCGTTTGAGAGTCTGTATTACCGGACCAATACGTTTTGTGTTCGCAATTCTGGAGGTTTCTTTTATGTGCCAAAATGGCTCGTTTGAACCTTCATATGTGTACGTAATTTGGTTGGAGATAAAACAGATATAGGTCGATAAGTACACAAAGTTAAAGAAACGCAAAGAAGCAATTTTGGCGTAATTTACGCGACAAGGAAATTGCCATTAACTATAGCATTGGTCCGGATTACTATCGGACCTAATTCTCTCGTTGCACGTTGTTATTTTGTGTAATTCACAATTGATACAATTATGTGCTTAATTGATAATAACATTTTACACCCAACTGAACCTTTGTTCGTAGTCATAAATCGAGTTCTTATAATGCGAAGTTCCGTTCAGCGACCTCCATCCCATTTGCAATGACATATCATATTAACCTATATGAGCACTGTACTTGTGGGTTCAGAATCAGTTGATGTTAGTCTGTGGGCTATGGTGATCGATACAGGGCGAATTACATCCACGGTATCAAACTTCCTATGATACTAACATGCCGATTCAGCTGCTACAATTATCAGGTCACATACTAAAATGCTGATTATCTATTGATCAGCAGATTTAATAACTGATTATATATATAACAGGTAATCCGCTACCGATAATCATATATACTAAAATGTTGATCAGCAGTAATGTTCATCAGTTGCTTATCAGTTATGAGCACATCTTCTAACGATATTGATAAGAAGGTTTCGACTGAATTTGGTGTTTTCGATATAAATTCTTTTGTAACCAGTACTGGGTTTACAAATTGTTTCTCGCGTTGATCAACTCCCACATTTACCACAATTCCGTACCATATCCGTTAGCATTCCAACACACCCCTGATATTATATCTCCAAACCTGCCACCAATTCATCACACATGTGCCACCGTCACATCCTACCTCTCCTACCATTCCACCCCACGTGCAGGGCATGCCACCTTTCCGTTCAATCAGTCGCAATTTCATCCCACTACTGTCTGCCACCATTCCATCGCACCCTATCAGCATTCCATCCCACCTTTGTCACCATTGAAACCCACATCCGACGCCATGCCTGTCACCATATCACTACACGCCATTCCGTCCCAACTCTGCCATCATTCCATGACAAACATTTCACCATATCACCTCACCCATTCCACAATTCCATTCCATCCATGCCACAATTTTATCACATCTCTGCCACAATTCCTTCCATCGTTGCAGCCCATCCCTACAATCAGGGCAGGGGTGGGATGATACGGTGGGAAGGTAGGATTATATGGTGGCAAAGGTGGGATGGAACTATGACAGGTGGGATAAAATTGAGGCAGTGGTTTGATTGAGTGGTGGTAGGTGTTGGATGGAATGGAGGCATGGGTGAGATAAGTTGGTGGCATTGTTGGATAAAATGGTGGAAGTTGTAGGATTAGATGGTGTTAGGAGTGGGATGGAATGATGAAAGTGTTGGGATAAATTGGTCGGAAAGGTGGGAATGCATTGTGGTAGGGATGGGCTAAGCTTGAGAATGTAATTGGATGGAATGTGGAAGTGTTGAATGGAATGGTGACAATGGTGGGCTGAGATGATGATAAGATGGGATGAAATGGTCGAAGGGGTGGGCTGAGATGGTGGCAAGATGGGCTGGAATGGTCGGCCGGATGTGTCTGGTCTCTTGCCCTCAGTCGTGTACATTTGTCTGGAGTTAGACCACTATATGTTAGGACTTATGCAATTTTCAGGTTGAAATATCTGAATATTATCATACCGGATAGATAGAACCATGGTTTATGAATACGTTATAGGCCTGAACACTTAGGTGCAAGGCGGAATGGAAATATCAAAACCTTTGTTTGGGTTCGATTCAAGGGGGGTGCAAATGGAATTATGCAAAATATTGTTGTCTTTGGTCTGATTCAAGGTTCAAGGGGGTTGCGCCGTTGAAATTCCCCAAGGTGGACACCCCAACAGAGACTCTCTGGCCACGTCCCTCACAGTATGTGCACAGTATGTGCTTTTCGTCAGTGCATTTTGTCATCAGAATCAGTCCGGTTGAAAGTTTTTGTCAGATATTGTTTTAATTATGGTAAAGTCCTATTATTATTTATGATTTAGTCTGGGAATTCTTTTTGGTAGACTATATAGTAGAAAGGTCTACCAAGCTCATGCATGTATAATTTAAAGGTATATTATGGACTTGCTCGGGTGCGTTAAACTGATAAGTTAGTATTCAGGTGCTATGCCAACTGGAGGAATATAGTATTCTACTAACATCGCCGAAAAAACATAGAAAACATAGAAAATGTTTTGTATATCTCTAACGCCCGATATGTGCGCCTATATACATCAGTATATAGGCTTTGAGCATGCGATAGCAATAGAAATGTAATGATATTTTGATATGTGGACCACGAATCCTGTTTTCATTACCACTATAAGAAAAAATCGAGAGTATATGCTATAATTAATGATTGGTTGAGAAAATAGTCTGTCCACAAGAGAGTATGTCTTATATTAGATAACAATATTGCGCGTGTGTTAGTTAGCATAAGAAAATTGTGACGTTATCGTATATAGACGTCGGCCGGTGAGTTAGTTGTACACGTTGGAATTGTAGAAACGAAGTGGTCAATTGCAGCGTGTTATGTACTTTGTCCACAACTCGAATGAATTTCGGATCAAGAAACCGTTAGTTCATGTACACGTATACAGGAAACGATACATATAATATCGGTTGGTAAATAACCTAAGAAGGCCATCGACTGCTCTTGAATAGGTAGAGAGTAAACGAGTCAATGTCGTCTACTTATTACTATGCATTGTGCGAATATGGTTTCTATTTATGGAAGAGGTTATTTCCATGTGAAAACGGAAATGCTAAAGCAGTTGAGAATGCCCCTATATATCATGGGCAATATATGTGGCATCTAAAGTAATTCAAAATCCATGTTAGAAAACAAGGTCTACTACAGACGTGGCACCACAAATATCGAACAGGAAGTAATTTCATTTGCCTGTCGCGGGAGCTGGTAGTCGACAGAGGTGTGTGGTTCTCGTGGCGGAGAACCATAAAATATTCGATTTCTGTCAAGTCAAGTGTGGGAGGTTATTGGTCCCCATTGAAATCCTTGACAACAGACCAATTCGACTTTAATGACAGAGTAAATGTAAGTGTTTCCTGTGCCCGCAGCCTATTGTAAACACAATTGACGTGTCACGCACTTGTAGTATAACATATCACCTTCATTCAAATATAACACGTGATGTGTTACCAGACAGAAGGTAATATCGAAAGGATGCATGGTGCCATAAAACTCTCTCCTGGCTCCTTCGGTCATATAGACATTGGGTGGGGTTGTTTCACACACCCCTCCACAATCAGAGACAGTTGGAAATTACGTGTCAGAAAAGAGGGTCCAAATTATATAAGGTCGGGAAAAATTAGGAAAATGACAATGGGAAGGTCCTTAGTAAAGTGAAACGAAAATAGGGTAAATAACACTGGGTCAAAATTTTAAAATGCCTCGGAAATAGAATCTAAGGTTTAGAAATTTGCTACAGGTGAATAAAGTTTTCTAGACTTTTTCTCGAATAAGAAAATTATTTCTTAAAATGAGAAAAATAAATCCCAAAATAAGAAATATTTTCTTACCTAGAAAATCTGTTTTGGCAGAACGCATGCTAAAATCGCATCGCTTACGAAATATAGGATCGGGGACAATAAGTGTGACCTTGTTCCAATGGTGCTTGCAGTAACAGCGTGTTCGTCCAGGTCCGTCCGTATATTATTTGCATATGTAATTGGCGCAGTATTCCAAATGAAAGGGTATGCATGTATGCCCTTGATCTCGTTCATCAGGCATCACTCATTAGCGTTCCTGCATGGTTGTTATTATATATTGCACAGTCCTGCTATTACATTATGTTTGTCAGCCCAGGAAAATCTCCCAGTGGTCCAGTCGTCAAAGCTATAGTGAACTGATGTTAGCAATGACAAGCAATCCATTCATTATGAAAGAGCAATTAACTGTTCCATATTAGAGGAGGAACAACGATCAGTATCGAGCACCGATAGCAGACAATGCGATGAAATTTGCATGAGGCTCAAGGGAGAAGAACACATTTTCACGCAGCATGCATCTCTGCCCGCGGAGTTTTTCCCCCCTTAGTTTTCACCCAGTGCATTAAAGGGATTCTGTACTCTAATGCTGTTGTTGGTTTCTATAATCTCTGAGTCGTCGAATAAGGTAACCATATTTTGATTATTTGAAAGTCTGTTGAATACGAAGTAATGTTACGGATGGCAGATTAGTCGGAATGCGAAAATACAAATGGTCGTTGTCGAGTAATTTTTGTAGTTTTCAAGCAAATCTATCAAATAAATGCTATATTATATGATTACTATAGTCCCATATAATATATATACTCATGCTACGTGTTGTCCAATCTAATATCCGTTAATTAATTTGATTACGTCTTCACCTAATACGCACACGCTTGAATACCAAAAGATAACATATCGGGGTTCACGATATGATGGCATACAATCGCGACCACGGGAGGCACGCGTGGTTTCGATTGACTATCATATTTAATCTGAACGGTAATAACTCTATAAAGAATGTACCTTTACGAAATAACGGCGATTTGTATGAGAAATTGCAACACCACAATAGATCAACTCTGGTGAAATATAAGTCAAATTCTTCTATAGGGTGGGTGGGCTTGGGGAGGTTACGCGCTTTAAAACACTTCTTCAAATATTTCCGTTATTTCGTCAAAAACACTTCGTCAAACATCTCCGTTATTACGCCACATGTGGTGTATCTAGTTTCTGTGATTTTGATATCGTGTGGTGGACAGGGCGAATGTATTCTTGGAGATTTGTTGTACCTTACTCAATCGTACCGATAGAATCACGTAGATGCCGAAATTGTAAAGTTAACGCCACCGGTGTATTTTATGTTTATGAAAATATGATAAATCGTATCGATAGAGTCAGGACAGGCCGAAATTGTAAACTTAAAGTCACCGGTGTAATAATATGTTGTTGAAAATATAAATAATTTGATAGACTGCAATAATATATAACCCATTGGGAGCCCCTGGTATATTCTTGGACATTTTGTTTTGTACCATGATTACTCAATCGTACCGATAGAATCACGTAGATGCCGAAATTGATAAGTTAACGCCACCGGTGTATAATATGTTTATGAAAATATGATAAATCGTATCGATAGAGTCAGGATAGGCTGAAATTGTAAACTTAAAGTCACTTGTTGTTGAAAATATAAATAATTTGATAGACTGAAAATAATGTGTAACCCATTGCGAACCCCCCCCCCCCCCCTGGTGTAGTGAAATGTGGGTAGTTTGATTGTGATTCTCCGCCATCTTTATTTTCTGGAATTATCACCAAGATTTCTCCACTCGATTCTCTTAAACTACACCCGAATCGGTCAAATTCTTTTGATAATTCTATCTAAATACATCTTAGCTAGTATTCGGATCTGCTGTCCCGGTCTAAAAAGGGATAGTTTGACCAAAACGACTATTGACAAAACTTTGTTTACAAATTGAGCGCACTCGATGACCGGGTTGACCCGTCCACGCTGCAAATTTATTATCGAAAACAAATTCAATTTCTTTCATCTAAAACATAATTACGCGCTGGACTCTGTCATTTTAGGAATATATATGTATCCCACGCACATACACCAAGTCTCAGCTTAAAATTTTGAAAAATGACAGTTTTATCGATATAAATCGATTTTAATGGCAAATGCCATGTTAAATTTTATCATTGAAAAAAATTCATTTCTTCCATCTAAAACATAATTACGTGCTGTACTCTGTCATTTTAGGAATATATAACTATCCCACGCACAAACACCAAGTCTCAGCTTAAAATTTTGAAAAATGACAGTTTTATGGACATAAATCGATTTTAATGGCAAATGCCATGTTAAATAAATTTTAGGGCCCTGCAAATATTTTCTGAGCTGTCCCATATTGGGCACTAGAGTCCATATTTGACCGGTTACACCTGATAATTGTGCGACAGTACAGTCGCATTACTTTATACATCAACATTGGTCATTATCACCGACAAATTTATTTTGGTCTATCGTATCAACCCCTATTTTCTCCCGCGTAGCCTGACTAAGTGTCAACATTGGTCTTTATCGCTCCACTAATTTATATCGTTTCATCGGTATGAATTCCATATCCAATTATCCACATATAACCAACCCAACCTCTAATCCCGGTCCAATTTATTTATTTCTTTCATCGGAATAGTCACGTTACATAATATTTTATCGCGTGATACTTGTACTTATATGTCTATGGTATTACTATAGTATACTGTATACGTATATCAATTGCTATTCCTTTCTATATAATCCTGGTGCCATCTATAGACATAGAGATAATTTCATACCCCCCCCCCCCCCAATTTTATATCATTGCTGCTTTAGTACAGTCGCGATACATTACATGGCAACATCGCTCCGCTAATTTATGTCAGTTCATCGGTACAAACCCCTTTTTCTCCGAGTCCATATAACCAACCCAACATCTTATAGAAGTCCATAAATGACTATTCTGGCACTATATAGAGATGACTAAGATTCTGACACCACCTATTTTATAGCCTTGTTGCAATGGTCAGTAGAGTTGAGATGCATAATATGTCAACATTGGTCATTATCGCTCTATAAATTTATATTGGTTCAACCCTTAGTTCCCTGTATCGCCCACCCCTCCCTGAATTTATTTTTTCATTTGTATTATAGTCTCGTTACGTACACATTTTATCTCTTGTAACTTTTGCTTCAATGCGTCGAGTTCCGCTGCAGAGAATACAAAACTGACAACATTTTGAAATGTTAGCAGGCTTCAAACTCATCTTATCCAAGAAAAACTCTGGTTACATAAGAAATTTGTGTATATGGTGTACGCGCATTTGTTGAGTTAAAAACCAAAGGTCCCAAGTCAAGGTCCAAATCCCCAACACACTGTTGTGAGGTTTAACTCCATCTACATACAGTAATGTCCAAAGTAATTGATCACTTAACCACAGCAAAATTATGGGTATTTTTTCATGATTTTAAATCCTGAAAAATTACCCATAATTATGCTGTGGTTAAGTGGTCAATTACTTTGGGCATTACTGTAACCAATATAAGGATTTGAGGTTTAATGATAACTCAATCCTCATACAGTAATGTTCAAAGTAATTGACCACTTAAGCACAGCAGAATAATGGGTAATTTATCAGGATTTTAAATGCTGAAAAAATACCCATAATTCTGCTGTGGTTAAGTGGTCAATTACTTTGGGCATTACTGTAACCAATATAAGGATTTGAGGTTTAATGATAACTCAATCCTCATACAGTAATGTTCAAAGTAATTGACCACTTAACCAGAGCAGAATTATTTGTAATTTTTCAGGATTTTAAATCCTGAAAAATTACCAATAAGTCTGATGTGGTTAAGTGGTCAATTACTTTGGGCATTACTGTAACCAATATAATGATGTGAGGTTTAATGAGAACTCCATCCACATAACTAATAAATAAGTGTGAAAATTAAAACAAAACAAAATAAATTCCATGATGGCGTCCAATATGGACTGCCTAATTCTGCTCCAAAACATGTATATTGAATATATGGATGTTTATTGGGGGAAACCGATTATTTCAATGATATTTTCATTAACTGGGATCCAAAACCCGACTTACGGGAGCGTGCTTCGCGCGCGACTGTATCTTAAGCATATGTGCATATTTAATAAGCCAACAATTGGAATCCCAACAGAAGATTGGCGTGGGTCCCTTGTGCGATCTGTCCATCGAAAACTAATTAGACATCTCAAGACACGTAAGACCCAATAACTTAATATACAGAATAGATACATCTATTGCCTGAGTGACTAATATTTATATTTGTTACAATGAGGTCAAATAGTTGCGAAGCCAGCACCACAATTCTTTCCCTCCATAGTAAATCTTAAAACAACTTCTAAAGAATTATTAATTTACCTTATATTTGGTATGGAGCGTCCTTGGTTTACTGGAGTTCAGATTTGTTAACATCACGTCACCAAGTTAATTACTTGCGAAGCCACAGCCAGAACTATTTCCCTCCATAGTAATTCTCAAAACAACTTCTTAAGAACAATTGACCAGGTCAGTCGCGAAATTATTGGAAGAGCCACGGTCAATCATTTTTTTAAAACCAAATGTTACATTTAAATTATTGTTTTATTTAACCAAAAAAAACAAATTAATTGGGAAAATTAACTTTTACTACTTTCTAAATTTTATCTTTTAATTATTTCATTTAAATTTTAGTATTTACAGTATACTAAGTCCAAGTCTTTATGATCTGTTGAGTGACCCCACAGTCGTTTACTTGCTTTGTTCGTAATAATTTGAAGGATTACTTGTTTAAACGCAATTGTTATCAAAATATTTTATGTATTTTTTATAATTTCTATTTATATGTAATACTATAATCTTGGTGGCGTTACCATTTCTGACTATGGTTTTCTTGTTTAGAGTGTATTTGAGCAAAAAAGCTGTAGCCGGCTGTGATTTATAAGACATGCGCAGTCGGAAACTACAGCGGCCAGGGAAATGAATGGCGACTATCACTAAACATTGTACTCCGACTCTGATGGGAGAATTCCTTTCGGGGATATATTTTTTTAATACCGCTCCCTGGGAACACATAATTGTCATTCCCATTTTGTTGGCATCAAACTAGATATTTTATTTATATGATATATTTATTGTTTGGTGAATAATAAAACTTATTTCGTAAAAAATATAGATAATTGTAGCGGTACATTATATCTTGTTTGTATATGCCGGTTTAGAGAACGAGATATAATCACATATCATTACTCTTTTAAATATCAAATTTATGGAGGCATGGACTCAGTACGAGTGTTAATTGCTTATGATATAGCAACATAATGCCAACATTATGCCGGTATAATATTATTCATCAGCCACATTCCAAGTTCGGAGTAGCGGTACAATAGTTAGTGACCACCAGCTGTGGTCGGCTGCAGCTTTCTGTAGCTTTCTACTGCGCATGCCTAGCCGCGGCTACGGCTGTAGTCTGTGTTACTCAGAGTGACTTCGAGATCGGTCGCAGCTAGTCACAGCCGGATTTGGGACCTCGAAGTTACCATGACCAGGATATGTGACGTCACGTTTCCACCAAATCCTGGTTGCGAGTTTCCGTACTTTCGATCAAATCCAAAATGGCCGACTGAATAAATGAAACAGGCGGAAAACGATTGAATGAATTTAAAAAGTGAATGTGTAGTTGATACATGTATATTTTTATCTTTGGGTTCATTTGGTTGTTTTACTAAAACAAGTATCTATCTAATTTTATGAAACTATTTTTGGAAAGGTGGAGTTTATAGTTAATTCGATGTTTTTTTATATGCATTGGCCATCGATCTGTACGTCGATATGCCTAGGCCTCTATAAAATAATGTTTATTGAGGCTCTTTAAGTATAAAATATACAACACGGGGTCTAATCAACAGATAACCCAATATAGTTTATGAGACCAGACCCTCAAATTCGATAATTAAATTACAGGAAATTCATGTTGTTTTGTATGGGATACTGAAAGTGGCATTCGTTGCGGTTGCAGCAGCGGTCATATATAGACCATTTTACAGATAGCGAGAATGATGCATTGTGGGCCAGAAAGTATCCAAACAAAGCCACGTGCTTTACGGCTGCATGCATTTACTATGGGGATTTAGGGTGGGTCTATAAAACTAATTATAACTTTGGTATCTGTCATAGTTTACGCGAGAAAGTTTAAACACATATCAGGGACATGTACCCCTTCTAGAATGTTCAAAAACATTTCCAGTTGCTTGTCGTATTTTAATTGATTTTATGCCATGAAATAATGCGAAAATTCAGAAAATTGCACTAATTTCTCAATATTTTGCGGTTTTAGTAAACGCCTGATAAAACTCGTTCTATTGGGAATTTTTACACCAAATTTTCAGAGAATATAGAGTAAACACAGTACTATCGGAATATCACAAAGAAGTTCTGTGCATTTCGGTATTAATTAACCCTCAGACTGCCGAAGCTGCCGTCAATAAATTCGCTTTTTCGTGTTCGACGAAAATGAAACTTGTCTGTTTAAAGGTCCCATTTTCGTGTCGAATGGTGATAGAATCTCCATTTGTCAATTTCATGGATAAATTACATCACACTTAATCGGCTTATGTCCGCGGCCATTAACCTGTGTTTTTATAACAATTTATTTGAGACAAACTGTTGCGCGCATACGCAGCAGTCGGCGCTTATCAGTTGAAGTTAATAATCGTGAAGCCTGTGTAACAAATGTTCAAATACAACGGAAAAAAATACGTAAAATAAATAGCGTGACCAATGAGCATTCACAAAACAATATACATCAGTTTTGAAAACGAGTAAAAATGATTATAAATGAAAACGCTCTTCATATCGTGTACCGGCGCTTTTGCGCAAGAAGATTTTTAATGGACGCAATCATTGGATTTTGTTCTAGGCTAAAAAAAAACAAACAATACATAATGTGTTCAAACTTCCTCTTTTGAAAGTTGAAGTAAAACATCACGGGTGTTGTTACAGTATATTGTGATTCTTTGGTGAGCACGCAGTGAACACAAGTCATATACTTTGCCAAATTCATGCCGTACATGTATATCACACATGTTTAGTATACATGACACGTCGTCACTTTCGGTGAATTGTTGAAACACAATTGAGAACATCTAACGGAAGTTTTATGGGGTATATAAAATAGAAGCGTGGTGTTCCATCAACTAGACGAAAAAAAGATGAGAAAGTGCAGCTAGCCGAGTTGGCACACAAACAGAAATTTCCAGTTATTCAGTCGGCAGATGATCAACAGAAAACGGTTAAAACCCAAAAAGCGACGTTGTTATGCCTGGAGTTTTTGTTGTCTCTTAATAAATGCTCAGATTCTACCTACAACGAAGATGTGAAATTCAAGATTTTTCGCCAGATGGATCCAAAGAAATACTTTGTTGAAATCTCCATCTTAACACATCGATGTAGATTGAAAACGACATAGTTGCGGTCATGTAATGAGAACATAAACGCTCTTTGTTGGTTCCGTTTTATATGGTATAAAATGACCTTCCGAATTACTCTAAACTTGAAAGTTTTTTGTAGGAAATCAATAAACTTATAGTACATGTACGAATATTCATATCAAATTAAATAATACTCACGTTTATGGGTTACGTCGGTCATTATTGCAACCGAAAACTGCACAGCGATTTGAAGGCATTTTCAATTTATGATTTTGTAAGGGTAGTAGATGGGCGCGAAGTGATTTTGTTGAATGAGAGTAGAAGGGTGCGAAGCGCCCGGGATGGTCGAAAAGATCGAGAGAACTTCTCCTTGACCCCGGTGATTTTGTTCTCCAAACCAACAATGCAACAGTCAAAATGGTTATCTGTAAAATAGTCTATAGTCGTTCGAGATTCCTCGGATATGGACATGCGCAGACTTATATCCGATATAAGATGTTACCGAAGCTGCGACCGATCTCGAAGTCACTCTCAAATACACTCTTAGGGGCGATTCCTTTCATTACGAGTAAATTACCCTGGGTACAACGAGTGATGAAATTACCCTGGGCAATGAATGGAATGATCGAGCGTAAATTCAGCGTAAATACTCCGAGTACCCTGGTTAATTTCTAGAGTATTGTAATGTGGCGTCACTTTCCGCGAAAAGATCGTTGTCAACTGAGAAAGCACATGGAAACTATTTATGTAATGGACTAAATAAATTTAATTTTTAATAATTTGTCATAAATATATAATTCAAAAATATATAATTCAATTGAATGACAGTTAAAATTATTTATCCAAAGTTTTAGAAACAGTAGTGTCAAGGTTGTTCGAAAAATAGGTATTTTTCTGGTTTGATAAAAGTCAAAATTCTCGTTGGTTTCATTGTGAATATCAGATATTTTTGCTCATCTACTTAAGTCTTCGTCTGTTCGATACGCCCAGTGTGAGTTTTGGCAAATTTCCTGAATAAAAAATTATGTGGGTTGTTTGCAGTTTTTAGATTACTCCGGTTTGCTATTTTTAGATTACTCTCGCCGAGTCGCGGGTCACTAAAAATAATTCCATTCATTTTACCCAGGGTAATGTACTCGTTGTACCCAGGGTAATTTACTCGTAATGAAAGGAATCGCCCCCTGGTTAATACAAATAATTTCCTATTTCGCTCTATTTCGCCATTTCGCTGCATTTTTTATTCCGCTATTTCGCTGTATTTTCCTATTTCGCTTTTTCGTTTTATTTCATATTTCGATAATTCGCTATATTTGACATCATGGGGCGATTCCTTTCATTACGAGTAAATTACCCTGGGTACAACGAGTGATGAAATTACCCTGGGCAATGAATGGAATGACCGAGCGTAAATTCCGCGAAAAGATCGTTGTCAACTGAGAAAGCACATGGAAAATATTTATGTAATGGACTAAATGAATTTAATTTTTAATAATTTGTCATAAATATGTAATATATAATTCAGAAATATATAATTCAATTGAATGACAGTTCAAATTATTTATCCAAAGTTTTATAAACAGTAGTGTCAAGGTTGTTCTAAAAATAGGTATTTTGCTGGTTTGATAAAAGTCAAAATTCTCGTTGGTTTCATTGTGAATATCAGATATTTTTGCTCATCTACTTAAGTCTTCATCTGTTCGATACGCCCAGTGTGAGTTTTTGGCAAATTTCCTGAATAAAAAAATATGTTTTGTTTGCAGTTTTTAGATTATTCAGGTTTGCTATTTTTAGATTACTCTCGCCGAGTCTCGGGTCACTTAAAATCATTCCATTCATTTTACCCAGGGTAATTTACTCGTTGTACCCAGGGTAATTTACTCGTAATGAAATGAATCGCCCCATGGGATATGGGATTATATGATACCCTACATTCTGATATTCAATCGAACATCGCATGCCATTTTGGCATAATATGCCGCGCACCTCAGTCGTGTATATTTGTCTGGAGTTAGACCACTAGATGTTAGGACTTAAGCAATTTTCAGGTTGAAATATCTTAATATTATCATACCGGGTAGATAGAACCATGGTTTATGAATATGTTATAGGCCTGAACACTTAGGTGCAAGGCGGAATGGAAATATCAAAACCTTTGTTTGGGTTCGATTCAAGGGGGGTGCAAATGGAATTATGCAAAATATTGTTGTCTTTGGTCTGATTCAAGGTTCAAGGGGGTTGCGCCGTTGAAATTCCCCAAGGTGGACACCCCAACAGAGACTCTCTAGCAGGGATGTGGCTAGAGGGTCTCCACTGGGGGTGTCCACCTTGGGAATTTCCAACTGCACCCCCCCCCCTTGAGTCGGAATCACACCAACACAACTTTTTGCATAATTCCATTCGCACCCCCCTTGAATCGGAATCACACCAACACAACTTTTTGCATAATTCCATTCGCACCCCCCTTGAATCGGAATCACACCAACACAACTTTTTGCATAATTCCATTTGCACCCCCCCCCCCCCCCCCCCTTGAGTCGGAATCGCACCAACACAACTTTTTGCATAATTCCATTTGCACCCTCTCCCTTGTACCTCATGCTCAGGCCTAATTTCCTATATGTTCATAAGCCATGCTTCTATTTTCCCAGTATGAGAACATTAAGATATTTTAACCTGAAAATTGCCCCCAAAAAAACAACTAGTGATCTAATTCCAGACAAATGCACACAGCTACCGACAACAGACCAGGAAACACCGGGCCGACCATGGTTGTTCGGCCCGGTGTGAGAAAATTTTGAAAACTATACAAGAAAATCGCAAATCCTAGCATCTAGACTGGCCTCAACTGAAGCTTTCCTAGTGTTGGAAATTTCAAACCTCATGCCCCCCCCCCCTCAGGTTTGAAAATTCTTCAACTGATGACCATTTATGTCTACAAGTTTGACCAAATGTAGTAAAATATTGTTTTGCTAAACTAATTAGCAGTTTTGTATTGGCCATGTGGATGGGGCAATGACACACCGGGCCGACCATGGTTCGGCCCGGTGTGCGAAAATTTTGAAATCTGAACAAGAAAATCGCAAAATCCTAACATCTAGACTAGCCTCAAACCTTCATACTGTTGGAAATTTCAAACCCTACACCCCCACTTAGTTTGGAAAATTTCCAACTGATGACAATTCCAATGACAATGTTGACCAATTGTATGACAATATTGTTTTCTTAAATTAACTAGAAGTTTTTGACTGGCCACGGGGGAGGGGCCAGGACACAAGCTTTCCAAGTGTTGGAAATTTCCAACCTGTCACCCCCCTAAGGTTGGAAAATTTCCTACTGATGACCATTTCTGTCAAAAATTTTGACCAAAAATAGGAACATATGCAAATATTGGTCCAAAAACAATAAATTCCCCCCAATAAATTGTTTAATAATCAAACTACAAGAACATTTTCAACCTATTGTTGGTGTGAAATTTCGTTGTGGCAGGTATGAAATTTCCAACTATTGAAAATATAGCTCTCTGCTGGGGGGTGAGACACCCCCACACCCCCTCTAGCCACATCCCTGCTCTCTAGCCACGTCCCTCAAAGTATGTGCACAGTATGTGCTTTTCTTCAGTGCATTTTGTCATCAGAATCAGTCCGGTTGAAAGTTTTTGTCAGATATTGTTTTAATTATGGTAAAGTCCTATTATTATTTATGATTTAGTCTGGGAATTCTTTTTGGTAGACTATAGTAGAAAGGTCTACCAAGCTCATGCATGTATAATTTAAAGGTACTCAATCCGTAAAGAGGGTCCCCATCTCAACAGATTCCAACAACAACAATCCGATCAGAGGGTCCTATATTACTATTTCTTTGGCTTTGGGGGTAAAAAATATTTGATTCGAGTCGAGGAACCCACCAAACAAAGCTCAGAGTTATTAGATATTGATTTTTGAAAATTGTTAATTGCTCGAGATGAGTACTAATAACTGCCGTCAATTTGGTAACCTGCTCGAGATTTTACGCCAAAACTCTATTCAAACAGACAAGGATGGATAACTCTATAATCAAGTGGTAATAAAAACGAAATTTTGACTGTATTCTGGGCCAGAAAGAATTCCCGATAATGAAAAATAATAGATTTCTAAAATCGATATCTAACAAATCTGAGCTTTGATGGGTGACTTCCTCGACTCAAATATTTTTGACCCCCGAAGCCATTGAAATAGTAATTGAGAGGAGTTTTATCGGATTGAGTACCTTTAAAGGTACTCAATCCGTAAAGAGGGTCCCCATCTCAACAGATTCCAACAACAACAATCCGATCAGAGGGTCCTATATTACTATTTCTTTGGCTTTGGGGGTAAAAAATATTTGATTCGAGTCGAGGAACCCATCAAACAAAGCTCAGAGTTATTAGATATTGATTTTTGAAAATTGTTAATTGCTCGAGATGAGTACTAATAACTGCCGTCAATTTGGTAACCTGCTCGAGATTTTACGCCAAAACTCTATTCAAATAGACAAGGATGGATAACTCTATAATCAAGTGGTAATAATAACGAAATTTTGACTGTCTTCTGGGCCAGAAAGAATTCCCGATAATGAAAAATAATAGATTTCTAAAATCGATATCTAACAAATCTGAGCTTTGATGGGTGACTTCCTCGACTCGAATCAAATATTTTTGACCCCCGAAGCCATTGAAATAGTAATTGAGAGGAGTTTTATCGGATTGAGTACCTTTAAAGTTATATTATGGACTTGCTCGGGTGCGTTAAACTGATAAGTTAGTATTCAGGTGCTATGCCAACTGGAGGAATATAGTATTCTACTAACATCGCCGAAAAAACATAGAAAACATAGAAAATGTTTTGTATATCTCTAACGCCCGATATGTGCGCCTATATACATCAGTATATAGGCTTTGAGCATGCGATAGCAATAGAAATGTAATGATATTTTGATATGTGGACCACGAATCCTGTTTTCATTACCACTATAAGAACAAATCGAGAGTATATGCTATAAGTAATGATTGGTTGAGAAAATAGTCTGTCCACAAGAGAGTATGTCTTATATTATATAACAATATTGCGCGTGTGTTAGTTAGCATAAGAAAATTGTGACGTTATCGTATATAGACGTGGGCCGGTGAGTTAGTTGTACACGTTGGAATTGTAGAAACGAAGTGGTCAATTGCAGCGTGTTATGTACTTTGTCCACAACTCGAATGAATTTCGGATCAAGAAGACCGTTAGTTCATGTACATGTATACAGGAAACGATAGATCTAATATCGGTTGGTAAATAACATAAGAAGGCCATCGACTGCTCTTGAATAGGTAGAGAGTAAACGAGTCAATGTCGTCTACTTATTACTATGCATTGCGCGAATATGGTTTCTATTTATGGAAGAGGTTATTTCCATGTGAAAACGGAAATGCCAAAGCAGTTGAGAATGCCCCTATATATCATGGGCTATATATGTGGCATCTAAAGTAATTCAAAATCCATGTTAGAAAACAAGGTCTACTGCAGATGTGGCACCACAAATATCGAACAGGAAGTAATTTCATTTGCCTGTCGAGGGAGCTGGTAGTCGACAGAGGTGTGTGGTTCTCGTGGCGGAGAACCATAAAATATTCGATTTCTGTCAAGTCAAGTGTGTGAGGTTATTGGTCCCCATTGAAATCCTTGACAACAGACCAATTCGACTTTAATGACAGAGTAAATGTAAGTGTTTCCTGTGCCCGCAGCCTATTGTAAACACAATTGACGTGTCACGCACTTGTAGTATAACATATCATCTTCATTCACCAGACAGAATATCGAAAGGATGCGTGGTGCCATAAAACTCTCCTGGCTCCTTCGGTCATATAGACATTGGGTGGGGTTGTTTCACACACCCCTCCACAATCAGAGACAGTTGGAAATTACGTGTCAGAAAAGAGGGTCGAAATTATATAAGGTCGGGAAAAATTAGGAAAATGACAATGGGAAGGTCCTTAGTAAAGTGAAACGAAAATAGGGTAAATAACACTGGGTCGAAATTTTAAAATGCCTCGGAAATAGAATCTAAGGTTTAGAAATTTGCTACAGGTGAATAACGTTTTCTAGACTTTTTCTCGAATAAGAAAATTATTTCTTAAAATGAGAAAAATAAATCCCAAAATAAGAAATATTTTCTTACCTAGAAAATCTGTTTTGGCAGAACGCATGCTAAAATCGCATCGCTTACGAAATATAGGATCGGGGACAATAAGTGTGACCTTGTTCCAATAGTGCATGCAGTAACAGCGTGTTCGTCCAGGTGCGTCCGTGTATTATTTGCATATGTAATTGGCGCAGTATTCCAAATGAAAGGGTATGCATGTATGCCCTTGATCTCGTGCATCAAGCATCACTCATTAGCGTTCCTGGTTGTTATTATATATTGCACAGTCCTGCTATTACATTATGTTTGTCAGCCCAGGAAAATCTCCCAGTGGTCCAGTCGTCAAAGCTATAGTGAACTGATGTTAGCAATGACAAGCAATCCATTCATTATGAAAGAGCAATTAACTGTTCCATATTAGAGGAGGAACAACGATCAGTATCGAGCACCGATAGCAGACAATGCGATGAAATTTGCATGAGGCTCAAGGGAGAAGAACACATTTTCACGCAGCATGCATCTCTGCCCGCGGAGTTTCCCCCCACTTAGTTTTCACCCAGTGCATTAAAGGGATTCTGTACTCTAATGCTGTTGTTGGTTTCTATAATCTCTGAGTCGTCGAATAAGGTAACCATATTTTGATTATTTGAAAGTCTGTTGAATACGAAGTAATGTTACGGATGGCAGATTAGTCGGAATGCGAAAATACAAATGGTCGTTGTCGAGTAATTTTTGTAGTTTTCAAGCAAATCTATCAAATAAATGCTATATTATATGCATACTATAGTCCCATATAATATATATACTCATGCCACGTGTTGTCCAATCTAATATCCGTTAATTAATTTGATTACGTCTTCACCTAATACGCACACGCTTGAATACCAAAATATAACATATGGGGGTTCACGATATGATGGCTATTGGCATACAATCGCGACCACGGGAGGCACGCGTGGTTTCGATTGACTATCATATTTAATCTGAACGGTAATAACTCTATAAAGAATGTACCTTTACGAAATAACGGCGATTTGTATGAGAAATTGCAACACCACAATAGATCAACTCTGGTGAAATATAAGTCAAATTCTTCTATAGGGTGGGTGGGCTTGGGGAGGTTACGCTCTTTAAAACACTTCTTCAAATATTTCCGTTATTTCGTCAAAAACACTTCGTCAAACATCTCCGTTATTACGCCACATGTGGTGTATCTAGTTTCTGTGATTTTGATATTGTGTGGTGGACAGGGCGAATGTATTCTTGGAGATTTTTTGTACCTTACTCAATCGTACCGATAGAATCACGTAGATGCCGAAATTGTAAAGTTAACGCCACCGGTGTATAATATGTTTATGAAAATATGATAAATCGTATCGATAGAGTCAGGACAGGCCGAAATTGTAAACTTAAAGTCACCGGTGTAATAATATGTTGTTGAAAATATAAATAATTTGATAGACTGAAAATAATATATAACCCATTGGGAGCCCCTGGTATATTCTTGGACATTTTGTTTTGTACCATGATTACTCAATCGTACCGATATAATCACGTAGATGCCGAAATTGATAAGTTAACGCCACCGTTGTATAATATGTTTATGAAAATATGATAAATCGTATCGATAGAGTCAGGATAGGCTGAAATTGTAAACTTAAAGTCACTTGTTGTTGAAAATATAAATAATTTGATAGACTGAAAATAATGTGTAACCCATTGCGAACCCCCCCCCCTGGTGTAGTGAAGTGTGGGTAGTTTGATTGTGATTCTCCGCCATCTTTATTTTCTGGAATTATCACCAAGATTTCTCCACTCGATTCTCTTAAACTACACCCGAATCGGTCAAATTCTTTTGATAATTCTATCTAAATACATCTTAGCTAGTATTCGGATCTGCTGTCCCGGTCTAAAAAGGGATAGTTTGACCAAAACGACTATTGACAAAACTTTGTTTACAAATTGAGCGCACTCGATGACCGGGTTGACCCGTCCACGCTGCAAATTTATTATCGAAAACAAATTCAATTTCTTCCATCTAAAACATAATTACGCGCTGGACTCTGTCATTTTAGGAATATATATATATCCCACGCACATACACCAAGTCTCAACTTAAAATTTTGAAAAATGACAGTTTTATCGATATAAATCGATTTTAATGGCAAATGCCATGTTAAATTTTATCATTGAAAAAAATTCATTTCTTCCATCTAAAACATAATTACGTGCTGTACTCTGTCATTTTAGGAATATATAACTATCCCACGCACAAACACCAAGTCTCAGCTTAAAATTTTGAAAAATGACAGTTTTATGGACATAAATCGATTTTAATGGCAAATGCCATGTTAAATAAATTTTAGGGCCCTGCAAATATTTTCTGAGCTGTTCCATATTGGGCACTAGAGTCCATATTTGACCGGTTACACCTGATAATTGTGCGACAGTACAGTCGCGTTACTTTATACATCAACATTGGTCATTATCACCGACAAATTATTTTGGTCTATCGTATCAACCCCTATTTTCTCCCGCGTAGCCTGACTAAGTGTCAACATTGGTCTTTATCGCTCCACTAATTTATATCGTTTCATCGGTATGAATTCCATATCCAATTATCCACATATAACCAATCCAATCTCTAATCCCGGTCCAATTTATTTATTTCTTTCATCGGAATAGTCACGTTACATAATATTTTATCGCGTGATACTTGTACTTATATGTCTATGGTATTACTATAGTATACTGTATACGTATATCAATTGCTATTCCTTTCTATATAATCCTGGTGCCATCTATAGACATAGAGATAATTTCAGACCCCCCCCCCCCCCAATTTTATATCATTGCTGCTTTAGTACAGTCGCGATACATTACATGGCAACATCGCTCCGCTAATTTATGTCAGTTCATCGGTACAAACCCCTTTTTCTCCGAGTCCATATAACCAACCCAACATCTTATAGAAGTCCATAAATGACTATTCGTTCACTATATAGAGATGACTAAGATTCTGACACCCCCTATTTTATGCCTTGTTGCAATGGTCAGTAGAGTTGAGATGCATAATATGTCAACATTGGTCATTATCGCTCTATAAATTTATATCGGTTCAACCCTTAGTTCCCTGTATCGCCCACCCCTCACTGAATTTATTTTTTCATTTGTATTATAGTCTCGTTACATACACATTTTATCTCTTGTAACTTTTGCTTCAATGCGTCGAGTTCCGCTGCAGAGAATACAAAACTGACAACATTTTGAAATGTTAGCAGGCTTCAAACTCATCTTATCCAAGAAAAACTCTGGTTACATAAGAAATTTGTGTATATGGTGTACGCGCATTTGTTGAGTTAAAAACCAAAGGTCCCAAGTCAAGGTCCAAATCCCCAACACACTGTTGTGAGGTTTAACTCCATCTACATACAGTAATGTCCAAAGTAATTGATCACTTAACCACAGCAAAATTATGGGTATTTTTTCATGATTTTAAATCCTGAAAAATTACCCATAATTATGCTGTGGTTAAGTGGTCAATTACTTTGGGCATTACTGTAACCAATATAAGGATTTGAGGTTTAATGATAACTCAATCCTCATACAGTAATGTTCAAAGTAATTGACCACTTAAGCACAGCAGAATAATGGGTAATTTATCAGGATTTTAAATGCTGAAAAAATACCCATAATTCTGCTGTGGTTAAGTGGTCAATTACTTTGGGCATTACTGTAACCAATATAAGGATTTGAGGTTTAATGATAACTCAATCCTCATACAGTAATGTTCAAAGTAATTGACCACTTAACCAGAGCAGAATTATTTGTAATTTTTCAGGATTTTAAATCCTGAAAAATTACCAATAAGTCTGATGTGGTTAAGTGGTCAATTACTTTGGGCATTACTGTAACCAATATAAGGATGTGAGGTTTAATGAGAACCCCATCCACATAACTAATAAATATGTGTGAAAATTAAAACAAAACAAAATAAATTCCATTATGGCGGTCAATATGGACTGCCTAATTCTGCTCCAAAACATGTATATTGAATATATGGATGTTTATTGGGGGAAACCGATTATTTCAATGATATTTTCATTAACTGGGATCCAAAACCCGACTTACGGGAGCGTGCTTCGCGCGCGACTGTATCTTAAGCATATGTGCATATTTAATAAGCCAACAATTGGAATCCCAACAGAAGATTGGCGTGGGTCCCTTGTGCGATCTGTCCATCGAAAACTAATTAGACATCTCAAGACACGTAAGACCCAATAACTTAATATACAGAATAGATACATCTATTGCCTGAGTGACTAATATTTATATTTGTTACAATGAGGTCAAATAGTTGCGAAGCCAGCACCACAATTCTTTCCCTCCATAGTAAATCTTAAAACAACTTCTAAAGAATTATTAATTTACCTTATATTTGGTATGGAGCGTCCTTGGTTTACTGGAGTTCAGATTTGTTAACATCACGTCACCAAGTTAATTACTTGCGAAGCCACAGCCAGAACTATTTCCCTCCATAGTAATTCTCAAAACAACTTCTTAAGAACAATTGACCAGGTCAGTCGCGCAATTATTGGAAGAGCCACGGTCAATCATTTTAAAAAAACCAAATGTTACATTTAAATTATTGTTTTATTTAACCAAAAAAAAAAAATTAAATGAGAAAATTAACTTTTACTACTGGCTAAATTTTATCTTTTAAAAGGGAACTGTTAATAAAACTTTTTGTTCAGTAAAATAAACTATACCAGTGTCATAATGTAGAATTAAGGTTACTAAAAACGAATCATATTCGAAAACACCAACTTATAGCGTAAAAATCGAGATTTTAATGCCTTTTTGACGTCGAAAATAATAAGGAAAAACTAAAAAGCCACTCGCCAGTTTTATGTGCACAAAGAAGCGTGACGTCAATGGCGGAACGCAACTTTTTTTCGGATGATGGAATAAGACGTAAACATGTCCACGTGTTTTCTCATTTGTTTTGTTTATGGCGACTTACGATACAAATCTACTATTTTCAACAATTTGGACATTTAGAAAGTATTGATGACTGAAGTGTGTAATCATATAATATCACGGAGTTGTGCTTGGACTATACGTTGGACGCTGTTTTGAGAATTTTCGATGAATATTGTGAATTGGATTTTCGATTCTGGACAGTCACAGTGGACTGGTGGAGGTTGACGTTTCGCAATTGAAACAAATTGACACTTTAATTGACAGATTTATGTTTTAGAGGAATGTTTATCAACCAAGAATCAAAATTATTGGACTGTAATGTGCATAGAACAGTTGTCTGCAGTTTTCAACACATTCTTGGTGGAAAAAGATTCTAAAACTACGATGGCAATTTGGGAAGTAAATCACCTATTTTCGATGTTTTTTCCGATGGTAATCCGACGTGGGCCGTATTCAACAATGCAGGCAAGGAGCTGATGCTGAACTCTTCCAATTTGATGATTATTTATTATAATTAATAATTATTTTTTTTTAACAATTTCGCTTGTATATATTCTCCAAAATCAGTTGGACAAGTGTAGGTGAACAACCGATATACATTGTACATACAATAATAGCCTGATCGAGTTAAAATAGATTCATTGATCGGTCTTCCTGGAACATTGCTCACTGTTGTATTGTAAGAGGGGAGACCTCTAAATTTCTTGAACATTGTTTAAGAATTTGTAGATGTTTAACCACACAGTTGATTGTTTCGTACCATATTTTTTGTCATTTCACACCATATACATTTGTATATTTTGTTGGTTCCCACAAATGGTAATTGGTCATGCATATGCAGCGTACCATGTGAAAAATTATTTTAATTTTGTTAACTTAATGAAAGCGAACATGTTTACGATTTAAAGTTACGTGATGATGACAACCCGACAATTACATGTAAACATATTTCTTTCTTTTTTTGCGAAAAAAAATTAACAAATTGAAATTGTGGCAACAAAGTTAAAGATACATAATCCGAATGAACGCTTGCATATTACTATTTCCTTGGCTTCGGGTGTAAACATATTTGATTCGAGTCGAGCCCGTGTTGACCACAAAATGTTGATAAATAACAGGTTTTGGGCAATTGTTTACTATTGTTGACTGGTTACAGGGGGGTGGGGGGGGGGGGCGGAAAAAAACTGCAGACACAGGGTGGAAAAAACTGTTTTCTTCGGTTTGGGTATCCCCCCCCCCCCCAAAAACAGCAAAAACTGCAGTTTTTTTCCACTGACCATTGCCCCCCCCCCCCCCCCCCCCCAGAAAAATCAAATCTACCCCAGCTGGACAACAACTCGGTTTGACCGGAAACCGAAAAAAACACCGGAGCATACAATTCACGAGAAGGTGCTTGGTAACTTAGTTTAGATTATTATGACTAAAATGGTCATTGTCTACCAGTAGAACGCAGATTTGTACATCGTGATGTCATGACATGTACAAACATGTATATTGGTGATCGCAACGCTATGTATGCACTTTAAAAAATGACAACTAGTCATTACCTCGACTTTGAAAAAGATGCAAATGAGATGAGTGAGATACCAGCATATAACTGTTTTCTGATACCATTGGAGGAGAAATTGTTTAATACATGGGATAGTTCTGCAGTAAAAATTTGCCAGATAAGCGATCGCAGGGTAGAATTCTGCATTCGACTGGTAGACACTGACATAGTCGGCATTATTAAGAGGGTTAATGGGGTCAATATCACATGTAAACCAAGACAGTGGTTATCCAAAATTGTTTTATGTGGATTGTACTACTCATGTATATATGATTTGGATATTAAGGTTAATCCATATTCTATAAAATGAGAGAAAATTGAAGTTGTGAGTCTGAAAATACATATTTGGAAAAATATTACATGCAAATTTTTCCCGACAACCTTCCCCCCTAAATGAATAAGGAACAAATTTACGTGTCAATTTTTTTTACGCCTAGGTACCCCCCCCACCCCCCCGGTACGTTGTGTCCCGCAGTTTTTTTCCACCCCCCCCCCCCCTCCCCCTGCTGGTGAGCATATTTTTTTTGGGGCCATTAATCGATTCTGATTAACACTGATAACCGAAGCGGCATTTCAAAAAAATGTTTGTTGGAATCTAATAACATGGGAACCATCGAATCGGTTTGAGTAACTTTAATGTTATTTCTAAAAAATCATACGGTATATTCAATGGTACAAATTGTCGAAATGATACATGTACCGGTATGAAATGTCCAGAACCCTGGTGCGAAACATCTCTATGTCAAACTTCTATGGCACGAAATGTCCAGCAACCTATTGGCTGTTCAGTCCATTGCACATTATAATTTATTTCCAAATAAAGGTACATGTAATACTAAATATTAAAGCAGCGTTTAGTGTTAAGTTCAATCTTGAACTAATTGTACATGTGATATAGTCACAGGGGCTTGTTGTAAAGAAAACAAGTAAAATTGAGGGTGCCACTTTATCAAACATTATAAATGCATCAATATTCTATTGATATACATGTAATGCTTTACAAACGCATGTTTTTGTATGTATATTTGTACTTGTTTTCTTAACAAGCCCCTGTGGCCTCAGTTTAAGTATAGGAAGCCATGACTTATCTGCGAAAGAGCTCTGGATCTCTTGTTCACTCATTGTGTGACCACTGAAATCAGAGACGTGGCTAGATAGTCTCCCCATTTGGGAGGGGGGTCCACCTTCAGCCCTGGGAATTAAGGAAAATTTGCCTAGGTGAAGGAAATCGGCCTAGGCAAAAACAGATTTTACCTAAGCAATTTTGCAACAATATTGCCATCTCAAATCAATATGATTCAATAATAACATGAATTGCCCAGAATTGCCTAGTTATTTTGCGGAACATTATTTCCAGGCCATTACTCAACATATATGTACAATTCCACAAATCATCTCCAAAATAAGTGTCCTTATAACGGGTAGCTACTACGGTAGTAGTTAGTGGCCCAGTGCCATGGAAACAATTGTAGGACAATATATGTAATGAGTTATTTAAGGAAATCATTTTGGCTAAAGAGGTTCTATTTCTGATATACACAAATCAATTTTAGTAACCCAATGAACTTGTTTTACCTAGGAAATATTATTGCCTAGGCAAACCGATTTTGCCTCTGCTTTTACCTAGGCATTGCCTATTGCCTAGGCTAATTCCCAGGGCTGCACCTTGATACCTGTTTGTTACGACAGCACCCCTTGGAAGGAAGTTTCCTACTGATGGCTATATCGGTCCAACTTTTTTTCGAATTTTTGCCCGGTACGGCTTGTTATCAAACTACATTTGTACATGTACTTACTGTAGGTGAATATCACTTCAATTTGCCTTAAATTGAGTAATATAGTTTTAGGCTTTACAACATGGCATAATTCTATTTCACTGTTAAATAATGCATAGACAATGATTTTTTGTGATGTCACTCATTTGAAAGAGTTGTCCATACATGTAGTACACTGTTACTAAGAGGCAAACTAATTAATGTTATGGATAGGGTATTACTTGGTTGGTTTGATTTTATAGGCCTGATTTCAGCCCTCGGTAACTTCATTTCAGCCTTCGACCTTCGATGTCAGGCTGATAGTGATATGAGGTTACCTTAGGCTGATAACAGGCCTAATATCAAACCAACCAAGAAATGTCCTCTAATTATTATATAACTAGCAGGGTGACCAGTCGTTGCCCAGGTTAATGCTCCCACTTTTTTACTCTGACCCCAATACCATCACTGTAGACATTTCTAATCTGCACCATTATGATAATTATCTTTCTCATAAGAAATAACAAATTAATAGATATGTGTAGGGTATTACATGTACTTGGTTGGTTTGAATATATAGGCCTGATTTCAGACCCCTCGGTAACCTCATATCAGCCTTCGATGTCAGGCTGATTGCGATATGAGGTTACCTCAGGCCGATATTTGGTCTAATATCAAACCAACAAAGTAATATCCTCTAAATATTATGTAACTAGCAGGGTCGTTACCCATGTTAATGCAGTGTGGTATTGTTTTGCCCCTCCCACTTTTTGTCCCTTACCCCAATACCGTCAAGTGCTGTATACATTTCTAATCTGCACAATTATGTTGATTATCTTTCTCGTTAGAAATTGCCCCTGTTAGACCCCTTTGGAGCCATCTAGAAGGTCCCTCGTGAATTAATATAGAATAGACATTCACAAATATAGGTATAGATAAAGATTTTTTAAGAAGTTCCCGGACCCCTGTGGTTGTAATTAGAATGCACTCAGAGATTCTGACTTCAAACTTGTGCCACCTTCTAATTTACATGTACCGGTATACTACCGGTAGTATTGCTTGATAAGTTGATAGACATGTGTTGATTTGATTTGGGTTGAAAGATTAGAAAATCAGTGCCCCCCCCCCCCCTCTCAAAATTATCATTTAAGGAATAATCTTGGTTTTTAATGTAATTACAGTTTAAAGATGGTCTATCTCTCCCTAAACCAAGTTTTATATGCAGCAGTTTCCTGAAATATGTATGAAGTATCAAAAATAATAAATTTGAATTGAAAACCCCTGTCCGGAAATGCTTCTATCTGACAATATTGATTTTATTTTATATTTTCTGGTATATTAGATAATTACACATGTACAACTAATTTGGGACATTTTACAGCTCGCAAAAATGTTTGGAGTGTAGCAAGTGGGAGAACTCTATCTCAGATCGCCTGAAAGTTTTATGACATGACGGTTTGTTGTAAAAATAGTAACGAAAAATATGTCCCAATTGATAATCACATTATATAAGAAATTGAATGCCCTCATAGTGGTGAACATCTACATGTATACCAAATTTCATTGAAATCCAAGCAGTTATTAGCACTACTGTTCAAGTTATGCCCTGAACAGACATCAGACGGATGGACAGACAGGTGCAAAACAGTATACCCCCCTTTTATAATATCGATAATTGATATAAGCATTTCCTGACATGGGTCTTCGACTCGATTTTATTATTTTATACCCTGGCAATTATAGAAAACATATTTAGGAAGCTATAGATATAAACCCATCTTCAAATGCTGATCACAAACTGATATTAAATCAGTGTTTGTGATTCGGTATAAAGCCTATAGACTCTACTGTTCAGACTTTTCTGTTTACAGCTACCGGTATAATCTTGTGTGCCAAATACAACTGCAGGGTGGAATATTGCGGATGAAGATGGATAATTCTAAAATCAAGTGGTAATAATAACTTGATTTTAGAGTTATCCATCTTCATCCACAATTCTGACCGAGACCACCTTTTTGACGACGTGTTTTTGGGCCACAAACAATAGAAATAATAAACTTTAAAAATTGATATCTGATCACTCGGAGTGTTGATGAGTAGGTTCCTCGACTCGAATCAATATTTTTTACCCCCGAAGCCAAAGAAATAGTCATTTAGGAGCATCTGATCGGATTGAGTACCGTTAAACAATTATTTTTGTGTCTAGACTTGATTATAAAGCAAGTTTTCGCAATTGACATGCTTAAAATTGATATATGCATGGGGAAATGTAAGCATCGTTGTCTACATGCCCTGTGTGCGCAACATCTCAAATGAAAAATCCGGTCTCTTGTACCGGTACTAGTATTGTAATTAAACTATTTGTATAGCATTTGTTATTTAAATTTAGAACAGAGCCATAATTTTGTTTAAATGTGCAGATCTACATGTATATATGATAATAAGGCTTAAGCATCGTGCAGGGTGGATTTTTCTCATAAAATTAATAAACATATACCGGTAGGTACAATTATTTGGCACACAAGAGTAGGCACTTTGCTGGAGTCTGATGATGTTAGATGCTGATAGTCTAAAGGGTCAGTGTCTGGTTGTTCCCCTTGCAGAGGAGATATAAATGGGTACACAACATTTTGGATCGTCTTAAGTCGTTTCGTACAATATTTTTTGTAGTTTCGCACCATATTTTTTGTAGTTTCGTAACTTATTGTTTGGTCGTTTCGCACCATGGTGGAAATCAATTCGTCTTTTGATACCAATGATACCATATCACTATACATGTACAATCAGTCATGTATGTCACACCATAGGGAAACAAATAAATGATTTTCTGCAAAGTACGAAATAAAAAAAAGTAACCAAAAAATATGGTATGAAACGACCATGGTATCAGATAGTGAAATAATGAAGAAGTCACTATAGTTGTATATCATTTATATGGTCACAATATATATAATGCAACGTGAAAGTTGATATGACATCTGTTCTGTTCGACTTCAGGTGTACTCAATTTCTACTCCGGCAATGTTCAGAATCCTATCCATTGATAATCCAACAACACTGGTATGAAGCGTCTAGAACTTAGAATCCATATTTAATATAATTATAAATCCTTCAGACATTCAGTGTTACCGATCTCCATTCTCCAGAATCAACAACTGACCGTTCAAGGCGGTTCCACTCAATGGTTGTTTTTAAGAAGTCATCGTAATGAGTAATGTACAGTGCTAGTACGCAGTAATTGAACGATTCTCTGATGGGGCTGTTAGCACTTGTTGAACACCTCCTAACTTACCTAAGTTCTCCACCAGATTTTGACAGACACTCCCTGCCACACGGAGGACAGTAACAGTACTAACACTCACACTGACAGTGAATAGGCCTACTGGTAGTCGATAATCTACGGGATACTAAAGATATAGTAAATTTTGGACTAGCCTACTGCAGTACTGACTACTGGTACTAGTAGTACAGTGGTACTAGTAGTGATGCAGTCCTCAAATTTGGTTGCTTTATTTTGCTTGTCTTCTCAGCTGGTCTTCTTGGATTTTTTTTTTTAGAGTTAGATGTAGATTATTCATTTGTAGAATAACAATCAATTATCATGACAATCGTCGTCAACAATGAATGACATTGATAATTTGATCGATTCAATGATTGTTGACACTGTGACTGTGACTTGGTGAATTTAAATTTTAAGTCTCGCTGTCCTTGCTATCTTCGTCGGCTGGTTCGTGTAAAATGGGCCAATATTCAAACGCAAGCCATCAAATGCATCTTCAGTATCTGCCATAGATGCAGTATCCTCCGCAACACGTAACTCGTCGTCATTTTCGTGATCAGAGTCACTTTCAGACACGGAAATACTGTGTGCAGAAGCCATTTTTCGTAAACAGTTCGTCTGCAGGGGTGTTCCCACTTCGACGTCACGGGTTTTGCGGTCACGTGACTCGAGCAAAATCAGCTAAGAAATAATAATCGATTTTTAAAAGTCGCTAAAAACACGTTTATCGATAAAATTATATCTAATTTTTTATTGGATGTTATATTTGAACCTTATTCACACCAAACTAGCGATATAACATTAAAATGATAAACATTTAACAGTTCCCATTTAATTATTTCATTTAAATTTTAGTATTTACAGTATACTAAGTCCAAGTCTTTATGATCTGTTGAGTGACCCCACAGTCGTTTACTTGCTTTGTTAGTAATAATTTGAAGGATTACTTGTTTAAACGCAATTGTTATCAAAATATTTTATGTATTTTTTATAATTTCTATTTATATGTAATACTATAATCTTGGTGGCGTTACCATTTCTGACTATGGTTTTCTTGTTTAGAGTGTATTTGAGCAAAAAAGCTGTAGCCGGCTGTGACTTATAAGACATGCGCAGTAGGAAACTACAGCGGCCAGGGAAATGAATGGCGACTATCACTAAACATTGTACTCCGACTCTGATGGGAGAATTCCTTTCGGGGAGATATTTTTTTATTACTGCTCCCTGGGAACACATAATTGTCATTCCCATTTTGTTGGCATCAAACTAGATATTTTATTTATATGATATATTTATTGTTTGGTGAATTATAAAACTTTTTTCGTAAAAAATATAGATAATTATATCTTGTTTGCATATGCCGGTTTAGAGAACGAGATATAATCACATATCATTACTCTTTTAAATATCAAATTTATGGAGGCATGGACTCAGTACGACTGTTAATTGCTTATGATATAGCAACATAATGCCAACATTATGCCGGTATAATATTATTCATCAGCCACATTCCAAGTTCGGAGTAGCGGTACAATAGTTAGTGACCACCAGCTGTGGTCGGCTGCAGCTTTCTGTAGCTTTCAACTGCGCATGCCTAGCCGCGGCTATGGCTGTAGTCTGTGTTGCTCAGAGTGACTTCGAGATCGGTCGCAGCTAGTCACAGCCGGATTTGGGACCTCGAAGTTACCATGACCAGGATATGTGACGTCACGTTTCCACCAAATCCTGGTTGCGAGTTTCCGTACATTCGATCAAATCCAAAATGGCCGACTGAATAAATGAAACAGGCGGAAAACGATTGAATGAATTTAAAAAGTGAATGTGTAGTTGATACATGTATATTTTTATCTTTGGGTTCATTTGGTTGTTTTACTAAAACAAGTTTCTATCTAATTTTATGAAACTATTTTTGGAAAGGTGGAGTTTATAGTTAATTCGATGTTTTTTTATATGCATTGGCCATCGATCTGTACGTCGATATGCCTAGGCCTCTATAAAATAATGTTTATTGAGGCTCTTTAAGTATAAAATATACAACACGGGGTCTAATCAACAGATAACCCAATATAGAGTTTATGAGACCAGACCCTCAAATTCGATAATTAAATTACAGGAAATTCATGTTGTTTTGTATGGGATACTGAAAGTGGCATTCGTTGCGGCTGCAGCAGGGCTGCAGCGGTCATATATAGACCATTTTACAGATAGCGAGAATGATGCATTGTGGGCCAGAAAGTATCCAAACAAAGCCACGTGCTTTACGGTTGCATGCATTTACTATGGGGATTTAGGGTGGGTCTATAAAACTAATTATAACTTTGGTATCTGTCATAGTTTACGCGAGAAAGTTTAAACACATATCAGGGACATGTACCCCTTCTAGAATTAATTGATTTTATGCGATGAAATAATGCGAAAATTCAGAAAATTGCACTAATTTCTCAATATTTTGCGGTTTTAGTAAACGCCTGATAAAACTCGTTCTATTGGGAATTTTTACACCACCCTTACACTTAGAGGTCGCTCATAATTATTCACGTATTTCTTAATAAAGCACATGAAACTGAAATATTATTTATGTATGCCTCTCAGAACTATTTCTTAGCTACTCCGTTTGATTTATTACACTTCTGTGATAAGCCTTGAATGTGTCCACATGTATACATATACCGTTCCACGCCACTTCCATCAAAGTATAATATTCATGTTCGTCCCTTAAGCTATCGTGCATAACAATACACTTCTACATAGATCTGCTTGCGCAAAGGACGGAAAAATGGCGTTTTTGTTTTTGATTATGTACTGTTAATTGGTGAATTATACTTGTCACAATATCTGAATCTTCTTATACGATACCACACTGCGAATGAGCAGCATAAACAACGCACATGCATGAAACTGAGTATGAATTTATTTGGAAACATATTTGCAGCTCTTGTCCCCCATCAGTCCTAGCAATCCTATATCATGAGATACATTCAATGTAATGCTTTCTATCTCCTCTTTTTCTGTTCTCTTCTTCTTTCTGATTTCCCTCCCTCCTTGTACCAAAGTATCAATCATAACGGTCTTATCATCTCTTTAAAACCACTCAACTCATGTTCTGTTCTATCTTGTTATCCTGTCCCCACTTGCTTACCCCCACTGGGAAAACTGACCGAGCTGAAAAAAGATGTAAAAAACATCCAATATGGGTTTTCAATTATATATGTTGCCAGCGTATGTTCAAATTATATACTTCTTAACGTGCACCGGGGATGCCCAAACAATAAATGTTGGAATTTTGATATGATCTTCAATGATGGATGATATAATGTTACACGGGGCAAGGATCGGTGCATTTCACAATCTTGCTGTCAGACTGTCAGGGAGGGGGCGCCTTTGTGTGAGGCAATCAGAAACATGCTTGTTTTATATCATGCTGCGCCAACGTGGTCTGAATCTTACAATCTCCATAAAAATGACACTAATGGTTTTCATTCTTTTCCCGATGGAACAACTGTGTACTCTCAAATATATCATGACACACAAGAAAATATCATATGCACCACATTCCGAAGAAAAGTTGAGACTGAACACAAAACTTGCGATATCACACACAGCGGCATCTATCTTCACAGGCGCGAGCATTCTAACAGTACTAGCGGTATTTTTGGCAAGGGCTCTCAGGATCCTCGCAGGAGACGTCGAGACTAACCCAGGCCCTTCGAACGAACAACACATTCACTCTGTACTTGTATTGAATACACAGAGTATCAGAAATAAATTAGATATACTAGCGGCCGAACCATCAAGTGGCGAGTACGACGTATGCCTATTAACCGAATCATTGCTCGATCATTCTATCCCGGACTCAGAAATCCATCTTCCTGGTTACCACGATCCCGCCCGCAAAGACAGGAACGATGGGAGAACAGGAGGGGGTGTGTGCATTTACGTCCGCGACAATATACCTTTCAAAATACGCGAAGATCTTGACAGTAACGAAGTAGAAACTATTTGGGTAGAGGTTACAATTAACAGAAAGCACTGTCTTGTTGGATGCTTCTATCGCCCTCCCAACTCCCCCTCAAGCCAGTGGACGAAAATTAATAATAACATTTCCCTTGCGCGCGACACCGACCTGGATGTCATAATAGGTGGAGATTTCAATGAAAACTATGTACACAACGGTAATGGAAAAATAAACGGCATATGTAGCGAACGAGGTCTGTCCCAATTGGTCGAGGATAAAACGCATTTTACTGAAAACTCCTCGTCTACTCTCGACTTGCTCATGACTAGCAACCCTGATATTGTTGATTCCCCTAGTGTTCTTGGCAACATATTCGACAACACAATTAGGTATCACTGTCCAGTTGTAGCTCGGATAAAACTTCTGAAAAATAAATCGGCTACAACCCTAACTAGATGTGTCTGGAATTACAATCTGGCTGACTTCGATACCATGAACGAAGACTTCTTGAGCTGGAATTATGACACAACATCTGAATTGTCAGCTCATGCAGACAACTTGACTGCAAAAATTAAGAAGGTATGCAGTGAAAATATCCCCAATAAGATAATACAGATCCGAAAAGGTAGTCCCCAATGGCTTACGTGTAATGTACGGAAGCTGATGAGGCAAAGAAATCGATTACATAAGATAGCTAAAAAGCAAAACACACCACAAACATGGGCAAACTTTCGATCTAAACGTAATGAAACAACATCGGCTATTAGAAAAAGCAAACGCGATTATGACACCAATAATGAAAATACATTGAACAATCCATCAAATGACCAGTCTTCCTGATGGAAAACCCTTCAAAAACTAATTTTTGCAACCCGCGATCGAACAATACCCCCCTTAAACACAAACGGCGACTTCCTGATATCACCAACTGAAAAAGCAAATGCTTTCAACTCCTATTTCTGTAATATTTCATCAGTTGATGACGTCGGGAAACGCCTACCAGTGCTCGACCCCGATAACCCCATATCTACATTAAGCGAAATAAAAATCACAGCCCCTGACATTTACAAAGCTTTAAAAGGCCTCAAAATTTCTAAATCAAGTGGGCCCGACGGAATAAGTCCTAGAGTTCTGAAAAACTGCGCCTCTTCGCTCTGTGGTCCTCTTGAATTCTATTTTAGAATATTTACCGAAAACAGCTACTACCCACCCCAGTGGAAGCGTTCCCATGTTACACCCATATTCAAGAGCGGTGATCCCAGTCTTATGTCAAACTATCGACCAATTTCCCTACTAAGATGCATATCGAAGGTCTATGAAAAATGCATTTATAAATATCTATGGGAATTTCTCGATGAAAACAAACTCCTATCATTTTACCAAGCTGGTTTTATGCGCAACGACTCAACAGTTTTCCAACTTACCGAAATATATGACAATATATGTCGATCACTAGACGACGGAAAAGAGGTCCGGTGTATATTCTGCGACATAAGTAAAGCATTCGATAAGGTCTGGCACCGTGGCCTCTTGAACAAACTGACAAAAATTGGTATAAGAGGAAACTTGTATAACTTAATGAAATCGTATCTTGAATGCAGACAACAACATGTTGTCATTGACGGCACACACTCAGAATTGCAAGATGTAACAGCCGGTGTCCCACAAGGGTCAGTATTAGGCCCACTTCTGTTTTTAATTTATATTAATGATATAACCGAAAATATACGGTGCAACATTCGTCTATTTGCTGTTGACACCTCTCTATTTCTTACTATCGAAGACCCCACTATGGCCGCAAAACTAATCAACGATGACCTCGAAACTCTCATGTGTTGGGCATCAGAATGGCTTGTAAAATTCAATCCCCTGAAAACGGAAGCTCTCTTAATCTCCAGGAAAGAAACGCCAGTATATCATTCACACTTGACCATGGGAACCGCGACAATTGTTGAGGTTGACAGCCATAAACATCTGGGGCTCACTTTCGACAACACGGGGTCATGGGGTATCCATATCAGATCTATGCTTGACAAAGCATGGAGTCGAGTAAATCTAGTACGTAAGCACAGCTACAGGCTAAGCAGAGTAACGCTTGAAACAATACATTATACATTTATCCGACCAATACTGGAATACGCCTCCCCCGTATGGGATAACTGCCCTGATTATCTTAGTGATGACATTGAGAAGGTTCAGTATGAAATGCCCCGAATAGTAACAGGCGCAACCATCAGTACGAGTAACGCGCGTCTTTTATCAGAAACTGGCTGGGAACTCCTCTCCTCACGTCGTAGAAAACACAAACTATGCCAGTTTTTTTAAATGATACGCGGAACTGCCCCGTCAATTTTAAGAAATTATGTTCGACCAATCCAGGCAAATAACTCTAGATATAACTTCAGATTTGAACATATAAGACTACCCTCGAATATTAACTATGACTATTATATGGATTCGTTCTTACCAGCGGCAATTACTGAATGGAACAAACTGCCTGAATCTACAAAGGGTAGCAGAACAATCGACGAATTCAAAAAGGAACTCAACAATGACAATATGCGTCCACCTGCCCATTTTTATCATAGTAAATGCCGTAAATCACACATCCTTCATACCCGGTTAAGACTGAACTGTAGCCACCTGAGTGGAGACCTGACAGTAATCATGTTAAAAATTTCCCCTTTTGTCTATGTGGGGAATTTGAGACAACTTACCACTATCTCTTTGAATGTACACTTTATCAAGAGCCCAGAAGAGAACTATATGACTCCCTACCCAATGTTGCCCTATCTGAAAACACTCTACTGCTGGGATCAAGGGAGCTTAGCCTTCGCGAAAACAAAGAAATATTTAATGCAGTTCAGACATATATCATGAGAACAAAAAGATTCCCATGATTCTATCACCTGTATACATACGGACAACGAATTGCTTTAGATTCTGGTCGAGTTATGCGGCATCATGATATTCCCCACTGTTTATGCCTAATTACAAATTGACAAATGCAACCAATAAATATCTGGGCTTGACCCCCTCCCATGGCGCCTGACACACGAAGAATACTATAGACGAGCATCATTACTAATACGCAATAAATCAACTCAACTATTGAAAACTACCCCCTCTCCCAGCATCTCATCCCTTTTATATCTCTATCTCTCTCGCACTTTCTTTCTCTCTCTCTCGTCCTCTCTACCTATCTACCTCTTTCTCGTTCACAATTTCTCTCCCTGCTTCTAACGACATCATCATTACTATAATTATGATATTTTCATTCCTTCCCGTCCGACCCCCTCTCTACACTTAATGAAGAGCGGGCGCGAAACAAAAGGGGAGCAAACTTAATAAAAGCCCTTGGGCTTGTTGTTTAATCCCCTTTCCAATCAATCGAATTTATATTATTCTATTCTCCTGTAAAATGTCTGTTAAATGTTTATATATGTTATTATTTTGATTGGAATAAAATATGTTTACACTAATTTTTACACCAAATTTTCAGAGAATATAGAGTAAACACAGTACTATCGGAATATCATAAAGGAGTTCTGTGCATTTCGTTATTAATTAACCCTCCGACTGCCGAAGCTGCCGTCAATAAATTCGCTTTTTCGTGTTCGACGAAAATGAAACTTGTCTGTTTAAAGGTCCCAGTTTCGTGTCGAATGGTGATAGAATCTCCATTTGTCAATTTCATGGATAAATTACATCACACTTAATCGGCTTATGTCCGCGGCCATAAACCTGTGTTTTTATAACAATTTATTTGAGACAAACTGTTGCGCGCATACGCAGCAGTCGGCGCTTATCAGTTGAAGTTAATAATCGTGAAGCCTGTGTAACAAATGTTCAAATACAACGGAAAAAATACGTAAAATAAATAGCGTGACCAATGAGCATTCACAAAACAATATACATCAGTTTTGAAAACGAGTAAAAATGATTATAAATGAAAACGCTCTTCATATCGTGTACCGGCGCTTTTGCGCAAGAATATTTTTAATGGACGCAATCATTGGATTTTGTTCTAGGCTAAAAAAAAACAAACAATACAAAATGTGTTCAAACTTCCTCTTTTGAAAGTTGAAGTAAAACATCACGGGTGTTGTTACAGTATATTGTGATTCTTTGGTGAGCACGCAGTGAACACAAGTCATATACTTGCCAAATTCATGCCGTACATGTATATCACACATGTTTAGTATACATGACACGTCGTCACTTTCGGTGAATTGTTGAAACACAAGTGAGAACATCTAACGGAAGTTTTATGGGGTATATAAAATAGAAGCATGGCCAGTTGATGTAGAGACAGCGAACTAAAAACCTTCCTAAACGACCGTGGTGTTCCATCAACTAGACGGAAAAAAGATGAGAAAGTGCAGCTAGCCGAGTTGGCACACAAACAGAAATTTCCAGTTATTCAGTCGGCAGATGATCAACAGAAAACGGTTAAAACCCAAAAAGCGAAGTTGTTATGCCTGGAGTTTTTGTTGTCTCTTAATAAATGCTCAGATTCTACCTACAACGAAGATGTGAAATTCAAGATTTTTCGCCAGATGGATCCAAAGAAATACTTTGTTGAAATCTCTTGCCATATTTTGCTGTATTTATACAAAACGTGCATCTCCATCTTAACACATCGATGTAGATTGAAAACGACATAGTTGCGGTCATGTAATGCGAACATAAACGCTCTTTGTTGGTTCCGTTTTATATGGTATAAAATGACCTTCCGAATTACTCTAAACTTGAAAGTTTTTTGTAGGAAATCAATAAACTTATAGTACATGTACGAATATTCATGTCAAATTAAATAATACTCACGTTTATGGGTTACGTCGGTCATTATTGCAACCGAAAACTGCACAGCGATTTGAAGGCATTTTCAATTTATGATTTTGTAAGGGTAGTAGATGGGCGCGAAGTGATTTTGTTGAATGAGAGTAGAAGGGTGCGAAGCGCCCGGGATGGTCGAAAAGATCGAGAGATCTTCTCCTTGACCCCGGTGATTTTGTTCTCCAAACCAACAATGCAACAGTCAAAATGGTTATCTGTAAAATAGTCTATAGTCGTTCGAGATTCCTCGGATATGGACATGCGCAGACTTATATCCGATATAAGCTGTGACCGAAGCTGCGACCGATCTCGAAGTCACTCTCAAATACACTCTTAGGGGCGATTCCTTTCATTACGAGTAAATTACCCTGGGTACAACGAGTGATGAAATTACCCTGGGCAATGAATGGAATGACCGAGCGTAAATTCAGCGTAAATACTCAGAGTACCCTGGTTAATTTCTAGAGTATTTCAATGTTACTTTCCGCGAAAAGATTGTTGTCAACTGAGAAAGCACATGGAAAATATTTATGTAATGGACTAAATGAATTTAATTTTTAATAATTTGTCATAAATATGTAATATATAATTCAGAAATATATAATTCAATTGAATGACAGTTAAAATTATTTATCCAAAGTTTTAGAAACAGTAGTGTCAAGGTTGTTCTAAAAATAGGTATTTTGCTGGTTTGATAAAAGTCAAAATTCTCGTTGGTTTCATTGTGAATATCAGATATTTTTGCTCATCTACTTAAGTCTTCATCTGTTCGATACGCCCAGTGTGAGTTTTTGGCAAATTTCCTGAATAAAAAAATATGTTTTGTTTGCAGTTTTTAGATTATTCAGGTTTGCTATTTTTAGATTACTCTCGCCGAGTCTCGGGTCACTTAAAATCATTCCATTCATTTTACCCAGGGTAATTTACTCGTTGTACCCAGGGTAATTTACTCGTAATGAAATGAATCGCCCCATGGGATATGGGATTATATGATACCCTACATTCTGATATTCAATCGAACATCGCGTGCCACCCGTTCTCGCGATTAGTTTCCACTAGCCATCCAATCGTGAACCACAATTACATATTGTTTGCTATCAAATCCTTGGCGTATTGGCTGACGTCTTGTACACGGAGATTAGTAATTTAATTTATGGCTACAGCCATAAATTAAATTTATATCGCAGCCATAAATTTAATTTATATCAAATTATTAACTTTGATTTTAAGATAACCTTTAAGATTAACCAAAACGTTTACAAAATACATCTTCGACTGAAATTACTCATTATTCAATATATAATCGATATTAGATCGTTGTTATTACCGGGAATTTATTGAAAATGGCATACAATACCCAGAATGTAATCAAAAATGCTTACTGGAACATTCTAATGACTCCTATGCAAATATATACGCATCGTGTCACCCTCCGTGTGCGTGGATCGGAATAATTACAATATAAGTGCGTATCAAGATTAGACCCATATTCGCCATCGCTGCATGGACTGCCATTTTGGCATAATATGCCACGCACCTTACTAACTGAATCACCAGGGGAGGGGCAACGATCAAGTGAATACACGCAAATGTACGCTTGGTCCTTTCAATCGATTTCCATCAAGCAAAAGCCGCTATCTACCAGTATACAACGAATGCTAGACGCTCATATATATTTGCTTACTGTGGATGTTCCGAACATGAGGACCAATGACTAAGACAGTGTGGATTTAATCAGGATATCACATCCACAAAATGAGGCTCAGACTCTCATGGTAAAACTTCAAACACAATCTACAAGAAAACCAGAATCAGAAACGGTAACGCCCTCAAGATCATATTATTAGCCATAAATATAAATTATAATATAAAATATATTGATTACATGAATTCACCCCATCAGAATTCCATTAAAACAACTAATCCTTCGAATTATTACAAACAACTACGGCTTATTACTGCAGGTTTCTCATTCACCACACCAGAAAGGTTCTAAATGCGGATAAAAAATCGGAGGTATTGTGTTCCCGACAAGAGTGCATGGTCCAGCCATTGTTCATACCTAAAGGACGAAAGCAATTAACGCGGTCATAATTATTACATACTGCAACTTTAATACCATCACAATACAACCACCAGTGGGCTGCAGAACGAAAAATATCTATAAAAGTTCAAATATAAGACTTACAAATTATCTTTTAAATTTCTTTTATTGGTAATTGACATAGCTTGTCACAAACCAAAAATCAACATTATTGACATAATAATGTAAAGGACAATAAACGAATTTGAAATTCCTAACTACACCGTTTACCGGAGACCGGCCTCCTGATCGCGCATTTCGACGTTTAAACTAATAAACCGGTGACCGGCCTCCTGATCGAGCAGTTCGACTTTTAAACTAATAAACCGGAAAAACCATAAAACCTACATGGGACCATGGAATTTTATAATTTGGGCCACAGTATACACGCGGGCGTGCTAATAAACCCAGTATCGAGGTAACATCTTGTCGCGATCGAAATTAATGATCCGGCAAACAGTGAGCTTTGGTACACATGCACTTTATTGCGATGGAATATAATTATGGCATTTTGATCTATTTGGTAATACTTACAAGGATGAAGCTATGGATTGTGTGTGTTTTGGGGCAACGCACGTCTTTAAATTTCCAACCCTCACCTCTGAAAATCAAAATTCACTATATATATACAGTAAGAAATTGAGTTGTAAATTTCTAATTGATGCCTAAAACATTCAATTGTCTGAAAATACTGCGTAACGCCCTTTATATGGTTGGAAATTTTCCACATTAAATTGTCAGAATAATCTTAACCTATTTATGGTCTGAAATTTCCAACTGGTGCAGATTTAAAGATAAGGTAATTAAGCGTCGGCGGTGGGTATTGCTTTTAAAATAGTCTCACATCCGTTAAATCGCCATAAACAGAAAGAATATTATATTATAGACACATTGAGTTCTTATAAACCAATCATAAATATCACGTAAATTGCAAGTTAGAGTACGTTCATACACTAGCAAGTTTGCACGGTATGGTTTGCAGGCATTTTGTCGTAGAAAACGATATGGTGCCATATGAACGGACACAAGCACATAAAGTGCATCTGTACCACAGCTAAATATACGTGCGAAGTAAACTCTCTGTAGTTCCACTAGTAACGATGCTACCCACGGTGTCTCACATGCCCCGTAAGAACTGGTTCGCATTCAGTTTTGGACACAGAGCGCATTCGCCAATGTCACGGTTCGTTTAAGATCGAGAAAATATAGGTCATCTCAGATAAGTAGCATTTTGCACAGACGAGGGTGAGATTAGTCTATATTTGATGCTACGGTTATTTTTCAAATGACTCGATGCTATAGATCCAATAGTTTATATGATGTTTTAGCTGAAAACTGTGTACTTGTTGTCATATGTTGAAGACAGCGATCACTCAATGCATTTTAAATGGAAACTTGTCCGACTAATTACATTTAAATGTACTCAATCCGATCAGACGCTCCTAAATTACTATTTCTTTGGCTTCGGGGGTAAAACATATTTGATTCGAGTCGAGGAACCCACCCATCAAAGCTCAGAGTGATCAGATATCGATGTTTGAAATGTGCTGTTTCTATTGTTTGTGGCCCAATCTTTTCGAGGACCACGTGCTAAAAACCGACAAATTGCGGTTGTAAGATGGATAACTCTAAAATCAAGTGGTTACTACTATAAATAATTGTACGGCCAGTTTCCTATAACTCCTCACTCTCAGACCACCAAGCGTGGTCATATTTCACGTCTAAGTCACAAGAGACGACTTTTGAAATGAGTCGAAAATGCTACGGTGCTCCTCTGATCTTATGTTATCATTTTTGTTCGCATCCGATCAAATGCCCCAGTTCCGATCCGATGCCTTGCCATTTAACTGCATGTTTTGCATCAGTAAACACATTCTTCGCAGGAATTTCGACACATTTCCAATTGCTAGTTGTGGTACAGTAACATCACATATCACTGATTACTCATAAATTTCATATCAATTTATAAGTTTATCTTGATCTAAACATGCATGGAGTCCTGATTCACGCGCCACCCAAGTGCTGCATGGAGTCATGTCACTTGGTGTTGTGCCAAATCGAATCATTCTATATTTGACCTTTCCATGTTTGGCAGGGCTATCCATCTTTATTAATAAAGCAATTTCCTCGGTTTGGTGAGCAGAAAATGCGTGGTCAAAAGCCACATCTGTGAATATTCGCTCTTGTGTTGGCAATAGGAACACCTGGAATTTCTCTGAAAAATAAAATAATGCAAGGAATTGCATGGTATATGAGAGGTATGTGTCATTTTAACAAGTTAAAAATATGTTAACATTACCCACGGGAACGTGCATATAGCTAAAATGTAAACTACATACCTCGAAATATGCTTATATAATACACAACTCAAGAAAACCCAAGTTGTTACCCCTTCTGCATGGTCTTCACATTCATGTTGGTCCATGCATGAAACTTCTACAAGGATTCGGGTGAAACGTCTTTAACTGATACACACGGGTTTCACTGTGACCACATCCCTGTCTATATAACTCCGATCAGGGAATCTTTGGGACAATGTTCTAGCCACAAGTTATTCTGGACACACATAGGCTTGAGATCACACTACCAATACATGTGCCAAAAATATACATAAACTCGGCATACAATAGCTAATGTATATATACGAACAATAAAGGCATAAAGTGTCATAAAGTTTTGAAACATTGCGCATGATTCCAAGGCGTGTTACCCCATTTCGGCTACTAGAGCTATTCAAAATGCGCACTGGGGCCTATCAAAGTTCGCAGAATGCGAACTGTAGCATCCGAAAATGCGCACTGTGGCATGCTTGACTTGCAACTAAAAGACGCATATGGTGCGAACACTTTGGAAATATTGACATTTCATATCGCGTTAGGACAAACATAAATCGTCACGATGAAATACCAGCAAACATCAGCTGGTAAATTGTGCTTTTGTAGCGAAAATAGCACTTAAAAACAGACACTGGGAATATAACTATGCCGATGAAACATTGATCCAATGAATGGTTAGTACTGTTATATATAGCAACAACTAGCGATGAACGCGCATACATATATTACATCATTGATAACGATAGAGATGCTTACCATTTTCTGCAATTTATTGTCCATTTGTTGTGAAATTTCAAGCGCGCAACGTGACATTGACGAATGCGCCCCGTGTCCAAAACTGAATACGAACCAGTTCTCACGGGGCAGGTGAGACCCCGTGCCATTAATCCTTGACAACAGACCAATTCGACTTTAATGACAGAGTAAATGTAAATGTTTTCCTCTGCCCGCAGCCTACTGGAAACGCAATTGATGTGTCACGCACTTGTATAGTATAACATATCACCTTCATTCAAATATAACCATATTGAGCGGGTTTCCGGGCCCGAAAACGTCATATGTTACCAGACTGAAGGTAATATCCAAAGGGTGCATGGTGCTATAAAACTCTCCTGGCTCATTCGGGCATAGACATTGGATGGGGTTGTTTCACACACCCCTCCACAATCAGAGACATTTAGAAATTACGAGTCCGAAAAGAGGGTCGAAATTAAGGGCGGGAAAAATAAGGAAAATTACAATGGGAAGGTCCTTAGTAAAGTGAAACGAAATAGGGTAAAAAATATCTGGGTCAAAAATGCCTCGAAAATAGAATCTAATGTTTAGAAATGTGCTACAGGTGAATAACGTTTTCTAGCACTTTTTCTCGAATAAGAAAATTATTTCTTAACATGAGAAGATAAATACCAAAAATAAGAAATATTTTCTTACCTAGAAAATCTGTTTTGGCAGCACGCATGCTAAAATCGCATTGCTTACGAAATATAGGAGCGGGGACATGAAGTGTGACCTTGTTCCAATAATGCATTCAGTAACGGCGTGTCCGGCCAGGTCCGTCCGTATTATTGGCATATGTAATTGGCACAGTATTCCAAATGAAAGGGTATGCATGTATGCCCTTGATCTCGTTCATCAAGCATCACTCATTAGCGTTCGTGGTTGTTATTATATATTGCACAGTCCTGCTATTACATTATGTTTGTCAGCCCAGGAAAATCTCCCAGTGGTCCAGTCGTCAAAGCTATAATGAACTGATATATAGCAACAAGAAAACTAAGATGCATGCATCAGGTCGGCCGTGAACTATCTACCATAGAATTGTTGTAGCTATCGATTATACATTTTGAAACACCTGTCTGTATGTATGTATGTATGTGTGTATGCGTGAATGCATGTGTGTATGTGTTATAGACTCTAACACTGCTCGAATTTGGTATTTAACGTGTCAACTTGACCTCGCTCATAGGCATGTTTCTGGACCTTGACCGATCCGACTAAAAATTTGTGTGTAGGACTACTTCGATCCCGGGAGCAATATGGACGGGTCCAATTTCACGTGGGACCATGTTCTCGAACGTGCTGATATAGGCATGTTTCTGGACCAATTGAACAATAGTTTGGCCAGACGCTGTATATACTGGGTACTGTCCAGATGGAGGCGATCACAAAAAAAATCCCTAACTAGCCCGAACGAAGTCGAGTACATCAGCTAGTTTAATATATATTTTGGACATTTGTCTGTCTGTTTGTCTGTTAGCTATGGCCGGGAAAACTGCCGGACAGATTTGACGAAATTTGATACCTAGGGATAATTATTTCCAGGGAGTATTTTGGACGGGTCAAATCTTGATCCCGACCTGACTTTGACATTCAAAAAGATCAATTCAAGGTCAAATCTGGTAAAACGGAAGTATTTCAACGAAATTTGATACCTACTGTTACTTTTGTCCCAGGAGTGTTTCGGGTGGGTCAAATCATGACCATGACCTGATCTTGACATTCAAAATTGTCAATTCAAGGTCAAATCGGGTATAAAGCCGGGCGGATTTCGACGGGTACTTTTGTCGTGACTTTTGTCCGGGGAGTGTTTTGGACGGGTCAAATCGTGACCCCGACATGACCTTCACCTTTAAAATAGTCAATTCAAGGTTAAATCGCGCATTTCTCCGAAAATCAGAGGGGAACATCCCGGACGAAGTGGGGTCCACGAGCTACTATTATATATTTCTAGATTTAGTTACAAACTAAATACCTGTATATTGTACAAAGAAATGTTTGACAAATATATCTGTATCAATATTACCATACGGGTCATTAAAATAGATACGACGAAACAAATTTTGAAGGGTGCATGTATCAGGTAAATATTTATATTTCAAATGATGACAGGAATGCAGAAAGTTGGAGTACCTACGTAATACTGGCTATCCGCATGAAGAGATATACATGTATATAAAAACCAGATGAGGGATATGTCTGTACAGTTGCTAAACAATTCAGTCATGCAAAAGAGGATCAAAGAGTAAGATACCAAATTGCTGCCTGTGGTAATGTTTTTTAACGAAATTCGGGAAAATTAGATTACTCTCACCCTGGTTATCCAGAAGATAATTGTGGAATCTGATGACGATCGGACAAGGGGTGTCGTCTGTAGGATCAACCAAATTATTTAGCCATACAAATAGTAAAATTGAAGATCACCGCTGGCAGTGATGTCTTCACAAGGACAGTTTGAGAACAAAATATGGCTCACATCTAGCGGTGACCCAAAATATCCACATAAGAAAAAGTTCTCCAATAAAAGCTGGCTGCAGGGTGCGCCAATTGATTCAAATTCGAAATTTAGCAGGGTGTACTGCTTGTGGCCATGTTTTCCCCGCAAATTTGATAGACTGATGGACAAAACCACTGAATCCGTTGAATCAATATACATGTATACATGGATTAATTTATATGCATTGTTATACACAGTACTGGTATATAAAGGTACTGAAAATAACTATATTACTAGTATACACAAAATAAACCATATATCATGGCTATGGGTTCTAATATCCGAACATGACAGCTGAGAACTTGGTGTGAATTAAAGAGTGGTGGTTTCTCAAGCATATCTAACCCTCCACGTTAGGACATGCCATTAAATGTCATAAGTATAATCTAGCTTGAGGACAGAAGTGATCCATAAAACCCCCCTTAATTCAACCAGGTCCTCGCGCGATGTATGATCGATCACATGATGATCTAGGGGGATTAGAATTGATGTATAAAAACAGCACTGCATGTAAATATAAAATAAAATAGTGCTACATCTTATTACAGATTATTGCCATATATAATCAGTGATTATACAGACAGTCTGACAAAATAAAGTTTCAGTGACACTCTATCCGAAGAGGGGAATAATTTCATCTGTTACAGTCAATGGAGCAATTATGAATCTGGAAAGGTGAAATTTCTAAGTAATACTAGATATCGACATGACGCGATAAAATATAACGTAAATTCAATATGGCCGCTGGCGACCATTTTTTCCTATGAAATTAAAAAAATATTTGATAGCTCTCATCTGATAGATCAATATCAAGATAAATATGAAGTTTGGTGATGATCGGATGAGTGAAGTGGACTGTGGTCTGTGCTAAACGGTTTAGTAATGCTTAAAAAGATTCTTACCTTAATATTTTTATGTTCACTTTATAAACTTCACTGAGTCATCTTTGTCATGTATTGAGTTTGATATCTTTTGTTAACAGTTTATAAATCATGTATGTCTCATGTTTGTTATTTTAATTTATGTGTTTATTATCATTAAATAAAGTTGCATTCCTTAAAAAGATGCTTACCTCAATGTTTTTATGTTCACTTTATAAACTCCACTGAGTCATCTTTGTCATGTATTGAATTTGATATCTTTTGTTAACAGTTTATAAATTATGTATGTCTCGTGTTCGTTATTATATTATATACACTTTATAGTGTGTTTTCAGAACGAAAACAAATTGAATAAAATCAACAAATTTGTAAATTTAAAAACAATTCAAACGTTGTTGTATTCCATGTCCCAGCCCGGACATATACACCAAATTTCAATAATATTCATTGAGAAACAACGGACCAAACGCTATATAACACCCGTATACATCTTTTATTCCGTATCGGACTCGGGTACATGTTATAGTAGGTACCGAATTGACACACGTCGACTGGGCGAGTTGGCCCTGGGGCGATTAGGCCGATTCCGGCACATTCTAGAATTTACCGTATGTATCCGTTTACGCGTAGTTTACTTTAGAAAGTTCCGCAATTAATACCGTAAATAGAGCGACCATATTTGACAGAGAATGCCTCTGTTATTGATTATCAAGTTGCTGTACATTAAAAACGACAAATTCACATGCTCGTTCAAGCGCAGTAGTCTATTTTCCCCATGTTAAAGGACATCCACAAATACTAAATAACGCTAACCTACTGCCGAATGTTTGACACGACAACTGTTAACATATTTGGGCTGAATTCATCTGACGCGGTATTATTCCTCAAAATAAACAACAAAACCATCGTTACTTGGAAATGTAGTTTGGGCTAACATTTACATAAATCCTCCAGATCAATTATCCGACACACACGTCAGATGAAAAAGTCACATGAAGTAACCGGCCAAATTGGCCGAAATGACAAGCAATCCATTCATTATGAAAGAGCAATTAATTGGTCCATATTAGAGGAGGAACAACGATAGTATCGAGCACCGATAGCAGACAATGCGATGAAATATGCATGAGGCTCAAGGGAGAAGAACACATTTTCACGCTGCATGCATCTCTGCCCGCGGAGTTTTTTCCCCCTTAGTTTTCACCCAGTGCATTAAAGGGATTCTGTACTCTAATGCTGTTGTTGGTTTCTATAATCTCTGAGTCGTCGAATAAGGTAACCATATTTCGATTATTTGAAAGTCTGTTGAATACGAAGTAATGTTACGGATGGCAGATTAGTCGGAATGCGAAAATACAAATGGTCGTTGTCGAGTAATTTTTGTAGTTTTCAAGCAAATCTATCAAATAAATGCTATATTATATGCATACTATAGTCCCATATAATATATATACTCATTTAAGTTATTTTACAGTCACTGGCTTGAGTTTACGCCCCGTATCAACATCATGTTTTACACAATTCAATTCCATTCTTTATTCACTCTCAATAGGTCAAAATTGACAAGGTCACAAATAATAAAACATAAACAACTTATGAAGATGACATTACTGTATTGTATGCACGGTCATGTGTGCCACCTGTCGTCCAATCTAATGTCCGTTAATTAATTTGATTACGTCTTCATCTAATACGCACACGATTGACTACCAAAAGATAACATATCGGGGTTCACGATATGATGGCTATTGGCATACAATCGTGACCACGGGAGGCACGCGTGGTTTCGATTGACTATCATATTTAATCTGAAGGGTAATAACTCTATAAAGAATGTACCTTTACGAAATAACGGCGATTAGTATGAGAAATTGCAACACCACAATAGATCAACTCTGGTGAAATATAAGTCAAATTCTTCTATAGGGTGGGTGGGCTTGGGGGAGGTTACGCTCTTTAAAACACTTCGCACTTTAAAATCGCATCGCTTACAAAATATAGGATCGGGGACAATAAGTGTGACCTTGTTCCAATAGTGCATACAGTAACAGCGTGTCCGTCCAGGTCCGTCTGTGTATTATTTGCATATGTAATTGGCGCAGTTACGCTCTTTAAAACACTTCTTCAAATACGTTATTTCGTCAAAAACACTTCTTCAAACATCTCCGTTATTTAGAGTGTATATATTTGAGCAAAAAAGCTGTAGCCAGCTGTAGCCGGCTGTGACTTATTACGCCACACAGTGGTGTACACTGGTGTAGAGTTTTTCATATTGTGTGGTCGATCGATAATCCACTGGGCGATTGTATTATGGTTATTTCGTACTTGAGTATAAATCATACCGATAGTTACGATAGTACGACAAAGATTAGCACATGTGTTTACGTCACCGGTGTAATTGTTGGGACATGTTTCTATTATGAAGGTTCGCTATCCCGAAGGTCCGCTATTCCGAAGGTTCTCTATTCCGAAGGATTTTGTTATTTTTAGGTTAATTCTATTTTCTAAAGTATTGAGACTAATTTGAGAGGGTTCATTTTCACAAAGATTCTTTTTATGGAGTGTGCGCTCACATCCGAACTGATCCTGCGCGCATACCCATTACAGATACAGGAGGAAATAACTTAACTTAGAACATTAAATGTGATTTTGTTTTTCGCGGGTTTTCTTGAGATTTAATGTCATTACGTGGGCCCATACCGTTGAATTCTTGGCATATAATATGAATGTTGTGGTATATATGGACCCTCCCGCATTGGGACATGACACAGGTACAGTTGACTTAAGTGATGTTCTGTGTGGGATCCAATTTGGAGTTCAATATTTTAAGGGCCAAATTTAGAATTTTATGGGTCCATACCTTTGAACTCTGGGCATATAATATGAATATTGGGGGGCATGTCTCTATTCCGAAGGTTCACTATCCCGAAGGTCCACTATTCCGAAATTTCTCTGAATGTTCGCTATTCCGACGGTTCACAAATCCGAAGGTTCGTTATTCCGAAGGTTCTGTGTTCCGAAGGTTTTTGTTATTTTAAGGTTAATTCTATATTCTAAAGTATTGAGAGGGTTCGTTATCACGAAGATTCTTTTCATGAAGGAAATAACTTAAAACATTAAATGTGATTTTGTTTTGTTTTCTCGGGTTTTCTTGAGTTTAATGTCATTACGTATGACCTTATTTCTCATTACATATTCACGCCAAGCAGCCCACACAATTGCTATGTTTCCATGCGATTTAATGTGATTACGTGTGACCTAATATCTCAATAATCTGAGGCAAAAGTACGCCTGCTAAAGGCGAATTATAACAGTTGGGGCTATAACGCTCAATGAATACTGGAGGCTATAACAAACTGCGCAGCAGAATATCGCTGAATGGACGAGTATGAGATGAGCCTAACTGCAATTGTGACTTTGTTTAAAGGCCCACTTAATTTTCGAGTCATTCATTTTTTTTTATAGTATATACGGTTTTAATAACAATTTATGCCATAAAATTTGAATAAAATACTATAATTCATCACCATTTGAAACGCAGAATACTTCTATCTCCTAGTTTGAAACACCTTTAAAATACCGCGTCGTATATCTAGCAATTAGCAACCAACATGTCCTCTTCGGCTTTCCATAGATTTCAACGTAATTTGATACTTATGTGTATTTGTGTCCGGGAAGTGTTTTGGGCGTGACCCCGACCTGACCTTGACCTTTAAAACTGTCAATGCAAGGTAAATTTGGGTAAAACGTACAAATTTCGGCGAAATTTGTTACCTAGGGATACTTTTGTCCGGGGAGAATTTGAACGGGTCAAATCGTGACCTCGGCGTGACCTTGACCTTCAATGTGGTCAATCAAAGGTCAAATCGGATAAAACGGATGGATTTCGACGAAATTTGATACCTATGGGTACTTTTGTCGGGGGAGTGTTTTGGACGGGTCAAATCATGACTCCGACCTTACCTTGACCTTCAAAATTGTTCATTAAAGGTCAAGTGGGGTAAAACGGACGGATTTCGACGAAATAGGGGTACTTTTCTCCGGGTGGTGGTGTTTTGGACGGGTCAAATCATGCCCCTGACCTGACCTTGACTTTCGAAATAGTCAATTGAAGGTCAAATCGCGTCTTTCACCGGAAATCAGATATGGAAACAGGCCGGGCGAAGTCGGGCCCATCAGCTTGTGTAATAAAGAAGACAGTTTGAAGAAAGTAATGTATGACACGAGAAACGGGAAAACTTGAAATATGGAAGTATGCAAATTTCCCACATAAAATTTGAAAGCTAGTTTATAGATATAGAAAAATTGTATTATAATTTATATTTATGGCTAATAATATGATATTGGTGGCGTTACCATTTCTGACTATGGTTTTCTTGTAAGACGTGCGCAGTAGGAAGCTACAGCGGCTAGGGAAATGAATGGCGACTATCACTAAACATTGTACTCCGACTCTGAGTGGAGAATTTCTTTAGGGGAGATATTTTTTTAATACTGCTCCCTGGGGACACATCATTGTCATTCCCATTTTGTTGGCAGAACGTCTGAACGAGATATAATCACATATCATTACTCTTTTAAATATCAAATTGATGGAGGCATGGACTCAGTACGAGTATTAATTGCTTCAAATGTGCTTGCTTCAGCGATGCTCCAGCGAGCGAGACCATTGGTGAATTGATATAGCAACATAAATTTTCATAATGCCAACATTATGCCGGTATAATATTATCCATCAGCCACATTCCAAGTTCGGAGTAGCGGTACAATAGTTAATGACCACCAGCTGTGGTCGGCTGCAGCTTTCTGTAGCTTTCTACTGCGCATGCCTAGCCGCGGCTACGGCTGTAACCTGTGTTGCTCAGAGTGACTTCGAGATCGGTCGCAGCTAGTCACAGCCGGATTTGGGACCTCGAAGTTACCATGACCAGGATATGTGACGTCACGTTTCCACCAAATCCTGGTTGCGAGTTCCCGTACTATCGATCAAATTAAAAAAGTGAATGATAAGATAAGATAAGTTTATTGACAATTACACCCACACGGGGCCGATGTCACAACATAAATAACAATAAATATATATATGATACAATAAGTATACACAATTGTAATCAGAATTAAAATGGAAAACATTTCATGTTTGTTGTTGAAAATTTGGTGTTTCAGACCTTTTGTGGAAAAAGAGACGGACCATGTTACAGATGATATTGCACGTTTCTGTTTTGTCATTTCGCAGTATGAAAATGAATTTTTGGGCATCAGTCATATTAATAAACTTGTGATTTACTTTATCTATTTCGTCAAAGAAACGGAGACGAATGCTTTTCTAAATAGGACATTTTAAAATAAAATGCTCCTCGGTTTCCGTTTCCAATCCACACTTTCTGCATATTCTCTTGTCTACAGGAATCTTCGGTTGTTTATGGCGCATTTTTCAATTTCTAGAGTATGATTGCTAATCCGCAATTTGCAGAAGATCTTTCTTACTTCGATATTTTTTACTATGTCCAAATATGGCTCCAATCGGTAATCACTTATTATTTCTCTATACACCCTCAATTTGTTCTTACCTGATGGTTTTTCATCGTTATATATATCTCTTCTGAAACACGACACATGGTCAACCTTGAAACTATCACAAATAGTGTGTTGAATTTTCTTCAAATACTGATCAGTTTTATCAATAATTTCCGTGAGTTTTGGAATGTCAAAGTTAAAGGACCACTTATTTGGGATTATGCGGTCATCGGACATTGTGGCTGATTTATGAACGAGGGAATGTTTTTCTGCAGTCGATATTTTTAAGGCATATTTAGTAGCACGAGATAATGCTTCATAAACAACGGGGTATCTACCAAGCTCAGCACGTACCGCGTGATTTGATGCTTTCCTGTTTACTCCAAGTGCTCGTTTGCAAAAATTGAGATGAGACGATTCACATGGCGCAGTATCTATATTGTTGAGGTTGATATCAGAGGCCCATATTTCGCAACCATATAGTGTAATGGGTTTAATGAGTTTATCATACAATTTGATCCACAAATTAATTGAGAATATATCGTGTTGTTGTAGTGACCTAACAAGCGAATAGAGTGCCTTCACGCCCTTGTTGCTTACTTCATTTTGTGCTTTTCTCAATGACCCATTAGCACAGAATCTAATGCCTAAATATGTGTACTCATCAACAAGTGCAATGGGAAGATTGCCAATCTTGAACGAGGGAAATTTTAGAGTTTTCCTTTTTCGAAATACCATGCATTTACTTTTTTCAGTATTAATTGGAAGGTTGTTGTTATTTACATATACTTGTAAATTATTCAGGCAGGTTTGTAAGCCGTCCTGTGAGTCAGATAATAAGATAAGGTCATCGGCAAAATGAAGATGATTGATGGCGGTGTTCCCAATATTCACAGGCGAGCATGACTGATCAAAAATTTCGATATGTCATCTATAAAAATATTAAATAGTGTGGGAGACACAGTATATCCCTGCCTTACTCCAATATTTGATAATTGTTTAGGTCCCACCCCATCCCGTGTCCGCGTCATATAATAACTCGAATTGTACATGGACTTTAATGTGTGTAAGAGGTTACCAGTAATCCCAATGCGGTTAACTTTTTGGAAAAGTATTTCCCTATCTATGGAGTCAAATGCTTTACGGAAATCAATGAACGCTGCGTAGAGTGGTTTTGTTTGTTTTTGGTACGTAGCGATTAATGTTTTCAAAATGAAAGCACTATCTATTGTGCTCTTGTTTTTTCGAAAACCAAATTGGTTTTCACTTATCAGATTATTTTCTTCTAAGAATTTCATTATTCTCTTATTTATAATTTTGTTATATAATTTTCCTACTGAACTACTCAGAGCAATCGCTCGATAATTATTGGGGTTACTCCTATCGCCTTTTTTGTAAATTGGTTTCAGTATTGATTCGCTCCATTTTCTTGGATAATGAGAAGACTTTAAGTACAATATTGAAGAGACGTGTGACATCTTCAATAATAATAGGAACTACTGTTTTAAGTAATTCATTTCTTATACCATCTATGCCGGGAGATTTTTTGTTCTTAATTTCTCGCAGAGCAGCGATAATTTCGCTTGTGTTATTTTTTCATTATTAAGTTTATTCGCAATCAATGGCTTATCTGTTCTCAAAGTATAAACTGTTGTATCAGTATTTTCACGACAATATAGTCCGTTGAAAAACTCGACAGCAGAGTCGGGGTTGAGGCTATCATAGTCAGATTGCTTGGTCGCTCTTATATTTTTAATAATGTTCCAATATTCACTCGGGTCACAAGTTTCCAGAGAAGTTAATTGATCCTGTAACGATTGGTGAAACAACTTGCGTTTATGTTTTATTTCTCTTTTAAAGGCTTTTTTTGCTGCATGAAAGTTGCTTACCAATAATTTGTTATATGGATTTTTTTTCATAGCATATGCAATGGTTTTCATGTCATTTTTGAGGGTTTTGCATTTGTTATCAAACCATCTATTTTTCTTCTTCTGGTGTGTTTTGTGACAATTAATCCGTTTTGATGCTTTCCCGTTTATGTCAGTCAAAATTGATGAGAATTTTTCAATCGCGTTCTCAGTTCCATTTTCATTGTTTTCGTAGGTATCTAATCTAAATTGCATTAGCTTATTATGAATTTCCCTAGTACCCAGAACTGTTTCAGCTTTGTAAGAACTTTCTGGGGTCCATTTCAAAGAATGTTGATCTTTAGCGTAAATGAATTTAGTTTGTTGTTCGCGTGCATTTTTAGGAGTATATTCTATATGCAAAGCTAGTTGACTGTGATCTGAATACTCGTTCGGTGATTTGACACAAAAATAGGTAATATCTGAGTGATATCTTTCAGACATTAGAATATAGTCAACGACACTACAACCATTATATTGGTAACTTGTGAAGTTTCCGAGAAGGTCACCGGTTGTCCTTCCATTTACAATGCGCAAAGATGAAGATTTGCAAAGTGATATAAGTCTACCGAATGAGTTGATTTGTCCGTCCAAATTTTCGCGGGAACATATGGTATCAATTATATAGTTTTCGGGTAGTGGAACATATCTGTCATTATCATCTGTAACATAGTCTGGCATTTTCCCAGTGCGCGCATTGAAGTCTCCACTTAAAATAATCATGTCATTTAACCCATATTTATTCAACAACAACTTAAGAGAAGAGAATATTCTTTCTTTTTCCTCCATTGTCTTCCAGCTTGAAGAGTTAATGGGCGGAATGTAAGCTGATATGAAAACAATTTTGGATTGTAAATTGAATAATCCACCATTAAATTCAACAGCTATAATATAATTATCTAGGTGATGTATTTTCTCAATCCATTTCTCGTACTCTGTACGACAATAACATGCAACCCCTCCTTTAATAGAATCAGATTTCGGTCTGTTTTCAATACATCGGTTATTTGTATATCTGATGCATCTTTGTGCCAAGTCTCACAAATTGTAATAAAGTCATATTTACACAAATGTTCCAAGCATTCGGTATTTTGAGATTTCTCGAATCATTATAAAATCAATAAGTTATAATTAGTTCATTGGCGGACAGTCGACGTCCAGGAGCAAGAAACAAATCTGAAAGGCATGTATACTAGTAGTTCGCGTGTCTAACAGATCTTAAGGATTTTGTTTTCGAAAAAAAAATTTAAAAAAATGTGTAGTTGATACATGTATACTTTTCTAATTTTCTAATCACTCGTTGTACCCAGAGCCGTAATTTCGCTAAAATCCGGATTGAGAATCCAAAGCCGATTACGGGGGGCGGAGCTAATTTCGGATTCTAGGTCAGATTTTGAAATCCACGTGGTCTCCGAAACTACGTTTAATGTTCTCCCAGCGTCAAACATGGCTCTTGTATTTGACACAAGTATCATTTGTATCTTATATTTATAAAGTTCATGTTTGTTGTGAAAGTCATGCTTTTCTTCTATGTGTATATACACGGCACATAATTTGCTGCCAATCCGACTTAATCGTATCTTATTTTTCAAGTTAAAGTGTGTTTATTGATGAGGGCAAGCATATCTAAACATGACAGCTCTATAGGCCTCCTGAATCAAATTCCGAAGATGTTGTGAAGAACACAGGAAACTTGTCAGTTGAACAGGGACGTGACGACAGGGGTTGCTTGGGTGTCTCGACCCCCACCACGAACTTTGGTACAATTTGCTTAGCTGTGCAGTCATTCATACGTGAGGAAAATCAGGATTATTTTTACTAACTGTTCCAAATAATGACACTTACAAGCCAGCAAACGCAACAAACAAACCCGATTTTAAATAAATGCATATACAAACTTATGACTAACTCGGGAGAGGGGTGTCCAGTGATCTGTATATATGTTCAACTTGTTTTGGTAGTCATGTTGCTTTGCCATTACTAATTATTTATTTTTTCAGTGTAATAACATATGGGAGAGGGGGTACCCTTAAGTGAGTCAGTACTTGTCCCCCAATTCCTTTGTATGTATAAACAAATGTATGTGTTATATATCATGTGTTATCTAAATTTGACATATATTTGAAATAAATATATCTAAACTAAACTTTGGTACATTCCAGCAGTCGGAAATTTCATGCATGACACAACATTAGTTGGACATTAATTTGACACCATATATAGGTTGGCATTGTTCTCATTGTTTGATTTTTTTCAACCAGTAAAAGTTGGTAATTTTCCAATCTTAGTGTTTGTCAGATTGGATATTTCCAAGGAGAGCAAATTGAATCCTGCGAACCTGTGAGATTGATGTTTGGTTCAATTGGGGGGGGGGGGTACGTGCAGTTGGCCGGAAATTTGAGGAAACTTCTAGCCACGTCCCTAGAACATGTGTCTGTTGTCTATACAGAGACTATTGCGCAAAACGACTGCATTTAACGAAACAAAACATGCATGTTAAAATTGCTATAACTTTAAGACTAGATGATAGTACATACGTGTATCTGATAATCCATCGATACCATATAATCCTACTATTTCTTGAATAAGAAGAAACATTATAATAACGAACACAGCAGAAGACATATCCATGCAGGTTCATATGAATTCGGTCAATGGTGACGTATCCGCCGAATTCGAAATCGACATGCGTTCGGGCGGTATTTTAAGGATGGAATTATGAAATGAACATATGAAAGTGACAATCAACAATGATTTGCCATCAACCGAAGTGCTCCCCCAGCGTTACTATCAATAGCGTTATTATTTGGCTAATTTCAGTAATATTCTCCCAGTTTACATTCAATAAAACAAATTTGTCTCCGCATTTAAAATTCTTTGATATAGATCGTTTATATTCTGCAATAATTTGTACACAAGAGACGGATTCTTATGTTTTATTGTGTTTTTAAACTCTGAGGTGGCGGAATCTCGGTTTGTTTACATTACGAACATTTGAGTCCGTAATCGGAATCCGAATCCAAATCGGATTACCACGAAATTAGGATTACGGTCTGTTCGTTTACTGATTCTGCAAATTTGTGGTCTGTTCTTTTGCCGAACCAAGTCGTACGGGGACCAATCTGTAATCTGGATCCAGAATCTGAAACGGATTTTAGCGAAATAACGCCTCAGGGTAATTTACTCGTAATGAAAGGAATTAGAAACGAGTGATTAGAAAATTAGAAAAGTATACTTAAAGAGCCTCAATAAACATTATTTTATAATATAAAAAAAACATCGAATTAGAAAAGTATACTTAAAGAGCCTCAATAAACATTATAATGAGATGTGAAAAACATAACCATTTGCGGAAGAGATTTTTCACTGAAATAGGAGTTCACCAACCAATTTTCGTAAACTTTGATGAAATAGAAAAGTTCATATTCCTCATGAAGGCTGAACACCCGAGCATATGCAATCTGATCTGTAACATGGTTCGGCAGTTTTCCGCAAATAATTGAGAATATAGTGTTGAGTTACAAATACATGTTATATATATATTTTATATGAAATTGTCTTGACTTGTGTTTAAATTATCTGTATTATGACAACTGCCCCGCGTGGGTGTATTTTGTCAATAAAAATGTTATGTTATGTTATGTAGATTTTTATCTTTGGGTTCATTTGGTTGTTTTACTAAAACAAGTATCTATCTAATTTAATGAAACTATTTTTGGAAAGGTGGAGTTTATAGTTAATTCGATGTTTTTTTTATATGCAATGGCCATCGATCTGTACGTCGATATGCCTAGGCCTCTATAAAATAATGTTTATTGAGGCTCTTTAAGTATAAAATATACAACACGGGGTCTAATCAACAGATAACCCAATATAGTTTATGAGACCAGACCCTCAAATTCGATGATTAAATTACAGGAAATTCATGTTGTTTGTATGGGATACTGAAATTGGCATTCGTTGCGGCTGCAGCCGCGGTCATATATAGTCGTTCGAGATTCCTCGGATATGGACATGCGCAGACTTATATCCGATATAAGCTGTGACCAAAGCTGCAACCGATCTCGAAGTCACTATCAAATACACTCTTAGGGGCGATTCCTTTCATTACGAGTAAATTACCCTGGGTACAACGAGTGATGAAATTACCCTGGGCAATGAATGGAATGATCGAGCGTAAATTCAGCGTAAATACTCCGAGTACCCTGGTTAATTTCTAGAGTATTGTAATGTGGCGTCACTTTCCGCGAAAAGATCGTTGTCAACTGAGAAAGCACATGGAAACTATTTATGTAATGGACTAAATAAATTTAATTTTTAATAATTTGTCATAAATATATCTCATATATATTTTGAAGACCTCTGTCTGTCTGTTTGTCTGTCTGTCTGTCTGTCCTTAATACAAATCTACGATTCTCGACCGATCGGGACGAAACTTGGTACGTGTGTGTAGTTTGACCAGGCGGTGGTCGATGTCGTATTGGCGAGCCCGTGCGACGCCCGTGCAGCGCATGCGCAGACGAGATCTAGGAAACGGGTGGAGCTATCGACTTGAAATTTGGTATGTGAATGTATCTTGCCCCGAGTACGAATTTTATCGGGTCGCCGAGCCCGTGCGACGCCAGCTTCGCGCATGCGCAGACGAGATCTCGGACACGGGTGGAGATATCGACTTGAAATTTGGTATGTGAATGTATCTTGCCCCGGATACGAATTTTATCGGGTCGCCGAGCCCGTGCGACGCCAGCTTCGCGCATGCACAGACCAGATCTCGGAAACGGGTGGAGCTATCGCCTTGAAATTTGGTATGTGAATGTATCTTGCCCCGGATACGAATTTTATCGGGTCGCCGAGCCCGTGCGACGCCAGCTTCGCGCATGCGCAGACCAGATCTCGGAAACGGGTGGAGCTATCGACTTGAAATTTGGTTTTTGAATAGCCCGGACAACGTCGGGCTCATCGGCTAGTAATATATAATTCAAAAATATATAATTCAATTGAATGACAGTTAAAATTATTTATCCAAAGTTTTAGAAACAGTAGTGTCAAGGTTGTTCTAAAAATAGGTATTTTTCTGGTTTGATAAAAGTCAAAATTCTCGTTGGTTTCATTGTGAATATCAGATATTTTTGCTCATCTACTTAAGTCTTCGACTGTTCGATACGCCCAGTGTGAGTTTTGGCAAATTTCCTGAATAAAAAATTATGTGGGTTGTTTACAGTTTTTAGATTACTCCGGTTTGCTATTTTTAGATTACTCTCGCCGAGTCGCTGGTCACTAAAAATAATTCCATTCATTTTACCCAGGGTAATGTACTCGTTGTACCCAGGGTAATTTACTCGTAATGAAAGGAATCGCCCCCTGGTTAATACAAATAATTTCCTATTTCTATATTTCGCTCTATTTCGCCATTTCGCTGCATTTTTTATTCCGCTATTTCGCTGTATTTTCCTATTTCGCTTTTTCGTTTTATTTCATATTTCGATAATTCGCTATATTTGACATCATGGGGCGATTCCTTTCATTACGAGTAAATTACCCTGGGTACAACGAGTGATGAAATTACCCTGGGCAATGAATGGAATGACCGAGCGTAAATACTCCGAGTACCCTGGTTAATTTCTAGAGTATTGTAATGTGACGTCACTTTCCGCGAAAAGATCGTTTGTCAACTGAGAAAGCACATGGAAACTATTTATGTAATGGACTAAATGAATTTAATTTTTAATAATTTGTCATAAATATATAATATATAATTCAGAAATATATAATTCAATTGAATGACAGTTAAAATTATTTATCCAAAGTTTTAGAAACAGTAGTGTCAAGGTTGTTCTAAAAATAGGTATTTTGCTGGTTTGATAAAAGTCAAAATTCATGTTGGTTTCATTGTGAATATCATATATTTTTGCTCATCTATTTAAGTCTTCATCTGTTCGATACGCCCAGTGTGAGTTTTTGGTAAATTTCCTGAATAAAGCAATATGTTTTGTTTGCAGTTTTTAGATTATTCAGGTTTGCTATTTTTAGATTACTCTCGCCGAGTCTGGGGTCACTAAAAATCATTCCATTCATTTTACCCAGGGTAATTTACTCGTTGTACCCAGGGTAATTTACTCGTAATGAAAGGAATCGCCCCATTATGGGATATGGGATTATATGATACCCTACATTCTGATATTCAATCGAACATCACGTGCCACCCGTGCTCGCGATTAGTTTCCACTAGCCGTGAACCCCAATTACATATTGTTTGCTGTCAAATCCTTGGCGTATTGGCTGACGTCTTGTAGACGGAGATTCGTAATTTAATTTATGGCTGCAGCCATAACTTAAATTTATATCAAATTATTAACTTTTTAAGATTTTAAGATAACCTTTAAGATTAACCAAAACGTTTACAAAATATATCTTCAACTGAAATTACTCATTATTCTATATATATAATCGATATTAGATCGTTGTTACTACCGGGAAATTATTTAAAATGGCATACAATACCCAGAATGTAAGAAAAAATGCTTACATGGAACATTCTAATGACTCATATGCAAAGATATACACATCGTGTCACCCTCCGTGTGCGTGGATCGGAATAATTACAATATAAGTGCGTATCAAGATTAGACCCATATTGGCCATCGCTGCATGGACTGCCATTTTGGCATAATATGCCACGCACCTTACTAACTGACTGAATCACCAGGGGAGGGGCAAAGATCAAGTGAATACACGCAAATGTACGCTTGGTCCTTTAAATCGATTTCCATCAAGCAAAAGCCGCTGTCTACCAGTATACAATGAATGCTAGACGCTCATATATATTTGCTAATTACTGTGGATGTTCCGAACATCAGGACCATGCATTGACCAAGACAGTATGGATTTAATCAGGATATCACATCCACAAAATGAGGCACAGACTCTCATGGTAAAACTTCAAACACAATCTACAAGAAAAACCAGAATCAGAAACGGTAACGCCCTCAAGATCATATTATTAGCCATAAATATAAAATATAATATAAAATATATTGGTTACATGAATTCACCCCATCAGAATTCCGTTAAAACAACGAATCCTTCGAATTATTACAAACAACTACGGCTTATTACTGCAGGTTTCTCATTCACCACACCAGAAAGGTTCTAAATGCGGATAAAAAATCGGAGGTATTGTGTTCCCGCCAATAGTGCATGGTCCAGCCATTGTTCATACCTAAAGATCGAAAGCAATTAACGCGGTCATAATTATTACATACTGCAACTTTAATACCATCACAACACAACCATCAGTGGGCTGCAGAACGAAAAATATCTATAAAAGTTGAAATATAAGACTTACAAATTATCTTTTTAATTTCTTTTATTGGTAATTGACATAGCTTGTCACAAACCAAAAATCAACATTATTGACATAATAATGTAAAGGACAATAAACGAAATTGAAATTCCTAACTACACCGTTTACCGGTGACCGGCCTCCTGATCGCGCAGTTCGACTTTTATACTAATAAACCGGTGACCGGCCTCCTGATCGAGCAGTTCTACTTTTAAACTAATAAACCGGAAAAACCATAAAACCTACATGGGACCATGGAATTTTATAATTTGGGCCACAGTATACACGCGGGCGTGCTAATAAACCCAGTATCGATGTAACATCTTGTCGCGATCGAAATTAATGATCCGGCAAACAGTGAGCTTTGGTACACATGCACTTTATTGCGATGGAATATAATTATGGCATTTTGATCTATTTGGTAATACTTACAAGGATGAAGCTATAGATTGTGTGTGTTTTGGGGCGACGCACGTCTTTAAATTTCCAACCCTCACCTCTGAAAATCAAAATTCCCTATATATATACAGTAAGAAATTGAGTTGTAAATTTCTAATTGATGCCTAAAACATTCAATTGTCTGAAAATACTGCGTAACGCCCTCTATATGGTTGGAAATTTTCCACATTCAATTGTCAGAATAATCTTAACCTATTTATGGTCTGAAATTTCCAACTGGTGCAGATTTAAAGACAAGGTAAGCGTCGGCGGTGGGTATTGCTTTTAAAATAGTCTCACATCCGTTAAAATTGCCATAAACAGAAAGAATATTATAATATAGACACATTGAGTTCTTATATACCAATCATAAATATCACGGAAATTGCAAGTTAGGGTACGTTCACACACTAGCAAGTTTGCACGGTATGGTTTGCAGGCATTTTGTCGTAGAAAACGATATGGTGCCATATGAACGGACACAAGCACATAAAGTGCATCGGTACCACAGCTAACTATACGTGCGAAGTAAACTCTCTGTAGTTCCACTAGTAACAATGCTACCCACGGTGTCTCACCTGCCCCGTGAGAACTGGTTCGCATTCAGTTTTGGACACAGAGCGCATTCGCCAATGTCACGGTTCGTTTCAGATCGAGAAAATATGTCATCTCAGATAAGTAGCATTTTGCACAGACGAGGGTGAGATTAGTCTATATTTGATGCTACGGTTATTTCTCAAATGACTCGATGCTATCGATCCAATAGTTTATTTGATGTTTTAGCTGAAAACTGTGTACTTGTTGTCATATGTTGAAGACAGCGATCACTCAATGCATTTTAAATGGAAACTTGTCCGACTAATTACATTTAAAGGTACTCAATCCGATCAGACGCTCCTAAATTACTATTTCTTTGGCTTCGGGGGTAAAAAATATTTGATTCGAGTCGAGGAACCCACCCATCAAAGCTCAGAGTGATCAGATATCGATGTTTGAAATGTGCTGTTTCTATTGTATGTGGCCCAATCTTTTCGAGGACCACGTGCTAAAAACCGACAAATTGCGGTTGTAAGATGGATAACTCTAAAATCAATTGGTTACTACTATAAATAATTGTACGGCCAGTTTCCTATAACTCCTCACTCTCAGACCACCAAGCGTGGTCATATTTCACGTCTAAGTCACAGCCAGAGACGACTTTTGAAATGAGTCGAAAATGCTACGGTGCTCCTCTGATCTTATGTTATCATTTTTGTTCGCATCCGATCAAATGCCCCAGTTCCGATCCGATGCCTTGCCATTTAACTGCATGTTTTGCATCAGTAAACATGCACATTCTTCGCAGGAATTTCGACACATTTCCAATTGCTAGTTGTGGTACAGTACCAGTAACACCACATATCACTGATTACTCATAAATTTCATTTCAATTTTGAGTTTATCTTGATCTAAACATGCATGGAGTCCTGATTCACGCGCCACCCAAGTGTTGCATGGAGTCATGTCACTTGGTGTAGTGCCAAATCGAATCATTCTATATTTGACCTTTCCATGTTTGGCAGGGCTATCCATCTTTATTAATAAAGCAATTTCTTCGGTTTGGTGAGCAGAACATGCGTGGTCAAAAGCCACATCTGTGAATATTCGCTCTTGTGTTGGCAATAGGAACACCTGGAATTTCTCTGAAAAATAAAATAATACAAGGAATTGCATGGTATATGAGAGGTATGTGTCATTTTAACAAGTTAAAAATATGTTAACATTACCCACGGGAACGTGCATATAGCTAAAATGTAAACTACATACCTCGAAATATGCTTATATAATACACAACTCAAGAAAACCCACGTTGTTACCCCTTCTGCATGGTCTTCACATTCATGTTGGTCCATGCATGAAACTTCTACAAGGATTCGGGTGAAACGTCTTTAACTGATACACACGGGTTTCACTGTGACCACATCCCTGTCTAGATAACTCCGATCAGGGAATCTTTGGGACAATGTTCTAGCCACAAGTTATTCTGGACACACATAGGCTTGAGATCACACTACCAATACATGTGCCAAAAATATACATAAACTCGGCATACAATAGCTAACGTATATATACGAACAATAAAGGCATAAAGTGTCATAAAGTTTTGAAACATTGCGCATGATTCCAAGGCGTGTTACCCCATTTCGGCTACTAGAGCTATTCAAAATGCGCACTGGGGCCTATCAAAGTTCGCAGAATGCGAACTGTAGCATCCGAAAATGCGCACTGTGGCATGCTTGACTTGCAACTAAAAGACGCATATGGTGCGAACACTTTGGAAATATTGACATTTCATATCGCGTTAGGACAAACATAAATCGTCTCGGTGAAATACCAGCAAACATCAGCTGGTAAATTGTGCTTTTGTAGCGAAAATAGCACTTAAAAACAGACACTGGGAATATAACTACAAAATCTTACTGATCGGTTCGATATTTCGAAGTTTGGCCGATGAACATTGATCCAATGAATGGTTAGTACTGTTATATATAGCAACAACTATAGCGATGAACGCGCACACATATATTACATCATTGATAACGATAGAGATGCTTACCATTTTCTGCAATTTATTGTCCATTTGTTGTGAAATTTCAAGCGCGCAACGTGACATTGACGAATGCGCACCGTGTCCAAAACTGAATACGAACCAGTTCTCACGGGGCAGGTGAGACCCCGTGCCATTAATCCTTGACAACAGACCAATTCGACTTTAATGACAGAGTAAATGTAAATGTTTTCCTCTGCCCGCAGCCTACTGGAAACGCAATTGATGTGTCACGCACTTGTATAGTATAACATATCACCTTCATTCAAATATAACCATATTGAGCGGGTTTCCGGGCCCGAAAACGTCATATGTTACCAGACTGAAGGTAATATCCAAAGGGTGCATGGTGCTATAAAACTCTCCTGGCTCATTCGGGCATAGACATTGGATGGGGTTTTTTCACACACCCCTCCACAATCAGAGACATTTAGAAATTACGAGTCAGAAAAGAGGGTCGAAATTAAGGGCGGGAAAAATAAGGAAAATTACAATGGGAAGGTCCTTAGTAAAGTGAAACGAAAATAGGGTAAAAAATATCTGGGTCAAAAATGCCTCGAAAATAGAATCTAATGTTTAGAAATGTGCTACAGGTGAATAACGTTTTCTAGCACTTTTTCTCGAATAAGAAAATTATTTCTTAACATGAGAAGATAAATACCAAAAATAAGAAATATTTTCTTACCTAGAAAATCTGTTTTGGCAGCACGCATGCTAAAATCGCATTGCTTACGAAATATAGGAGCGGGGACATGAAGTGTGACCTTGTTCCAATAATGCATTCAGTAACGGCGTGTCCGGCCAGGTCCGTCCGTATTATTGGCATATGTAATTGGCACAGTATTCCAAATGAAAGGGTATGCATGTATGCCCTTGATATCGTTCATCAAGCATCACTCATTAGCGTTCGTGATTGTTATTATATATTGCACAGTCCTGCTATTACATTATGTTTGTCAGCCCAGGAAAATCTCCCAGTGGTCCAGTCGTCAAAGCTATAATGAACTGATATATAGCAATGACAAGCAATCCATTCATTATGAAAGAGCAATTAATTGGTCCATATTAGAGGAGGAACAACGATAGTATCGAGCACCGATAGCAGACAATGCGATGAAATATGCATGAGGCTCAAGGGAGAAGAACACATTTTCACGCTGCATGCATCTCTGCCCGCGGAGTTTTTTCCCCCTTAGTTTTCACCCAGTGCATTAAAGGGATTCTGTACTCTAATGCTGTTGTTGGTTTCTATAATCTCTGAGTCGTCGAATAAGGTAACCATATTTCGATTATTTGAAAGTCTGTTGAATACGAAGTAATTTTACGGATGGCAGATTAGTCGGAATGCGAAAATACAAATGGTCGTTGTCGAGTAATTTTTGTAGTTTTCAAGCAAATCTATCAAATAAATGCTATATTATATGCATACTATAGTCCCATATAATATATATACTCATTTAAGTTATTTTACAGTCACTGGCTTGAGTTTACGCCCCGTATCAACATCATGTTTTACACAATTCAATTCCATTCTTTATTCACTCTCAATAGGTCAAAATTGACAAGGTCACAAATAATAAAACATAAACAACTTATGAAGATGACATTACTGTATTGTATGCACGGTCATGTGTGCCACCTGTCGTCCAATCTAATGTCCGTTAATTAATTTGATTACGTCTTCATCTAATACGCACACGATTGACTACCAAAAGATAACATATCGGGGTTCACGATATGATGGCTATTGGCATACAATCGTGACCACGGGAGGCACGCGTGGTTTCGATTGACTATCATATTTAATCTGAAGGGTAATAACTCTATAAAGAATGTACCTTTACGAAATAACGGCGATTAGTATGAGAAATTGCAACACCACAATAGATCAACTCTGGTGAAATATAAGTCAAATTCTTCTATAGGGTGGGTGGGCTTGGGGGAGGCTACGCTCTTTAAAACACTTCGCACTTTAAAATCGCATCGCTTACAAAATATAGGATCGGGGACAATAAGTGTGACCTTGTTCCAATAGTGCATACAGTAACAGCGTGTCCGTCCAGGTCCGTCTGTGTATTATTTGCATATGTAATTGGCGCAGTTACGCTCTTTAAAACACTTCTTCAAATACGTTATTTCGTCAAAAACACTTCTTCAAACATCTCCGTTATTTAGAGTGTATATATTTGAGCAAAAAAGCTGTAGCCAGCTGTAGCCGGCTGTGACTTATTACGCCACACAGTGGTGTACACTGGTGTAGAGTTTTTCATATTGTGTGGTCGATCGATAATCCACTGGGCGATTGTATTATGGTTATTTCGTACTTGAGTATAAATCATACCGATAGTTACGATAGTACGACAAAGATTAGCACATGTGTTTACGTCACCGGTGTAATTGTTGGGACATGTTTCTATTATGAAGGTTCGCTATCCCGAAGGTCCGCTATTCCGAAGGTTCTCTATTCCGAAGGATTTTGTTATTTTTAGGTTAATTCTATTTTCTAAAGTATTGAGACTAATTTGAGAGGGTTCATTTTCACAAAGATTCTTTTTATGGAGTGTGCGCTCACATCCGAACTGATCCTGCGCGCATACCCATTACAGATACAGGAGGAAATAACTTAACTTAGAACATTAAATGTGATTTTGTTTTTCGCGGGTTTTCTTGAGATTTAATGTCATTACGTGGGCCCATACCGTTGAATTCTTGGCATATAATATGAATGTTGTGGTATATATGGACCCTCCCGCATTGGGACATGACACAGGTACAGTTGACTTAAGTGATGTTCTGTGTGGGATCCAATTTGGAGTTCAATATTTTAAGGGCCAAATTTAGAATTTTATGGGTCCATACCTTTGAACTCTGGGCATATAATATGAATATTGGGGGGCATGTCTCTATTCCGAAGGTTCACTATCCCGAAGGTCCACTATTCCGAAATTTCTCTGAATGTTCGCTATTCCGACGGTTCACAAATCCGAAGGTTCGTTATTCCGAAGGTTCTGTGTTCCGAAGGTTTTTGTTATTTTAAGGTTAATTCTATATTCTAAAGTATTGAGAGGGTTCGTTATCACGAAGATTCTTTTCATGAAGGAAATAACTTAAAACATTAAATGTGATTTTGTTTTGTTTTCTCGGGTTTTCTTGAGTTTAATGTCATTACGTATGACCTTATTTCTCATTACATATTCACGCCAAGCAGCCCACACAATTGCTATGTTTCCATGCGATTTAATGTGATTACGTGTGACCTAATATCTCAATAATCTGAGGCAAAAGTACGCCTGCTAAAGGCGAATTATAACAGTTGGGGCTATAACGCTCAATGAATACTGGAGGCTATAACAAACTGCGCAGCAGAATATCGCTGAATGGACGAGTATGAGATGAGCCTAACTGCAATTGTGACTTTGTTTAAAGGCCCACTTAATTTTCGAGTCATTCATTTTTTTTTATAGTATATACGGTTTTAATAACAATTTATGCCATAAAATTTGAATAAAATACTATAATTCATCACCATTTGAAACGCAGAATACTTCTATCTCCTAGTTTGAAACACCTTTAAAATACCGCGTCGTATATCTAGCAATTAGCAACCAACATGTCCTCTTCGGCTTTCCATAGATTTCAACGTAATTTGATACTTATGTGTATTTGTGTCCGGGAAGTGTTTTGGGCGTGACCCCGACCTGACCTTGACCTTTAAAACTGTCAATGCAAGGTAAATTTGGGTAAAACGTACAAATTTCGGCGAAATTTGTTACCTATGGATACTTTTGTCCGGGGAGAATTTGAACGGGTCAAATCGTGACCTCGGCGTGACCTTGACCTTCAATGTGGTCAATCAAAGGTCAAATCGGATAAAACGGATGGATTTCGACGAAATTTGATACCTATGGGTACTTTTGTCGGGGGAGTGTTTTGGACGGGTCAAATCATGACTCCGACCTTACCTTGACCTTCAAAATTGTTCATTAAAGGTCAAGTGGGGTAAAACGGACGGATTTCGACGAAATAGGGGTACTTTTCTCCGGGTGGTGGTGTTTTGGACGGGTCAAATCATGCCCCTGACCTGACCTTGACTTTCGAAATAGTCAATTGAAGGTCAAATCGCGTCTTTCACCGGAAATCAGATGGGAAACAGGCCGGGCGAAGTCGGGCCCATCAGCTTGTGTAATAAAGAAGACAGTTTGAAGAAAGTAATGTATGACACGAGAAACGGGAAAACTTGAAATATGGAAGTATGCAAATTTCCCACATAAAATTTGAAAGCTAGTTTATAGATATAGAAAAATTGTATTATAATTTATATTTATGGCTAATAATATGATATTGGTGGCGTTACCATTTCTGACTATGGTTTTCTTGTAAGACGTGCGCAGTAGGAAGCTACAGGAATCAGGGAGCTAAATGTGTTCTAGAGTAGGGGAGCGAGTACACCGTGGAACCCTAAAGGTGAAGGTAACTGAAGAATGACCTTCACCTGATACATGCGACACGTTGTTAAAGGATGACATCGCGTTTATTTGATTTGTACATAATATCTAAATAATTTAAACTGGTGAATGAATGGGGGAATGGATTTTTGTGAGCGGGAAATTTATTTAACTAGCTGCTGTAGTTCGGGATTTTTCCAGATCAAATTTGGCTGTGTGATAGCCCCGTCGTACACTTGGGGATTTATTTTTAAAAGTAAACACATGACCTATGATTTTTCTTGCATTTTCGTGATCAACTGGTGTCAATCTAGCTGGGTAAACATCACTGGTATGGCCTGCAGGCTTCAATTCAGTGAATTTGGCGGAAACGTTAACACTGTCGCCTATGGGAAACCATTTAGTTCAGTGATTCCTACAGCGGCTAGGGAAATGAATGGCGACTATCACTAAACATTGTACTCCGACTCTGAGTGGAGAATTTCTTTAGGGGAGATATTTTTTTAATACTGCTCCCTGGGGACACATCATTGTCATTCCCATTTTGTTGGCAGAACGTCTGAACGAGATATAATCACATATCATTACTCTTTTAAATATCAAATTGATGGAGGCATGGACTCAGTACGAGTATTAATTGCTTCAAATGTGCTTGCTTCAGCGATGCTCCAGCGAGCGAGACCATTGGTGAATTGATATAGCAACATAAATTTTCATAATGCCAACATTATGCCGGTATAATATTATCCATCAGCCACATTCCAAGTTCGGAGTAGCGGTACAATAGTTAATGACCACCAGCTGTGGTCGGCTGCAGCTTTCTGTAGCTTTCTACTGCGCATGCCTAGCCGCGGCTACGGCTGTAGCCTGTGTTGCTCAGAGTGACTTCGAGATCGGTCGCAGCTAGTCACAGCCGGATTTGGGACCTCGAAGTTACCATGACCAGGATATGTGACGTCACGTTTCCACCAAATCCTGGTTGCGAGTTCCCGTACTATCGATCAAATTAAAAAAGTGAATGATAAGATAAGATAAGTTTATTGACAATTACACCCACACGGGGCCGATGTCACAACATAAATAACAATAAATATATATATGATACAATAAGTATACACAATTGTAATCAGAATTAAAATGGAAAACATTTCATGTTTGTTGTTGAAAATTTGGTGTTTCAGACCTTTTGTGGAAAAAGAGACGGACCATGTTACAGATGATATTGCACGTTTCTGTTTTGTCATTTCGCAGTATGAAAATGAATTTTTGGGCATCAGTCATATTAATAAACTTGTGATTTACTTTATCTATTTCGTCAAAGAAACGGAGACGAATGCTTTTCTAAATAGGACATTTTAAAATAAAATGCTCCTCGGTTTCCGTTTCCAATCCACACTTTCTGCATATTCTCTTGTCTACAGGAATCTTCGGTTGTTTATGGCGCATTTTTCAATTTCTAGAGTATGATTGCTAATCCGCAATTTGCAGAAGATCTTTCTTACTTCGATATTTTTTACTATGTCCAAATATGGCTCCAATCGGTAATCACTTATTATTTCTCTATACACCCTCAATTTGTTCTTACCTGATGGTTTTTCATCGTTATATATATCTCTTCTGAAACACGACACATGGTCAACCTTGAAACTATCACAAATAGTGTGTTGAATTTTCTTCAAATACTGATCAGTTTTATCAATAATTTCCGTGAGTTTTGGAATGTCAAAGTTAAAGGACCACTTATTTGGGATTATGCGGTCATCGGACATTGTGGCTGATTTATGAACGAGGGAATGTTTTTCTGCAGTCGATATTTTTAAGGCATATTTAGTAGCACGAGATAATGCTTCATAAACAACGGGGTATCTACCAAGCTCAGCACGTACCGCGTGATTTGATGCTTTCCTGTTTACTCCAAGTGCTCGTTTGCAAAAATTGAGATGAGACGATTCACATGGCGCAGTATCTATATTGTTGAGGTTGATATCAGAGGCCCATATTTCGCAACCATATAGTGTAATGGGTTTAATGAGTTTATCATACAATTTGATCCACAAATTAATTGAGAATATATCGTGTTGTTGTAGTGACCTAACAAGCGAATAGAGTGCCTTCACGCCCTTGTTGCTTACTTCATTTTGTGCTTTTCTCAATGACCCATTAGCACAGAATCTAATGCCTAAATATGTGTACTCATCAACAAGTGCAATGGGAAGATTGCCAATCTTGAACGAGGGAAATTTTAGAGTTTTCCTTTTTCGAAATACCATGCATTTACTTTTTTCAGTATTAATTGGAAGGTTGTTGTTATTTACATATACTTGTAAATTATTCAGGCAGGTTTGTAAGCCGTCCTGTGAGTCAGATAATAAGATAAGGTCATCGGCAAAATGAAGATGATTGATGGCGGTGTTCCCAATATTCACAGGCGAGCATGACTGATCAAAAATTCCGATATGTCATCTATAAAAATATTAAATAGTGTGGGAGACACAGTATATCCCTGCCTTACTCCAATATTTGATAATTGTTTAGGTCCCACCCCATCCCGTGTCCGCGTCATATAATAACTCGAATTGTACATGGACTTTAATGTGTGTAAGAGGTTACCAGTAATCCCAATGCGGTTAACTTTTTGGAAAAGTATTTCCCTATCTATGGAGTCAAATGCTTTACGGAAATCAATGAACGCTGCGTAGAGTGGTTTTGTTTGTTTTTGGTACGTAGCGATTAATGTTTTCAAAATGAAAGCACTATCTATTGTGCTCTTGTTTTTTCGAAAACCAAATTGGTTTTCACTTATCAGATTATTTTCTTCTAAGAATTTCATTATTCTCTTATTTATAATTTTGTTATATAATTTTCCTACTGAACTACTCAGAGCAATCGCTCGGTAATTATTGGGGTTACTCCTATCGCCTTTTTTGTAAATTGGTTTCAGTATTGATTCGCTCCATTTTCTTGGATAATGAGAAGACTTTAAGTACAATATTGAAGAGACGTGTGACATCTTCAATAATAATAGGAACTACTGTTTTAAGTAATTCATTTCTTATACCATCTATGCCGGGAGATTTTTTGTTCTTAATTTCTCGCAGAGCAGCGATAATTTCGCTTGTGTTATTTTTTCATTATTAAGTTTATTCGCAATCAATGGCTTATCTGTTCTCAAAGTATAAACTGTTGTATCAGTATTTTCACGACAATATAGTCCGTTGAAAAACTCGACAGCAGAGTCGGGGTTGAGGCTATCATAGTCAGATTGCTTGGTCGCTCTTATATTTTTAATAATGTTCCAATATTCACTCGGGTCACAAGTTTCCAGAGAAGTTAATTGATCCTGTAACGATTGGTGAAACAACTTGCGTTTATGTTTTATTTCTCTTTTAAAGGCTTTTTTTGCTGCATGAAAGTTGCTTACCAATAATTTGTTATATGGATTTTTTTTCATAGCATATGCAATGGTTTTCATGTCATTTTTGAGGGTTTTGCATTTGTTATCAAACCATCTATTTTTCTTCTTCTGGTGTGTTTTGTGACAATTAATCCGTTTTGATGCTTTCCCGTTTATGTCAGTCAAAATTGATGAGAATTTTTCAATCGCGTTCTCAGTTCCATTTTCATTGTTTTCGTAGGTATCTAATCTAAATTGCATTAGCTTATTATGAATTTCCCTAGTACCCAGAACTGTTTCAGCTTTGTAAGAACTTTCTGGGGTCCATTTCAAAGAATGTTGATCTTTAGCGTAAATGAATTTAGTTTGTTGTTCGCGTGCATTTTTAGGAGTATATTCTATATGCAAAGCTAGTTGACTGTGATCTGAATACTCGTTCGGTGATTTGACACAAAAATAGGTAATATCTGAGTGATATCTTTCAGACATTAGAATATAGTCAACGACACTACAACCATTATATTGGTAACTTGTGAAGTTTCCGAGAAGGTCACCGGTTGTCCTTCCATTTACAATGCGCAAAGATGAAGATTTGCAAAGCGATATAAGTCTACCGAATGAGTTGATTTGTCCGTCCAAATTTTCGCGGGAACATATGGTATCAATTATATAGTTTTCGGGTAGTGGAACATATCTGTCATTATCATCTGTAACATAGTCTGGCATTTTCCCAGTGCGCGCATTGAAGTCTCCACTTAAAATAATCATGTCATTTAACCCATATTTATTCAACAACAACTTAAGAGAAGAGAATATTCTTTCTTTTTCCTCCATTGTCTTCCAGCTTGAAGAGTTAATGGGCGGAATGTAAGCTGATATGAAAACAATTTTGGATTGTAAATTGAATAATCCACCATTAAATTCAACAGCTATAATATAATTATCTAGGTGATGTATTTTCTCAATCCATTTCTCGTACTCTGTACGACAATAACATGCAACCCCTCCTTTAATAGAATCAGATTTCGGTCTGTTTTCAATACATCGGTTATTTGTATATCTGATGCATCTTTGTGCCAAGTCTCACAAATTGTAATAAAGTCATATTTACACAAATGTTCCAAGCATTCGGTATTTTGAGATTTCTCGAATCATTATAAAATCAATAAGTTATAATTAGTTCATTGGCGGACAGTCGACGTCCAGGAGCAAGAAACAAATCTGAAAGGCATGTATACTAGTAGTTCGCGTGTCTAACAGATCTTAAGGATTTTGTTTTCGAAATTTTTTTTTTTTTAAATGTGTAGTTGATACATGTATACTTTTCTAATTTTCTAATCACTCGTTGTACCCAGAGCCGTAATTTCGCTAAAATCCGGATTGAGAATCCAAAGCCGATTACGGGGGGCGGAGCTAATTTCGGATTCTAGGTCAGATTTTGAAATCCACGTGGTCTCCGAAACTACGTTTAATGTTCTCCCAGCGTCAAACATGGCTCTTGTATTTGACACAAGTATCATTTGTATCTTATATTTATAAAGTTCATGTTTGTTGTGAAAGTCATGCTTTTCTTCTATGTGTATATACACGGCACATAATTTGCTGCCAATCCGACTTAATCGTATCTTATTTTTCAAGTTAAAGTGTGTTTATTGATGAGGGCAAGCATATCTAAACATGACAGCTCTATAGGCCTCCTGAATCAAATTCCGAAGATGTTGTGAAGAACACAGGAAACTTGTCAGTTGAACAGGGACGTGACGACAGGGGTTGCTTGGGTGTCTCGACCCCCACCACGAACTTTGGTACAATTTGCTTAGCTGTGCAGTCATTCATACGTGAGGAAAATCAGGATTATTTTTACTAACTGTTCCAAATAATGACACTTACAAGCCAGCAAACGCAACAAACAAACCCGATTTTAAATAAATGCATATACAAACTTATGACTAACTCGGGAGAGGGGTGTCCAGTGATCTGTATATATGTTCAACTTGTTTTGGTAGTCATGTTGCTTTGCCATTACTAATTATTTATTTTTTCAGTGTAATAACATATGGGAGAGGGGGTACCCTTAAGTGAGTCAGTACTTGTCCCCCAATTCCTTTGTATGTATAAACAAATGTATGTGTTATATATCATGTGTTATCTAAATTTGACATATATTTGAAATAAATATATCTAAACTAAACTTTGGTACATTCCAGCAGTCGGAAATTTCATGCATGACACAACATTAGTTGGACATTAATTTGACACCATATATAGGTTGGCATTGTTCTCATTGTTTGATTTTTTTCAACCAGTAAAAGTTGGTAATTTTCCAATCTTAGTGTTTGTCAGATTGGATATTTCCAAGGAGAGCAAATTGAATCCTGCGAACCTGTGAGATTGATGTTTGGTTCAATTGGGGGGGGGGGGTACGTGCAGTTGGCCGGAAATTTGAGGAAACTTCTAGCCACGTCCCTAGAACATGTGTCTGTTGTCTATACAGAGACTATTGCGCAAAACGACTGCATTTAACGAAACAAAACATGCATGTTAAAATTGCTATAACTTTAAGACTAGATGATAGTACATACGTGTATCTGATAATCCATCGATACCATATAATCCTACTATTTCTTGAATAAGAAGAAACATTATAATAACGAACACAGCAGAAGACATATCCATGCAGGTTCATATGAATTCGGTCAATGGTGACGTATCCGCCGAATTCGAAATCGACATGCGTTCGGGCGGTATTTTAAGGATGGAATTATGAAATGGACATATGAAAGTGACAATCAACAATGATTTGCCATCAACCGAAGTGCTCCCCCAGCGTTACTATCAATAGCGTTATTATTTGGCTAATTTCAGTAATATTCTCCCAGTTTACATTCAATAAAACAAATTTGTCTCCGCATTTAAAATTCTTTGATATAGATCGTTTATATTCTGCAATAATTTGTACACAAGAGACGGATTCTTATGTTTTATTGTGTTTTTAAACTCTGAGGTGGCGGAATCTCGGTTTGTTTACATTACGAACATTTGAGTCCGTAATCGGAATCCGAATCCAAATCGGATTACCACGAAATTAGGATTACGGTCTGTTCGTTTACTGATTCTGCAAATTTGTGGTCTGTTCTTTTGCCGAACCAAGTCGTACGGGGACCAATCTGTAATCTGGATCCAGAATCTGAAACGGATTTTAGCGAAATAACGCCTCAGGGTAATTTACTCGTAATGAAAGGAATTAGAAACGAGTGATTAGAAAATTAGAAAAGTATACTTAAAGAGCCTCAATAAACATTATTTTATAATATAAAAAAAACATCGAATTAGAAAAGTATACTTAAAGAGCCTCAATAAACATTATAATGAGATGTGAAAAACATAACCATTTGCGGAAGAGATTTTTCACTGAAATAGGAGTTCACCAACCAATTTTCGTAAACTTTGATGAAATAGAAAAGTTCATATTCCTCATGAAGGCTGAACACCCGAGCATATGCAATCTGATCTGTAACATGGTTCGGCAGTTTTCCGCAAATAATTGAGAATATAGTGTTGAGTTACAAATACATGTTATATATATATTTTATATGAAATTGTCTTGACTTGTGTTTAAATTATCTGTATTATGACAACTGCCCCGCGTGGGTGTATTTTGTCAATAAAAATGTTATGTTATGTTATGTAGATTTTTATCTTTGGGTTCATTTGGTTGTTTTACTAAAACAAGTATCTATCTAATTTAATGAAACTATTTTTGGAAAGGTGGAGTTTATAGTTAATTCGATGTTTTTTTTATATGCATTGGCCATCGATCTGTACGTCGATATGCCTAGGCCTCTATAAAATAATGTTTATTGAGGCTCTTTAAGTATAAAATATACAACACGGGGTCTAATCAACAGATAACCCAATATAGTTTATGAGACCAGACCCTCAAATTCGATGATTAAATTACAGGAAATTCATGTTGTTTGTATGGGATACTGAAATTGGCATTCGTTGCGGCTGCAGCCGCGGTCATATATAGTCGTTCGAGATTCCTCGGATATGGACATGCGCAGACTTATATCCGATATAAGCTGTGACCAAAGCTGCAACCGATCTCGAAGTCACTATCAAATACACTCTTAGGGGCGATTCCTTTCATTACGAGTAAATTACCCTGGGTACAACGAGTGATGAAATTACCCTGGGCAATGAATGGAATGATCGAGCGTAAATTCAGCGTAAATACTCCGAGTACCCTGGTTAATTTCTAGAGTATTGTAATGTGGCGTCACTTTCCGCGAAAAGATCGTTGTCAACTGAGAAAGCACATGGAAACTATTTATGTAATGGACTAAATAAATTTAATTTTTAATAATTTGTCATAAATATATAATATATAATTCAAAAATATATAATTCAATTGAATGACAGTTAAAATTATTTATCCAAAGTTTTAGAAACAGTAGTGTCAAGGTTGTTCTAAAAATAGGTATTTTTCTGGTTTGATAAAAGTCAAAATTCTCGTTGGTTTCATTGTGAATATCAGATATTTTTGCTCATCTACTTAAGTCTTCGACTGTTCGATACGCCCAGTGTGAGTTTTGGCAAATTTCCTGAATAAAAAATTATGTGGGTTGTTTACAGTTTTTAGATTACTCCGGTTTGCTATTTTTAGATTACTCTCGCCGAGTCGCTGGTCACTAAAAATAATTCCATTCATTTTACCCAGGGTAATGTACTCGTTGTACCCAGGGTAATTTACTCGTAATGAAAGGAATCGCCCCCTGGTTAATACAAATAATTTCCTATTTCTATATTTCGCTCTATTTCGCCATTTCGCTGCATTTTTTATTCCGCTATTTCGCTGTATTTTCCTATTTCGCTTTTTCCTTTTATTTCATATTTCGATAATTCGCTATATTTGACATCATGGGGCGATTCCTTTCATTACGAGTAAATTACCCTGGGTACAACGAGTGATGAAATTACCCTGGGCAATGAATGGAATGACCGAGCGTAAATACTCCGAGTACCCTGGTTAATTTCTAGAGTATTGTAATGTGACGTCACTTTCCGCGAAAAGATCGTTTGTCAACTGAGAAAGCACATGGAAACTATTTATGTAATGGACTAAATGAATTTAATTTTTAATAATTTGTCATAAATATATAATATATAATTCAGAAATATATAATTCAATTGAATGACAGTTAAAATTATTTATCCAAAGTTTTAGAAACAGTAGTGTCAAGGTTGTTCTAAAAATAGGTATTTTGCTGGTTTGATAAAAGTCAAAATTCATGTTGGTTTCATTGTGAATATCATATATTTTTGCTCATCTATTTAAGTCTTCATCTGTTCGATACGCCCAGTGTGAGTTTTTGGTAAATTTCCTGAATAAAGCAATATGTTTTGTTTGCAGTTTTTAGATTATTCAGGTTTGCTATTTTTAGATTACTCTCGCCGAGTCTGGGGTCACTAAAAATCATTCCATTCATTTTACCCAGGGTAATTTACTCGTTGTACCCAGGGTAATTTACTCGTAATGAAAGGAATCGCCCCATTATGGGATATGGGATTATATGATACCCTACATTCTGATATTCAATCGAACATCACGTGCCACCCGTGCTCGCGATTAGTTTCCACTAGCCGTGAACCCCAATTACATATTGTTTGCTGTCAAATCCTTGGCGTATTGGCTGACGTCTTGTAGACGGAGATTCGTAATTTAATTTATGGCTGCAGCCATAACTTAAATTTATATCAAATTATTAACTTTTTAAGATTTTAAGATAACCTTTAAGATTAACCAAAACGTTTACAAAATATATCTTCAACTGAAATTACTCATTATTCTATATATATAATCGATATTAGATCGTTGTTACTACCGGGAAATTATTTAAAATGGCATACAATACCCAGAATGTAAGAAAAAATGCTTACATGGAACATTCTAATGACTCATATGCAAAGATATACACATCGTGTCACCCTCCGTGTGCGTGGATCGGAATAATTACAATATAAGTGCGTATCAAGATTAGACCCATATTGGCCATCGCTGCATGGACTGCCATTTTGGCATAATATGCCACGCACCTTACTAACTGACTGAATCACCAGGGGAGGGGCAAAGATCAAGTGAATACACGCAAATGTACGCTTGGTCCTTTAAATCGATTTCCATCAAGCAAAAGCCGCTGTCTACCAGTATACAATGAATGCTAGACGCTCATATATATTTGCTAATTACTGTGGATGTTCCGAACATCAGGACCATGCATTGACCAAGACAGTATGGATTTAATCAGGATATCACATCCACAAAATGAGGCACAGACTCTCATGGTAAAACTTCAAACACAATCTACAAGAAAAACCAGAATCAGAAACGGTAACGCCCTCAAGATCATATTATTAGCCATAAATATAAAATATAATATAAAATATATTGGTTACATGAATTCACCCCATCAGAATTCCGTTAAAACAACGAATCCTTCGAATTATTACAAACAACTACGGCTTATTACTGCAGGTTTCTCATTCACCACACCAGAAAGGTTCTAAATGCGGATAAAAAATCGGAGGTATTGTGTTCCCGCCAATAGTGCATGGTCCAGCCATTGTTCATACCTAAAGATCGAAAGCAATTAACGCGGTCATAATTATTACATACTGCAACTTTAATACCATCACAACACAACCATCAGTGGGCTGCAGAACGAAAAATATCTATAAAAGTTGAAATATAAGACTTACAAATTATCTTTTTAATTTCTTTTATTGGTAATTGACATAGCTTGTCACAAACCAAAAATCAACATTATTGACATAATAATGTAAAGGACAATAAACGAAATTGAAATTCCTAACTACACCGTTTACCGGTGACCGGCCTCCTGATCGCGCAGTTCGACTTTTATACTAATAAACCGGTGACCGGCCTCCTGATCGAGCAGTTCTACTTTTAAACTAATAAACCGGAAAAACCATAAAACCTACATGGGACCATGGAATTTTATAATTTGGGCCACAGTATACACGCGGGCGTGCTAATAAACCCAGTATCGATGTAACATCTTGTCGCGATCGAAATTAATGATCCGGCAAACAGTGAGCTTTGGTACACATGCACTTTATTGCGATGGAATATAATTATGGCATTTTGATCTATTTGGTAATACTTACAAGGATGAAGCTATAGATTGTGTGTGTTTTGGGGCGACGCACGTCTTTAAATTTCCAACCCTCACCTCTGAAAATCAAAATTCCCTATATATATACAGTAAGAAATTGAGTTGTAAATTTCTAATTGATGCCTAAAACATTCAATTGTCTGAAAATACTGCGTAACGCCCTCTATATGGTTGGAAATTTTCCACATTCAATTGTCAGAATAATCTTAACCTATTTATGGTCTGAAATTTCCAACTGGTGCAGATTTAAAGACAAGGTAAGCGTCGGCGGTGGGTATTGCTTTTAAAATAGTCTCACATCCGTTAAAATTGCCATAAACAGAAAGAATATTATATTATAGACACATTGAGTTCTTATATACCAATCATAAATATCACGGAAATTGCAAGTTAGGGTACGTTCACACACTAGCAAGTTTGCACGGTATGGTTTGCAGGCATTTTGTCGTAGAAAACGATATGGTGCCATATGAACGGACACAAGCACATAAAGTGCATCGGTACCACAGCTAACTATACGTGCGAAGTAAACTCTCTGTAGTTCCACTAGTAACAATGCTACCCACGGTGTCTCACCTGCCCCGTGAGAACTGGTTCGCATTCAGTTTTGGACACAGAGCGCATTCGCCAATGTCACGGTTCGTTTCAGATCGAGAAAATATGTCATCTCAGATAAGTAGCATTTTGCACAGACGAGGGTGAGATTAGTCTATATTTGATGCTACGGTTATTTCTCAAATGACTCGATGCTATCGATCCAATAGTTTATTTGATGTTTTAGCTGAAAACTGTGTACTTGTTGTCATATGTTGAAGACAGCGATCACTCAATGCATTTTAAATGGAAACTTGTCCGACTAATTACATTTAAAGGTACTCAATCCGATCAGACGCTCCTAAATTACTATTTCTTTGGCTTCGGGGGTAAAAAATATTTGATTCGAGTCGAGGAACCCACCCATCAAAGCTCAGAGTGATCAGATATCGATGTTTGAAATGTGCTGTTTCTATTGTATGTGGCCCAATCTTTTCGAGGACCACGTGCTAAAAACCGACAAATTGCGGTTGTAAGATGGATAACTCTAAAATCAATTGGTTACTACTATAAATAATTGTACGGCCAGTTTCCTATAACTCCTCACTCTCAGACCACCAAGCGTGGTCATATTTCACGTCTAAGTCACAGCCAGAGACGACTTTTGAAATGAGTCGAAAATGCTACGGTGCTCCTCTGATCTTATGTTATCATTTTTGTTCGCATCCGATCAAATGCCCCAGTTCCGATCCGATGCCTTGCCATTTAACTGCATGTTTTGCATCAGTAAACATGCACATTCTTCGCAGGAATTTCGACACATTTCCAATTGCTAGTTGTGGTACAGTACCAGTAACACCACATATCACTGATTACTCATAAATTTCATTTCAATTTTGAGTTTATCTTGATCTAAACATGCATGGAGTCCTGATTCACGCGCCACCCAAGTGTTGCATGGAGTCATGTCACTTGGTGTAGTGCCAAATCGAATCATTCTATATTTGACCTTTCCATGTTTGGCAGGGCTATCCATCTTTATTAATAAAGCAATTTCTTCGGTTTGGTGAGCAGAACATGCGTGGTCAAAAGCCACATCTGTGAATATTCGCTCTTGTGTTGGCAATAGGAACACCTGGAATTTCTCTGAAAAATAAAATAATACAAGGAATTGCATGGTATATGAGAGGTATGTGTCATTTTAACAAGTTAAAAATATGTTAACATTACCCACGGGAACGTGCATATAGCTAAAATGTAAACTACATACCTCGAAATATGCTTATATAATACACAACTCAAGAAAACCCACGTTGTTACCCCTTCTGCATGGTCTTCACATTCATGTTGGTCCATGCATGAAACTTCTACAAGGATTCGGGTGAAACGTCTTTAACTGATACACACGGGTTTCACTGTGACCACATCCCTGTCTAGATAACTCCGATCAGGGAATCTTTGGGACAATGTTCTAGCCACAAGTTATTCTGGACACACATAGGCTTGAGATCACACTACCAATACATGTGCCAAAAATATACATAAACTCGGCATACAATAGCTAACGTATATATACGAACAATAAAGGCATAAAGTGTCATAAAGTTTTGAAACATTGCGCATGATTCCAAGGCGTGTTACCCCATTTCGGCTACTAGAGCTATTCAAAATGCGCACTGGGGCCTATCAAAGTTCGCAGAATGCGAACTGTAGCATCCGAAAATGCGCACTGTGGCATGCTTGACTTGCAACTAAAAGACGCATATGGTGCGAACACTTTGGAAATATTGACATTTCATATCGCGTTAGGACAAACATAAATCGTCTCGGTGAAATACCAGCAAACATCAGCTGGTAAATTGTGCTTTTGTAGCGAAAATAGCACTTAAAAACAGACACTGGGAATATAACTACAAAATCTTACTGATCGGTTCGATATTTCGAAGTTTGGCCGATGAACATTGATCCAATGAATGGTTAGTACTGTTATATATAGCAACAACTATAGCGATGAACGCGCACACATATATTACATCATTGATAACGATAGAGATGCTTACCATTTTCTGCAATTTATTGTCCATTTGTTGTGAAATTTCAAGCGCGCAACGTGACATTGACGAATGCGCACCGTGTCCAAAACTGAATACGAACCAGTTCTCACGGGGCAGGTGAGACCCCGTGCCATTAATCCTTGACAACAGACCAATTCGACTTTAATGACAGAGTAAATGTAAATGTTTTCCTCTGCCCGCAGCCTACTGGAAACGCAATTGATGTGTCACGCACTTGTATAGTATAACATATCACCTTCATTCAAATATAACCATATTGAGCGGGTTTCCGGGCCCGAAAACGTCATATGTTACCAGACTGAAGGTAATATCCAAAGGGTGCATGGTGCTATAAAACTCTCCTGGCTCATTCGGGCATAGACATTGGATGGGGTTTTTTCACACACCCCTCCACAATCAGAGACATTTAGAAATTACGAGTCAGAAAAGAGGGTCGAAATTAAGGGCGGGAAAAATAAGGAAAATTACAATGGGAAGGTCCTTAGTAAAGTGAAACGAAAATAGGGTAAAAAATATCTGGGTCAAAAATGCCTCGAAAATAGAATCTAATGTTTAGAAATGTGCTACAGGTGAATAACGTTTTCTAGCACTTTTTCTCGAATAAGAAAATTATTTCTTAACATGAGAAGATAAATACCAAAAATAAGAAATATTTTCTTACCTAGAAAATCTGTTTTGGCAGCACGCATGCTAAAATCGCATTGCTTACGAAATATAGGAGCGGGGACATGAAGTGTGACCTTGTTCCAATAATGCATTCAGTAACGGCGTGTCCGGCCAGGTCCGTCCGTATTATTGGCATATGTAATTGGCACAGTATTCCAAATGAAAGGGTATGCATGTATGCCCTTGATATCGTTCATCAAGCATCACTCATTAGCGTTCGTGATTGTTATTATATATTGCACAGTCCTGCTATTACATTATGTTTGTCAGCCCAGGAAAATCTCCCAGTGGTCCAGTCGTCAAAGCTATAATGAACTGATATATAGCAATGACAAGCAATCCATTCATTATGAAAGAGCAATTAATTGGTCCATATTAGAGGAGGAACAACGATCAGTATCGAGCACCGATAGCAGACAATGCGATGAAATTTGCATGAGGCTCAAGGGAGAAGAACACATTTTCACGCTGCATGCAACTCTCCCCGCGGAGTTTTTTCACCCAGTGCATTAAAGGGATTCTGTACTCAAATGCTGTTGTTGGTTTCTATAATCTCTGAGTCGTCGAATAAGGTAACCATATTTCGATTATTTGAAAGTCTGTTGAATACGAAGTAATTTTACGGATGGCAGATTTAGTCGGAATGCGAAAATACAAATGGTCGTTGTCGAGTAATTTTTGTAGTTTTCAAGCAAATCTATCAAATAAATGCTATATTATATGCATACTATAGTCCCATATAATATATATACTCATTTAAGTTATTTTACAGTCACTGGCTTGAGTTTACGCCCCGTATCAACATCATGTTTTACACAATTCAATTCAATTCTTTGTTCACTCTCAATAGGTCAAAATTGACAAGGTCACAAATAATAAAACATAAACAACTTATGAAGATGACATTACTGTATTGTATGCACGGTCATGTGTGCCACCTGTCGTCCAATCTAATGTCCGTTAATTAATTTGATTACGTCTTCATCTAATACGCACACGATTGACTACCAAAAGATAACATATGGGGGTTCACGATATGATGGCTATTGGCATACAATCGTGACCACGGGAGGCACGCGTGGTTTCGATTGACTATCATATTTAATCTGAAGGGTAATAACTCTATAAAGAATGTACCTTTACGAAATAACGGCGATTAGTATGAGAAATTGCAACACCACAATAGATCAACTCTGGTGAAATATAAGTCAAATTCTTCTATAGGGTGGGTGGGCTTGGTGGAGGTTACGCTCTTTAAAACACTTCGCACTTTAAAATCGCATCGCTTACAAAATATAGGATCGGGGACAATAAGTGTGACCTTGTTCCAATAGTGCATGCAGTAACAGCGTGTCCGTCCAGGTCCGTCTGTGTATTATTTGCATATGTAATTGGCGCAGTTACGCTCTTTAAAACACTTCTTCAAATACGTTATTTCGTCAAAAACACTTCTTCAAACATCTCCGTTATTTAGAGTGTATATATTTGAGCAAAAAAGCTGTAGCCGGCTGTAGCCGGCTGTGACTTATTACGCCACACAGTGGTGTACACTGGTGTAGAGTTTTTCATATTGTGTGGTCGATCGATAATCCACTGGACGATTGTATTATGGTTATTTCGTACTTGAGTATAAATCATACCGATAGTTACGATAGTACGACAAAGATTAGCACATGTGTTTACGTCACCGGTTTATTTGTTGGGACATGTTTCTATTATGAAGGTTCGCTATCCCGAAGGTCCGCTATTCCGAAGGTTCTCTATTCCGAAGGATTTTGTTATTTTTAGGTTAATTCTATTTTCTAAAGTATTGAGACTAATTTGAGAGGGTTCATTTTCATAAAGATTCTTTTTATGGAGTGTGCGCTCACATCCGAACTGATCCTGCGCGCATACCCATTACAGATACAGGAGGAAATAACTTAACTTAGAACATTAAATGTGATTTTGTTTTGTTTTCGCGGGTTTCCTTGAGATTTAATGTCATTACGTGGGCCCATAGCGTTGAATTCTTGGCATATAATATGAATGTTGTGGTATATATGGACCCTCCCGCATTGGGACATGACACAGGTACAGTTGACTTAAGTGATGTTCTGTGTGGGCTCCAATTTGGAGTTCAATATTTTAAGGGCCAAATTTAGAATTTTATGGGTCCATACCTTTGAACTCTGGGCATATAATATGAATATTGGGGGGCATGTCTCTATTCCGAAGGTTCACTATCCCGAAGGTCCACTATTCCGAAATTTCTCTGAATGTTCGCTATTCCGAAGGTTCACAAATCCGAAGGTTCGTTATTCCGAAGGTTCTGTGTTCCGAAGGTTTTTGTTATTTTAAGGTTAATTCTATATTCTAAAGTATTGAGAGGGTTCATTATCACGAAGATTCTTTTCATGAAGGAAATAACTTAAAACATTAAATGTGATTTTGTTTTGTTTTCGCGGGTTTTCTTGAGTTTAATGTCATTACGTATGACCTTATTTCTCATTACATATTCACGCCAAGTAGCCCACACAATTGCTATGTTTCCATGCGATTTAATGTAATTACGTGTGACCTAATATCTCAATAATCTGAGGCAAAAGTACGCCTGCTAAAGGCGAATTATAACAGTTGGGGCTATAACGCTCAATGAATACTGGAGGCGCAGCAGAATATCGCTGAATGGACGAGTATGAGATGAGCCTAACTGCAATTGTGACTTTGTTTAAAGGCCCACTTAATTTTCGAGTCATTGATTTTTTTTTATAGTATATACGGTTTTAATAACAATTTATGCCATAAAATTTGAATAAAATACTATAATTCATCACCATTTGAAACGCAGAATACTTCTATCTCCTAGTTTGAAACACCTTTAAAATACCGCGTCGTATATCTAGCAATTAGCAACCAACATGTCCTCTTCGGCTTTCCATAGATTTCAACGTAATTTGATACTTATGGATATTTGTGTCCGGGAAGTGTTTTGGGCGTGACCCCGACCTGACCTTGACCTTTAAAACTGTCAACGCAAGGTAAATTTGGGTAAAACGTACAAATTTCGGCGAAATTTGATACCTAGGGATACTTTTGTCCGGGGAGAATTTGAACGGGTCAAATCGTGACCTCGGCGTGACCTTGACCTTCAGTGTGGTCAATCAAAGGTCAAATCGGATAAAACGGATGGATTTCGACGAAATTTGATACCTATGGGTACTTTTGTCGGGGTAGTGTTTTGGACGGGTCAAATCATGACTCCGACCTTACCTTGACCTTCAAAATTGTTCATTAAAGGTCAAGTGGGGTAAAACGGACGGATTTCGACGAAATGTGATACCTAGGGGTACTTTTCTCCGGGTGGTGGTGTTTTGGACGGGTCAAATCATGCCCCTGACCTGACCTTGACTTTCGAAATAGTCAATTGAAGGTCAAATCGCGTCTTTCACCGGAAATCAGATGGGAAACAGGCCGGGCGAATTCGGGCCCATCAGCTTGTGTAATAAAGAAGACAGTTTGAAGAAAGTAATGTATGACACGAGAAACGGGAAAACTTGAAATATGGAAGTATGCAAATTTCCCACATAAAATTTGAAAGCTAGTTTATATAAAAATTGTATTATAATTTATATTTATGGCTAATAATATGATATTGGTGGCGTTACCATGTCTGACTATGGTTTTCTTGTAAGACGTGCGCAGTAGGAATCACGGAACTAAATGGTTTCCCATAGGCGACAGTGTTAACGTTTCGGCCAAATTCGCTGAATTGAAGCCCGCAGGCCATACCAGTGATGTTTACCCAGCTAGATTGACACCAGTTGATCACGAAAATGCAAGAAAAATCATAGGTCATGTGTTTACTTTTTAAAATAAATCCCCAAGTGTACGACAGGGCTATCTCACAGCCAAATTTGATCTGGAAAAACCCAGATCTACAACAGCTAGTTAAATACATTTCCCGCTCACAAACATCCGTTCCCCCATTCATTCACCAGTTTAAATTATTTAGATATTATGTACAAATCAAATAAACGCGATGTCATCCTTTAATAACGTGTCGCATGTATCAGGTGAAGGTCATTCTTCAGTTACCTTCACCTTTAGGGTTCCACGGTGTACTCGCTCCCCGACTCTAGAACACATTTAGCTCCCTGATTCCAGTAGGAAGCTACAGCGGCTAGGGAAATGAATGGCGACTATCACTAAACATTGTACTCCGACTCTGAGTGGAGAATTTCTTTAGGGGAGATATTTTTTTAATACTGCTCCCTGGGGACACATCATTGTCATTCCCATTTTGTTGGCAGAACGTCTGAACGAGATATAATCACATATCATTACTCTTTTAAATATCAAATTGATGGAGGCATGGACTCAGTACGAGTGTTAATTGCTTCAAATGTGCTTGCTTCAACGATGCTCCAGCGAGCGAGACCATTGGTGAATTGATATAGCAACATAATGCCAACATTATGCCGGTACAAGAAAACTAAGATGCATGCATCAGGTCACCCATGAACTATTTAGCATAGAATGATTCAGTTCGGTTGCAGTTTCACAACGTTACAACTGACATACGATTACACAAGACGAGCCTTGGATGTGGAACTATGTAAGAGTGAATATTAATGTTCTAAATCACATGTTTCACATTTAGTGGTAATGGGGTCGTACTTTATTAACACGCAAGTAGTGTAATTAAGTACGGGTAATTAAAAGTAACAAATCGTTTAGTTTCTATCGTATCAGCTGAAAGGGGTGAGCAGATTGCTGGTGATGAATGCTCTCGTTAGCTGCCAATATATTGTGAATATTTGTCCCGTTACGTTTATACACTGTAGCATTGGCGGGCCAGAGTGTGTTGACATGTTAATTGTTTGGTTCATTAATAACAGATCAGCAGGGATTTGTCGTGATAACGTATACGTGGAAATATGCTACCTAAACGGTTAAATTAACGGTTGATCTATTACACCACCGTGTATAGTCGGTTTAAATAGGTATATTATATAGGGACGTGTGCTCAATTTTGGTGTGGACCGATGATCGAAAAAAAAAATCAGAGGTTAATGTCGGCGGGCGGGAGGGCCATTTTTTCAATAATTTTTAAAGAAATTGAGCAGTTGCAGCAGCAAAAAAAGGGTGTACAATTGGCAAATGATGAGGGGCGGTGTGACGTGTAACTAGGATTGAAATTAGATATGCAATTTGGAGATTATTGGATGAGGGATGTTATATTAATTATATTAAAGGAACGAGAGGGCTTAGTTGTCGAAAATATTCATATTTGTTCCAAACACCGTAAACAGAAAAATATTAAAACGCATACATTTTGGTTCAAATATACGATCACTATCGCGTAAACATCATGCTCACATAAAGACCTACTAAATTTTACCTAAACAAGAGTCTGATTGTGTTATAGAAGGCAGCACAATGCTACTGGCTAATCACACACAAATGGTATAAACGCTCTTTATTATTAATGGTGTAACGACATATTTCGTTCTTAATTGTCTAAAAAAATAGGGGATGGGGATGTTTGGATCTCTAGTTTAACGACATTTTTCGGTCATTAATAGTTTAATGACATTTTTCGGTCTTTATAATATCTCAAGATATAGGGGGTATTTGGATCTCTAGTTTAACGACATTTTTCGGTCTTTATAGTTTAACGACATTCTCGGTCTTTAATATTTCAAGATATAGGGGCCCTTAGTGGGTATTTGGATCTCTAGTTTAACGACATTTTTCGGTCTTTGATAGCAAAATGGAAGAAGTACATCTTTGGAAATATGTGGTGGCCCTAAAAAGGAAAGTTGTTTGGTGATCTTGAAATGCAGTTTTTCTGAACAGTCTTCCTTGATTAAAGTGATGTGAAACACTCCGGCAGACAACGGGCAGAGTGATCAAATAGAAATTAAGAATAATCTTTCTCAAAGTAGTTATTTGTTACGAATATTAATCCAAATGGATGATACACAACGTCATTCTTATATATTAGTTAAATGCAATGACTCTCGATGGCGAAATCATTTTTGTTTAATTATAGCCGATAGTTGCGCCCCGAATCGAGATGTAAATATTTACAATTTGGAGTAGTTCAGACGATGTTCTCTATGAAGTGGGGTGGTAGATTTTTTCGGAAATTTTCAGTGATGTTAGTAGAATGATAACATTCCCCAGGTTGGCAAAGTGCCTGAGCACTAACTTATCAATTTCTCGCACCCGAAAAAGTCCATAACAAGTCCATAATATGTCTTTAAGCATATAAATAAATCTCCGAAAACCAAAATTCTAAAGCATTAAACGATTTCTTGAAATGCAGTTTTTCTGAACAGTCTTCCTTGATTAAAGTGATGTGAAACACTCCGGCAGACACCGGGCAGAGTGATCAAATAGAAATTAAGAATAATCTTTCTCAAAGTAGTTATTTGTTACGAATATTAATCCAAATGGATGATACACAACGTCATTCTTATATATTAGTTAAATGCAATGACTCTCGATGGCGAAATCATTTTTGTTTAATTATAGCCGATAGTTGCGCCCCGAATCGAGATGTAAATATTTACAATTTGGAGTAGTTCAGACGATGTTTTCTATGAAGTGGTGTGGCAGATTGTTTTGGAAATTTTCAGTGATGTTAGTAGAATGATAACATTCCCCAGGTTGGCAAAGTGCCTGAGCACTAACTTATCAATTTCTCGCACCTGAAAAAGTCCATAACAAGTCCATAATATGTCTTTAAGCATATATATAAATCTCCGAAAACAAAAATTCTAAAGCATTAAACGATTTGCTATATTTCCAGGGCATATATTTCATCTGATTTTGCGAGAATCCATATATACTTTTTCACGAGAATCCAGGGTAATTTGCGAGAATATTTACGAGAATCTAGATTTGGATTCTCGCCGAAATATAAGCCCTGATTTCACTCTGAAGTGTGCCTAAATGGCATAAATTGTACCGTGGTTCCCATGTTCGCCAAAGTGGCATAAATTTATTTCAGGATAATACTAATTTTAGGCATTCATTTATATCACTGATATCAGGACAATAAATAGCCATTTCCATTGCATGGAACAAAGAGCGTTATTGTTTATCGGTGTTGTTTTTGGAAGTGGTGGTAGTTAAATTTTATACATTTCGACCCCCAATAAGTATTTCCGAACAAATGAATTATTAACAAGCGTGACATGACATCATTGACGAAGATAATTAACACCGATCTACAAGCAATTAAAGTCTTAAAATGAGCTAAAATTTAACATTTTCTTTGAAAAAATTACATTTTTATCTCTCGCGACATAATTGTCACCAATAAAAACAAATTTGATTCATCGTGGAAGTTAGTCGGTGACTATAAATAATGTCACCATTCAACTGAATGTTGTTGAGCATATTTCAACCAATTTTGGAAGTTTAAATGAATATTTTCTTCACACGCAAAGTAAAATTGACAAATTTCAGGATTTTAGCCTGCTTCGTTGGGACCAAAATTTGTTGTGCACACTCAAGAAACGTCTACCGACACTCGCTAAGCCAAATTATGCCATGACCATGCTATAAACTAGCTTGAAATTGGCAAAACAATGAATTTTTTTTGGTTGAAAAAATTTACATGGGAATCTCCAGTCATAGAGAACGATTATTTTTCGATAAAAACGAAAATAATGCGAAATAAAATTCGGCACTCGTCAGAATGGTGCAGAATAACATACGAGTCTTGTTATATGCGAAAATTTGACCTCATTCGATAAATTAGTCTCGTAATTAAGGAATGTGGAATTCCGTCGCACTGTTAGTGTTTACTGTACATGGCCGACGCAATTTTGAAATGGTACATGGCCGACGCAATTTTGAAATGTAAACACGCATCAAACACGCATCAAATTTACCTTTTGTGAGAATAACAAAAGCGCAACCTTGATCAAAGTAATACAATACACAACAACACATAGAATAACACTGATATAAACACGGTATAAGTGAGAATAAGACGCGTATTCAGACGTGGAATTTGACAACATTTGTTCGCTTCGACGCTATAAATATATCTGACCCAGATAACCGAGATGCAGCTGTTTTGCGCACGTCACTTTCCATATTTGGAATTTCCATATATGGGATTTGTGTTAACCTCAATACCGATCAAGTTATCTTAGCATAAACATAAAATATATTGTAATTTATGCAACTACGACCCTGGTAACCCTGATAACTAATAAAATATACCGGCCAATTCATTTTAAGATCGTTATTTCACTTTGCTTTAGGCATAAACACACTCTTAAACGCACATAAACGACCCATTGGCGTTAAATTAAATATACTCGGTATTTATTAATATTAGTTTTGTATTGCTCAGTATAGAGTTAGACCCTTGACACCTGTCAATATATTTGGGCTGAATTCATATGATGCGGTATTATTCCTCGAAATAAACAACAAAGCCGTCGTTATTTCGAAATGTCGTTTGGGCTAACATTTACACAAATCCTCCGTGTGTTCTCCTCAATTGACACACAGGTTCTCAGTCGACACACAGGTTATCCCAGAAACCGGTGTGAAATAAACAGCCAAGGTTTGGCTGAAATGACCACCAGCTGTGGTCGGCTGCAGCTTTCTGTAGCTTTCTACTGCGCATGCCTAGCCGCGACTACGGCTGTAGCCTGTGTTGCTCAGAGTGACTTCGAGATCGGTCGCAGCTAGTCACAGCCGGATTTGGGACCTCGAAGTTACCATGACCAGGATATGTGACGTCACGTTTCCACCAAATCCTGGTTGCGAGTTCCCGTACTATCGATCAAATTAAAAAAGTGAATGATAAGATAAGATAAGTTTATTGACAATTACACCCACACGGGGCCGATGTCACAACATAAATAACAATAAATATATATATGATACAATAAGTATACACAATTGTAATCAGAATTAAAATGGAAAACATTTCATGTTTGTTGTTGAAAATCTGGTGTTTCAGACCTTTTGTGGAAAAAGAGACGGACCATGTTACAGATGATATTGCACGTTTCTGTTTTGTCATTTCGCAGTATGAAAATGAATTTTTGGGCATCAGTCATATTAATAAACTTGTGATTTACTTTATCTATTTCGTCAAAGAAACGGAGACGAATGCTTTTCTAAATAGGACATTTTAAAATAAAATGCTCCTCGGTTTCCGTTTCCAATCCACACTTTCTGCATATTCTCTTGTCTACAGGAATCTTCGGTTGTTTATGGCGCCCTTTTTCAATTTCTAGAGTATGATTGCTAATCCGCAATTTGCAGAAGATCTTTCTTACTTCGATATGTTTTACTATGTCCAAATATGGCTCCAATCGGTAATCACTTATTATTTCTCTATACACCCTCAATTTGTTCTTACCTGATGGTTTTTCATCGTTATATATATCTCTTCTGAAACACGACACATGGTCAACCTTGAAACTATCACAAATAGTGTGTTGAATTTTCTTCAAATACTGATCAGTTTTATCAATAATTTCCGTGAGTTTTGGAATGTCAAAGTTAAAGGACCACTTATTTGGGATTATGCGGTCATCGGACATTGTGGCTGATTTATGAACGAGGGGATGTTTTTCTGCAGTCGATATTTTTAAGGCATATTTAGTAGCACGAGATAATGCTTCATAAACAACGGGGTATCTACCAAGCCCAGCACGTACCGCGTGATTTGATGCTTTCCTGTTTACTCCAAGTGCTCGTTTGCAAAAAATGAGATGAGACGATTCACATGGCGCAGTATCTATATTGTTGAGGTTGATATCAGAGGCCCATATTTCGCAACCATATAGTGTAATGGGTTTAATGAGTTTATCATACAATTTGATCCACAAATTAATTGAGAATATATCGTGTTGTTGTAGTGACCTAACAAGCGAATAGAGTGCCTTCATGCCCTTGTTGCTTACTTCATTTTGTGCTTTTCTCAATGACCCAATAGCACAGAATCTAATGCCTAAATATGTGTACTCATCAACAAGTGCAATGGGAAGATTGCCAATCTTGAACGAGGGAAATTTTAGAGTTTTCCTTTTTCGAAATACCATGCATTTACTTTTTTCAGTATTAATTGCAAGGTTGTTGTTATTTACATATACTTGTAAATTATTCAGGCAGGTTTGTAAGCCGTCCAGTGAGTCAGATAATAAGATAAGGTCATCGGCAAAAAGAAGATGATTGATGGCGGTGTTCCCAATATTCACAGGCGAGCATGACTGATCAAAATTTTCCGATATGTCATCTATAAAAATATTAAATAGTCTGGGAGACACAGTACATCCCTGCCTTACTCCAATATTTGATAATTGTTTAGGTCCCACCCCATCCCGTGTCCGCGTCATATAATAACTCGAATTGTACATGGACTTTAATGTGTGTAAGAGGTTACCAGTAATCCCAATGCGGTTAACTTTTTGGAAAAGTATTTCCCTATCTATGGAGTCAAATGCTTTACGGAAATCTATGAACGCTGCGTAGAGTGGTTTTGTTTGTTTTTGGTACGTAGCGATTAATGTTTTCAAAATGAAAGCACTATCTATTGTGCTCTTGTTTTTTCGAAAACCAAATTGGTTTTCACTTATCAGATTATTTTCTTCTAAGAATTTCATTATTCTCTTATTTATAATTTTGTTATATAATTTTCCTACTGAACTACTCAGAGCAATCGCTCGGTAATTATTGGGGTTACTCCTATCGCCTTTTTTGTAAATTGGTTTCAGTATTGATTCGCTCCATTTTCTTGGATAATGAGAAGACTTTAAGTACAATATTGAAGAGACGTGTGACATCTTCAATAATAATAGGAACTACTGTTTTAAGTAATTCATTTCTTATACCATCTATGCCGGGAGATTTTTTGTTCTTAATTTCTCGCAGAGCAGCGATAATTTCGCTTTGTGTTATTTTTTCATTATTAAGTTTATTCGCAATCAATGGCTTATCTGTTCTCAAAGTATAAACTGTTGTATCAGTATTTCCACGACAATATAGTCCGTTGAAAAACTCGACAGCAGAGTCGGGGTTGAGGCTATCATAGTCAGATTGCTTGGTCGCTCTTATATTTTTAATAATGTTCCAATATTCACTCGTGTCACAAGTTTCCAGAGAAGTTAATTGATCCTGTAACGATTGGTGAAACAACTTGCGTTTATGTTTTATTTCTCTTTTATAGGCTTTTTTTGCTGCATGAAAGTTGCTTACCAATAATTTGTCATATGGATTTTTTTTCATAGCATATGCAATGGTTTTCATGTCATTTTTGAGGGTTTTGCATTTGTTATCAAACCATCTATTTTTCTTCTTCTGGTGTGTTTTGTGACAATTAATCCGTTTTGATGCTTTCCCGTTTATGTCAGTCAAAATTGATGAGAATTTTTCAATCGCGTTCTCAGTTCCATTTTCATTGTTTTCGTAGGTATCTAATCTAAATTGCATTAGCTTATTATGAATTTCCCTAGTACCCAGAGCTGTTTCAGCTTTGTAAGAACTTTCTGGGGTCCATTTCATAGAATGTTGAACTTTAGCGTAAGTGAATTTAGTTTGTTGTTCGCGTGCATTTTTAGGAGTATATTCTATATGCAAAGCTAGTTGACTGTGATCTGAATACTCGTTCGGTGATTTGACACAAAAATAGGTAATATCTGAGTGATATCTTTCAGACATTAGAATATAGTCAACGACACTACAACCATTATATTGGTAACTTGTGAAGTTTCCGAGAAGGTCACCGGTTGTCCTTCCATTTACAATGCGCAAAGATGAAGATTTGCAAAGTGATATAAGTCTACCGAATGAGTTGATTTGTCCGTCCAAATTTTCGCGGGGACATATGGTATCAATTATATAGTTTTCGGGTAGTGGAACATATCTGTCATTATCATCTGTAACATAGTCTGGCATTTTCCCAGTGCGCGCATTGAAGTCTCCACTTAAAATAATCATGTCATTTAACCCATATTTATTCAACAACAACTTAAGAGAAGAGAATATTCTTTCTTTTTCCTCCATTGTCTTCCAGCTTGAAGAGTTAATGGGCGGAATGTAAGCTGATATGAAAACAATTTTGGATTGTAAATTGAATAATCCACCATTAAATTCAACAGCTATAATATAATTATCTAGGTGATGTATTTTCTCAATCCATTTCTCGTACTCTGTACGACAATAAAATGCAACCCCTCCTTTAATAGAATCAGATTTCGGTCTGTTTTCAATACATCGGTTATTTGTATATCTGATGCATCTTTGTGCCAAGTCTCACAAATTGTAATAAAGTCATATTTACACAAATGTTCCAAGCATTCGGTATTTTGAGATTTCTCGAATCATTATAAAATCAATAAGTTATAATTAGTTCATTGGCGGACAGTCGACGTCCAGGAGCAAGAAACAAAGCTGAAAGGCATGTATACTAGTAGTTCGCGTGTCTAACAGATCTTAAGGATTTTGTTTTCGAAAAATAAATTAAAACAAATGTGTAGTTGATACATGTATACTTTTCTAATTTTCTAATCACTCGTTGTACCCAGGGTAATTTACTCGTAATGAAAGGAATTAGAAACGAGTGATTAGAAAATTAGAAAAGTATACTTAAAGAGCCTCAATAAACATTATTTTATAGAGGCCTAGGCATATCGACGTACATGCAGATCGATGGCCAATGCATATAAAAAAAAACATCGAATTAGAAAAGTATACTTAAAGAGCCTCAATAAACATTATAATGAGATGTGAAAAACATAACCATTTGCGGAAGAGATTTTTCACTGAAATAGGAGTTCACCAACCAATTTTCGTAAACTTTGATGAAATAGAAAAGTTCATATTCCTCATGAAGGCTGAACACCCGAGCATATGCAATCTGATCTGTAACATGGTTCGGCAGTTTTCCGCAAATAATTGAGAATATAGTGTTGAGTTACAAATACATGTTATATATATATTTTATATGAAATTGTCTTGACTTGTGTTTAAATTATCTGTATTATGACAACTGCCCTGCGTGGGTGTATTTTGTCAATAAAAATGTTATGTTATGTTATGTAGATTTTTATCTTTGGGTTCATTTGGTTGTTTTTCTAAAACAAGTATCTATCTAATTTTATGAAACTATTTTTGGAAAGGTGGAGTTTATAGTTAATTCGATGTTTTTTTTATATGCATTGGCCATCGATCTGTACGTCGATATGCCTAGGCCTCTATAAAATAATGTTTATTGAGGCTCTTTAAGTATAAAATATACAACACGGGGTCTAATCAACAAATAACCCAATATAGTTTATGAGACCAGACCCTCAAATTCGATGATTAAATTACAGGAAATTCATGTTGTTTGTATGGGATACTGAAAGTGGCATTCGTTGCGGCTGCAGCCGCGGTCATATATAGTCGTTCGAGATTCCTCGGATATGGACATGCGCAGACTTATATCCGATATAAGCTGTGACCAAAGCTGCAACCGATCTCGAAGTCACTATCAAATACACTCTTAGGGGCGATTCCTTTCATTACGAGTAAATTACCCTGGGTACAATGAGTGATGAAATTACCCTGGGCAATGAATGGAATGATCGAGCGTAAATTCAGCGTAAATACTCCGAGTACCCTGGTTAATTTCTAGAGTATTGTAATGTGGCGTCACTTTCCGCGAAAAGATCGTTGTCAACTGAGAAAGCACATGGAAACTATTTATGTAATGGACTAAATAAATTTAATTTTTAATAATTTGTCATAAATATATAATATATAATTCAAAAATATATAATTCAATTGAATGACAGTTAAAATTATTTATCCAAAGTTTTAGAAACAGTAGTGTCAAGGTTGTTCTAAAAATAGGTATTTTTCTGGTTTGATAAAAGTCAAAATTATCGTTGGTTTCATTGTGAATATCGGATATTTTTGCTCATCTACTTAAGTCTTCGTCTGTTCGATACGCCCAGTGTGAGTTTTGGCAAATTTCCTGAATAAAAAATTATGTGGGTTGTTTGCAGTTTTTAGATTACTCCGGTTTGCTATTTTTAGATTACTCTCGCCGAGTCGCGGGTCACTAAAAATAATTCCATTCATTTTACCCAGGGTAATGTACTCGTTGTACCCAGGGTAATTTACTCGTAATGAAAGGAATCGCCCCCTGGTTAATACAAATAATTTCCTATTTCTATATTTCGCTCTATTTCGCCATTTCGCTGCATTTTTTATTCCGCTATTTCGCTGTATTTTCCTATTTCGATTTTTCGTTTCATTTCATATTTCGATAATTCGCTATATTTGACATCATGGGGCGATTCCTTTCATTACGAGTAAATTACCCTGGGTACAACGAGTGATGAAATTACCCTGGGCAATGAATGGAATGACCGAGCGTAAATTCAGCGTAAATACTCCGAGTACCCTGGTTAATTTCTAGAGTATTGTAATGTGACGTCACTTTCCGCGAAAAGATCGTTTGTCAACTGAGAAAGCACATGGAAACTATTTATGTAATGGACTAAATGAATTTAATTTTTAATAATTTGTCATAAATATATAATATATAATTCAGAAATATATAATTCAATTGAATGACAGTTAAAATTATGTATCCAAAGTTTTAGAAACAGTAGTGTCAAGGTTGTTCTAAAAATAGGTATTTTTCTGGTTTGATAAAAGTCAAAATTCTCGTTGGTTTCATTGTGAATATCAGATATTTTTGCTCATCTACTTAAGTCTTCGTCTGTTCGATACGCCCAGTGTGAGTTTTGGCAAATTTCCTGAATAAAAAATTATGTGGGTTGTTTGCAGTTTTTAGATTACTCCGGTTTGCTATTTTTAGATTACTCTCGCCGAGTCGCGGGTCACTAAAAATAATTCCATTCATTTTACCCAGGGTAATGTACTCGTTGTACCCAGGGTAATTTACACGTAATGAAAGGAATCGCCCCCTGGTTAATAACAATAATTTCCTATTTCTATATTTCGCTCTATTTCGCCATTTCGCTGCATTTTTTATTCCGCTATTTCGCTGTATTTTCCTTTTTCGCTTTTTCGTTTCATTTCATATTTCGATAATTCGCTATATTTGACATCATGGGGCGATTCCTTTCATTACGAGTAAATTACCCTGGGTACAACGAGTGATGAAATTACCCTGGGCAATGAATGGAATGACCGAGCGTAAATTCAGCGTAAATACTCCGAGTACCCTGGTTAATTTCTAGAGTATTGTAATGTGACGTCACTTTCCGCGAAAAGATCGTTTGTCAACTGAGAAAGCACATGGAAACTATTTATGTAATGGACTAAATGAATTTAATTTTTAATAATTTGTCATAAATATATAATATATAATTCAGAAATATATAATTCAATTGAATGACAGTTAAAATTATTTATCCAAAGTTTTAGAAACAGTAGTGTCAAGGTTGTTCTAAAAATAGGTATTTTGCTGGTTTGATAAAGGTCAAAATTCTCGTTGGTTTCATTGTGAATATCAGATATTTTTGCTCATCTATTTAAGTCTTCATCTGTTCGATACGCCCAGTGTGAGTTTTTGGCAAATTTCCTGAATAAAACAATATGTTTTGTTTGCAGTTTTTAGATTATTCAGGTTTGCTATTTTTAGATTACTCTCGCCGAGTCTGGGGTCACTAAAAATCATTCCATTCATTTTACCCAGGGTAATTTACTCGTTGTACCCAGGGTAATTTACTCGTAATGAAAGGAATCGCCCCATTATGGGATTTTGGATTATATGATACCCTACATTCTGATATTCAATCGAACATCACGTCCCACCCGTGCTCGCGATTAGTTTCCACTAGCCGTGAACCCCAATTACATATTGTTTGCTATCAAATCCTTGGCGTATTGGCTGACGTCTTGTACACGGAGATTCGTAATTTAATTTATGGCTGCAGCCATAAATTAAATTTATATCAAATTATTAACTTTTTAAGATTTTAAGATAACCTTTAAGATTAACCAAAACGTTTACAAAATATATCTTCGACTGAAATTACTCATTATTCTATATATATAATCGATATTAGATCGTTGTTATTACCGGGAAATTATTGAAAATGGCATACAATACCCAGAATGTAAGAACAAATGCTTACATGGAACATTCTAATGACTCATATGCAAAGATATACACATCGTGTCACCCTCCGTGTGCGTGGATCGGAATAATTACAATATAAGTGCGTATCAAGATTAGAACCATATTGGCCATCGCTGCATGGACTGCCATTTTGGCATAATATGCCACGCACCTTACTAACTAAATCATCAGGTGAGGGGCAAAGATCAAGTGAATACACGCAAATGTACACTTGGTCCTTTAAATCGATTTCCATCAAGCAAAAGCCGCTGTCTACCAGTATACAATGAATGCTAGACGCTCATATATATTTGCTAATTACTGTGGATGTTCCGAACATCAGGACCATTGACCAAGACAGTATGGATTTAATCAGGATATCACATCCACAAAATGAGGCACAGACTCTCATGGTAAAACTTCAAACACAATCTACAAGAAAAACCAGAATCAGAAACGGTAACGCCCTCAAGATCATATTATTAGCCATAAATATAAAATATAATATAAAATATATTGGTTACATGAATTCACCCCATCAGAATTCCGTTAAAACAACGAATCCTTCGAATTATTACAAACAACTACGGCTTATTACTGCAGGTTTCTCATTCACCACACCAGAAAGGTTCTAAATGCGGATAAAAAATCGGAGGTATTGTGTTCCCGCCAATAGTGCATGGTCCAGCCATTGTTCATACCTAAAGATCGAAAGCAATTAACGCGGTCATAATTATTACATACTGCAACTTTAATACCATCACAACACAACCATCAGTGGGCTGCAGAACGAAAAATATCTATAAAAGTTCAAATATAAGACTTACAAATTATCTTTTTAATTTCTTTTATTGGTAATTGACATAGCTTGTCACAAACCAAAAATCAACATTATTGACATAATAATGTAAAGGACAATAAACGAAATTGAAATTCCTAACTACACCGTTTACCGGTGACCGGCCTCCTGATCGCGCAGTTCGACTTTTATACTAATAAACCGGTGACCGACCTCCTGATCGCGCAGTTCTACTTTTAAACTAATAAACCGGAAAAACCATAAAACCTACATGGGACCATGGAATTTTATAATTTGGGCCACAGTATACACGCGGGCGTGCTAATAAAACCAGTATCGAGGTAACATCTTGTCGCGATCGAAATTAATGATCCGGCACACAGTGAGCTTTGGCACACATGCACTTTATTGCGATGGAATATAATTATGGCATTTTGATCTATTTGGTAATACTTACAAGGATGAAGCTATAGATTGTGTGTGTTTTGGGGCGACGCACGTCTTTAAATTTCCAACCCTCACCTCTGAAAATCAAAATTCCCTATATATATACAGTAAGAAATTGAGTTGTAAATTTCTAATTGATGCCTAAAACATTCAATTGTCTGAAAATACTGCGTAACGCCCTCTATATGGTTGGAAATTTTCCACATTAAATTGTCAGAATAATCTTAACCTATTTATGGTCTGAAATTTCCAACTGGTGCAGATTTAAAGATAAGGTAAGCGTCGGCGGTGGGTATTGCTTTTAAAATAGTCTCACATCCGTTAAAATCGCCATAAACAGAAAGAATATTATATTATAGACACATTGAGTTCTTATATACCAATCATAAATATCACGGAAATTGCAAGTTAGGGTACGTTCATACACTAGCAAGTTTGCACGGTATGGTTTGCAGCCATTTTGTCGTAGAAAACGATATGGTGCCATATGAACGGACACAAGCACATAAAGTGCATCTGTACCACAGCTAACTATACGTGCGAAGTAAACTCTCTGTAGTTCCACTAGTAACGATGCTACCCACGGTGTCTCACCTGCCCCGTGAGAACTGGTTCGCATTCAGTTTTGGACACAGAGCGCATTCGCCAATGTCACGGTTCGTTTCAGATCGAGAAAATAGGTCATCTCAGATAAGTAGCATTTTGCACAGACGAGGGTGAGATTAGTCTATATTTGATGCTACGGTTATTTCTCAAATGACTCGATGCTATCGATCCAATAGTTTATTTGATGTTTTAGCTAAAAACTGTGTACTTGTTGTCATATGTTGAAGACAGCGATCACTCAATGCATTTTAAATGGAAACTTGTCCGACTAATTACATTTAAAGGTACTCAATCCGATCAGACGCTCCTAAATTACTATTTCTTTGGCTTCGGGGGTAAAAAATATTTGATTCGAGTCGAGGAACCCACCCATCAAAGCTCAGAGTGATCAGATATCGATGTTTGAAATGTGCTGTTTCTATTGTTTGTGGCCCAATCTTTTCGAGGACCACGTGCTAAAAACCGACAAATTGCGGTTGTAAGATGGATAACTCTAAAATCAATTGGTTACTACTATAAATAATTGTACGGCCAGTTTCCTATAACTCCTCACTCTCAGACCACCAAGCGTGGTCATATTTCACGTCTAAGTCACAGCCAGAGACGACTTTTGAAATGAGTCGAAAATGCTACGGTGCTCCTCTGATCTTATGTTATCATTTTTGTTCGCATCCGATCAAATGCCCCAGTTCCGATCCGATGCCTTGCCATTTAACTGCATGTTTTGCATCAGTAAACATGCACATTCTTCGCAGGAATTTCGACACATTTCCAATTGCTAGTTGTGGTACAGTACCAGTAACACCACATATCACTGATTACTCATAAATTTCATTTAAATTTTGAGTTTATCTTGATCTAAACATGCATGGAGTCCTGATTCACGCGCCACCCAAGTGTTGCATGGAGTCATGTCACTTGGTGTAGTGCCAAATCGAATCATTCTATATTTGACCTTTCCATGTTTGGCAGGGCTATCCATCTTTATTAATAAAGCAATTTCCTCGGTTTGGTGAGCAGAAAATGCGTGGTCAAAAGCCACATCTGTGAATATTCGCTCTTGTGTTGGCAATAGGAACACCTGGAATTTCTCTGAAAAATAAAATAATACAAGGAATTGCATGGTATATGAGAGGTATGTGTCATTTTAACAAGTTAAAAATATGTTAACATTACCCACAGGAACGTGCATATAGCTAAAATGTAAACTACATATGGGCAAATACTCCATTCGTGAGCCCACGTGGACACCACAGCCAAATATAATTTGTAACTAAAGTAAGCCCTATACTGACATACGGTCGCATACCCCCCAGGAAGCATCCACGTATCAAACATACTCTCATGTATAATTTGTTGTCGCAACTGCGTTGTAAAGGAGTCCGCAGGCGTGAGGCCATTTTGACCGAATTACCGATAGCACAGTATTTATATATGTTAAACCGTGCGCACGGATTATTAATTCGTGCGCACGGATTTTCAAATCGTGCACACGGATTACTATTTCGTGCGCACGGATTACTATTTCGTGCGCACGGATTATTAATCCGTGCGCACGGATTATAAAATATATTTACCATGTCACCTCCCGGGCTCCATAGATTCTTTTGTTTTATAGTCTTTTTAAACTCCGAGTTGGGGAATTCTCGGTTTGTTTACATTACTGTTCTGATTCAGATTACGAAATCAGAATCGGAATCCAGATTACGACGAAATAACGATTACGGTCTGTTCGTTTACTGATTCTGGTCTGTTCGTTTACCGAACCACTTCGTACGAAGTGTAATCTGTAATCTGAATCCAGATTCTACCACAAAATAACGACTCATGGGGGGAATACTAAAATACCAATATAGATTATACCAGTGACAAGGTTCAAAAGATCAATTTTGGCTCAAACCACAACCAACTATCAAAACCCTAATAAATTCTAGAAAACGACAATTTCAGCCAAAAATATCTTCCGGATTTTCTTATTGGCAATACAATTCCCTTTCAATTGACATATAACTCGACGAAATTGATCGAAGCGAAGTCGAGATATCGTATCCAAAGACATCGGTAGTTAAAGTCCCTGTTCGCTCAGAGACATTTTACTCAGTTATAAAATCAATTATTTTCGAGCAATAGTTTGTCACGAACGTGTACTTAGACGCGATAACATAATCTATAAATGTTCCGATCAATCCGAAGCCACCCATACCTGCTTTATTTCACCCGATGTGTTTGTGCCCAATTTTTTCAACTTTATTCATCAAACGAATTTAAAAAAAGAGGTACCAAAGGCGTACACAGAAGGACAACTCTATCTTATTAGTGTCAACCACGGTAAATTGTATTTCAACTATAGATTTACCACGATCTTACGGTCGAAATAAACCATGTTAGTTAACCTTTACAGAAGAATACTATACCCAGTCTTCAGCTTTATCTATATTTTACTCACAAAATAGTTATTTGTAGTCTTGAAATCGGGATTTATAAAAAAAACATATGTTGTTGTTGTTGCAATTGTGGCTCAGAAGAGATAGAACATCTTTAAGATTGTTTTATTTATTTTGGTTTAATCGTCGTTTCAGCCAAACAATTACGTCATGTCACGACGTAAGTTTTACGGGTGTGGAATGCTGTATAAGCTGGCAAATTGCCTTGCACGTAGAAACCACTGAGGCACAGTACCCATTGCTCGGACTGGAGCTTCTGGAAATTTTGCGAAAACCCTGTGTCAATGCATTCTCTTATATATGCGAGTCGACCATAGGTCGCCTCGCATATATAAGAGAATGCATTGGCCTAACAAATTTTATATAATTTTTTATAATTGTTAAAGAATGTCAGAAAAAATAAAAACAATAATGATAAAAAAAAAATTGTTAGACTGTCAGAAATAATGATAAAAATTATTAAAGAATGTAAGAAAACATGATAAAAATTTATAAAGAATTTAATACAAATTTATCAAAAAGGATAAAAAATTATTAAAGAATGTAATGAAAAAATACTTACATGGAACAGTTTACTGCCTCCTATATGCAAAAATATATACGCGCATCGTGTCACCTTCCGTGTTCATCGATCGGAATAATTACAATAAGTGCTTACCAGGATTAGACCCAGCTTCGCCATCGCTGCATGAACTGCTTTTGGCATAATATGTCACGCACCTTACCAACTGAATCGCCAGGGGAGGGGCATCGATCAAATGAATACACGTAAATGTACGCTTGGTCCTTTCAATCGATTTTCATCAAGCAAAAGCCGCTGTCTACCAGTATACAACGAATGCTAGACGCTCATATATATTTGCTTAATGTGGATGTTCCGAACATGAGGACCATTGACCAAGACAGTGTGGATTTAATCAGGATATCACATCCACAAAATAAAACTTCACACACAATCTATAAAACCAGTATCGAGATAACATCTTGCCGCGATCGAAATTAATGACCCAGCACACAGTGTGCTTTGGTACACATGCACTTTATTCACACAGCATAATCGTTTCGACGATTCTACGACCAATTCCACGATTCTGCGGCTTGACAACCACGGTTCTACGGCAGTTTAACGATTCTGCGACCTTATTATACGTGATATTTTATGACAAACTTATAGTCCAGGAGATATTGGTCGACCTCTGCACCCACCCCCCAGGACTCAACTTCACCCCACTAATTTTCTTCCTTAAGGTTTCCTATAATTTTTTTCACTTGTTAACAAGAAAAAAAAGTGGCCGCAGAGACTCGAGAGAAGATGGCGTCCATCATGGCGACCAATTTTTTAAATGCACCATGTCTCTTTGATCGCCGTTATAGTAAAGATGATATCACATGCGGTCTTGTTTTCCGCTCAATTCGTTATACTAATATACAGCCCTTACAAATTAGCCGAAAATCCGACACCAGAATCCAATATGGCGGCCAAGATGGCCGCCGAAATGTGAAAATATGCTATTTTTCTGACATGTTACCACCTTTCGTTTGTCTCTGTGGGAAAATGTTGGCATCTTTGCGTCATGTTATACATTTATCATATAGAGGAGTCATTTTTGACCACATGGGGACCATAATATACTTTCATTGCGATATTTTGTCCGATATCACGTTTTCCCAAATGCCGGTATAATAGGTCAAAACCGAATCTACGTTAATAACGCGATGTAATGTTTCGAATCAATGAATGTTATTGCTATTATAACAACACCCATGCATATATATGTGCAGGAGATACTCGAGCTAGGATTCCTCTTATACCCGAGTTGAGGAATATTTACCCAAATCCAAGATGGCGGCCAAAATGGCCACCAGAAATAAAAATCTCCGAAAATTACCGATTTTAACATCAGTGAGCATTATTGTCATGAAAACTCCACACCTGCTTACAATTGTGAGATGGTAACACTTAGGCGAAGAACTTTCCTAGTACCATATCCAAATAAAAGTACCCCAAATCCAAAATGGCGCCCACAATGGCGGACAGATTTTTAAAAATCACCGAAATTCCCTCATATTCACATCATTGGGCATTATTGTCGAGACAACTCCACCCATGCTTACAGTTGAGTTGGAAATACTGAGGTGAAGTAATTACCTTACATCTCATGCAAGAAATTGTTTTCCAAATTCCTCAGCTGGCTCCAAATAAAAGAGTCTTAATCTCGTAGCCTTGAGGCGACTAATATATTCGTATTCATGTCTATTGTAGCGAGCATGACATTCACTAGAAAGCGACTTCTCGTGAGCACAAGTTAATGAAATTTCAATTGCTGGTCGCATAATCGTCGTTGTCACAACTGACTACTCGGCGTTGTCAATATTGAGTGCGATGATACCCCCGCAAATATGGACACAGCGCCACCAATCACAGAACTGAGGTGAACATTAGTTGTGAAAAATCACTCAAAGACGTATGGCTATATTATTATTTGGTTTCCACTCAATTTTATAGGACATCTATTATATATTTT